>CM018691.1:113731849-114331849 GCA_009363875.1 Mikania micrantha | reverse complement strand
GTGTGTGTTTCTAGAGAGCGAGAGAGTGTTGGTGAATGCGGAAGAAAGGAAAGAAATTCCTTCCTTATAACGCGTATTATTCCCCGTGTGCTCGGTCTCGTTTTTATCGCGATATATTATGAAATGCTCGGTTTTACTCGTAAAATATTTTTAAAACATAACACATTTAAACAAATAGTTTTTGTGTTAACTAAGATGATTTTAAATAAATTATTTCGTGAAACGATTCCGGTTCAATTACGATCAATTATTTATTTATTTAATTAAAATGGTTTATTCAATTTTGTTTTTAGGTTATGATTCCTAATAACGTTTTAAGTTTTCATTTATTAATTTAATATCGTTAGATATTATTTAGTTATCTCGTCGAAACGCGTTACTCGCGTACGCATTCGTAAAGATCGTCACCTTTGCGAATTCGTCGCTCGTATCGTATTTCGATTCGATTTAAGATTTATTGAATATCGTTTCAGAATATTATTCCTAATAATTATATCCGTGTGAATCGTCACTCACGCTAATACATTATTAAGTTAATATTTCTGAATCAACATTCGTGTTTAAGTAATGCTCGTAACCTCACCATCGCGTAATTAATTCCAGTTACACTTCCGATATTTTATTAACTTTAATATTACTTTCCCAAACCAAAACCCACTAAACCCTAGTCACTGACACATCCATGATAGACCGAAATATGCATATGTATAGGGCATATGCAGAGGTAGATCGCAACCCCCCCTACACCGTCCCACCGCTATTTTGATAAACCATGACCATGTGTCCTTGACTACGTTTAGTAACCAAACCATACAAACTCCCAGTTCCATCCCAATTCAACCCAATTCCATTCTCAAACCCATTCCAAACCAATAATCCATAATCATCAACAATGAGACTGCGTTAAACTCTCTGGTTCTGTTTAGTTGAGTTACAACTAAACTTCCCATGGTTTACGCGTATAATATGTTATAAACACGCATACCAGTAATAGTGATAATCATCAAATAATGTGTCAATATTAGTAATTACAAAATCTCAGGTCGTAACAGTACAATCGTACGGATATACGGATGTACGGACAACCTAAAGTACAGTGATGTTACACAGCACTTCGAGTATGCCTACATTTCCAGATCTAGGGTATCCGATAGAGCACGCATTCACGACGTTTGTCGCGACGATGGATCGAGAGATCCATAACATGAGAGATGTAGTAGGTGCGATCACTGGCCTGCTTGAGGAAGATCACACCACGATGAAGGAAGTAGTGCGACTCAAGGAGAAGTTATTAGACACTGACCAGTACCACAACGACCTGGTCGACACTGTGTGTAGATTAGAAGCAGAGTTGTGCAAGGTCACAGCGCGACTAGAGATGTCCAAGGCTAGATTATGACTAGCCAAAGCACGAGCGGCGGCAGCCGAGGAGTTGGCTCAGGATGTAGCGGCGCAGGTGGCCGTCGATGTAACACCCCAACCGATGGCGGAAACATCGGGGTGGCCCGAAGTGTAGATTGTTCATAGCACAAGGTATGAAGTTGTAAATAGTTCAAACATTTAACTCAAACATTTAATACATTGTTCAAAATTTTCAAACCCTATCTATTACATCAATTCACTTTCAATACATCAAAGATAAATTAAATGAAAGCTAATCCAAGCTTGATAACATAGCCAACTGGAATTTCCACCTGAAACATGTTTAAATGAAGTGTCAACTACGAATAGTTGGTGAGTTTCATAGGTTTGAACACTCACACCAAAATATGTTTACAAAAATGTTATAAATGATGTCTTATGTGAACCCAAAGCACAATGAACATAGTCAAAATGAACTAGCAAGTATAGCAGATCAACTAATGTTAACAAATGATGTTTGACCAATGTTTAGCACTACAAACAATGCTCAAGATAGTAACATATTACCACGAGCTTCCCCCAAAAGGGTAAGTAAAACATTGGTGGGATGGTCATTCCAATAGATCTATCATAGTCACTAAATGTGTGTGATCAATGCCTATTCTTAACTAAAGTTCACAAAATATAAATTCATTAGCTAAGTTCACATGAAAAGTTTAAAAGATAAGTTGCATGTTTCACCCCAAAAATATAAACAATAAAAGAGATGATATGAAGGCTCACCTTAATGTGTGAAATAGTCTTTTGTAATGAATGTCAAAGTATGGCTCAATGGATATCCAACAAGTTCAAAATTCACCTAAATAGTTCATTTGGCATAATGTTAAAATAAATATGTATTTCTATGAATTTATCTAAGTTCTAAATTGATCAACGGTTTCGATTTGCTTTGAATTGTTATAACTTGAACTTCGTTAAAATAGTAGTGACATTTACAAGTTTAAACTATTCATATTGACATAAAACATAATTTAAAATTTTTGAAATTCAACTATTTTATGTCTAACCAAAATATTAAAACACTTATTTTATCATTTAAAATTTTAAATGATATTTAATAAACTTTCAAAGGAAATTATTAAATAATATGTCAAAGTAAGAATTTATTATCACATATTTTTTAATTATAAATAAGATGATTGAATTGATAAATATTTAAAATAATTGAAGCATAGTTGGATGCTATAAAATGCAAACACATATTTTTATAATATGTGTAAGAAAATTTTGGTTTCTCAAAATATTTTTATAACATAAATTATTTAAAAGTATTTTATAGAATATTTGTTTAAATGATATAAAATTATAACACTTCAATATTTTAATAAACTTTAGTTTTTAAATAAATTTTTATTTCAATTTCATAAGATTAAAAATTAAATATTGTAAAAGTAGTTTATAAAATTTTAGTAAATAAATATTATCATTTGCTTAAAAAATTATCAAATAATAATATTTTAAAAAGTATTATTTCAATGATATTATTATCAGAATTTTTATAAAAGAAATTTATAAAATTTTGATTGATAAATAAAATCTTTACAATTTGTTGGTTTTTATTAGAACGAATCCCTATATATGTGTGTGTGTGTGTGTGTGGTGAGGTTATAATAAAAAGATTTAAATTAGTGAGAAGTGTGAAAACGTAAAACATAATGATAAAACAAGAAATTCATCTAATACATAAAAAACAATGATAAGATAAAAAATCAAATAGTTAAAAAACGTAAAACACAATGATAAATACAAATTACACAATAACCTGAAATATATGTTACTAAAATAAGAAGTTTTCAAAAATAAAATTATGTATTTCTAATATAGAAAACATAAATCATAAATTTATTTAATATATAAATACAGTAACAAAAAAACATGAAATAAGTTAAAACGTATAACACAATGACTTAAACGTATAACACAATGACGAGTATATTATATAATGACCTGAACGTAAAACACAATGATAAGTATATTACACAACGACCTGAAGGCAAAACACAATAATGAGTATATTACACAAGGACCTAAACATAAAACACAATAATGAGTATATTGCACAACGACCCGAACGTAAACACAATGATGGGTTAAAACACAATAAGTATATTACACAATGATCTGAACGTAAAACACAAAGATGAGTATATCACACATTGACTTGAATCGTTGAACGTAAAACACAATGATGAGTATATTACACACTTATCTGAACATAAAACACAATGATGAATATATTAAATAATGACATAAACAAATTACACAACGACCAAAATGTATTTTTCGAAAAATTAAGAAAATTTATGTTTTTTAAAATTATGAGTTTTAAAAAAACAATTTGTGAAAAATGAAACATAAAAATTAAATAACAATTTATTTAATGAATAAAAAACAATAACAAAATAACACACTATGATATAAAAAATAAAATACAATAATATAAACATATTACACAATGACCTGAATTATTAAACACAATGACCAAAATACGCTTTTCAAAAAATTAGAGAAATGTCATTTGTCAACCCTACAATCTTTCTCATACTTCTTATCAATTGAATAGTGTTTAGTAGAACCTAAACCTATATGTATATATATATATAGGAGATGTTCAAATAAGAACTATTGAAACTTGAGAGCTAAATAAACCATTTCTAGCCACAAGTTTAAATGGTATAATAGTAACTTCCCCAATTTTAAAGGAAAATTATTTTTATACCCCTAAAAGCATGTGGTTTAACATTAGTTCCTTTGGTTCCTTATTATTTAGTGGCTATTATTGGAATAAGTCCCTATATTTAGAAGAATATATAAAATCTACTTGTATAGTTGTATAAATGTATGGGCTTGATTATTTGGACACGTAACTTTTTTATTTTAACACCTTACTAATCATATCGCCTCGTATAGCCCCATCTCACTTACTCATTTGACAGTGATTAGTCATGCATGCGTCTTGTATAGGAGCTATACAGCTCATATAGGCATATATGAAGCATATATTATTTCAATCATTGCCACTAAAAATTCGACAAACAATGATTGACCCTATACACCTTGTAATACAAGGCGTAAAGAGGGTGTGAAGAGTGTGAGGCTAGTATGAGGTGAGTATGAAAAAATCATAACCGAATAATATATATGATAATACACGTGACTCACGCGTTAAAGCATATTCACCAAGTAATATGGAAAGGATATGCTCAAAATATAGTGGATAACATCATAATTGAACTTTTGATTATGACATGTGATTGTAATTTTACCGAGGGTATGTTTAGACTTTAGTTCTCCAGTTGCAATAGTTCTCATTTGAACATCCATATATATATGTGTGTGTGTGTGTGAGTGTGTGCGAGTGTGCGTGCGTGTGTGTGTGGCATGTATAAAATGAAAACCCCCTTAAGATGAAAAAACCTTAAAAAACCCTAAGTAAAAAGAGTTTTTTTTTCGAACTTTTTTAAAGTTTTGTAACATTATCAGGGTCATTTTTATAAAAAAAATATTAGAAAAGTGCCGACCAAATGTTTTTTAAAAAAATAATAAAACAAAAATATAACACTGACGTAACTCCTTCTTCTAGGCGTGTACAACGATGTTACGTCTGTGTTACATTGGTTTTTAATTAATTTTTTTAAAAAAAATCTACTCGACGCTTTTTGTATTTTTTTTAATAAAAATAACCCTAAGGATGTAACCAAACTGTAATAAAGAAAAAAAATTGATGGTTTTTTTCATTGTTTTCTCAAGTTTTCTCAATAAAGGAAGTTTTCAAAATAACCCTCCTCTACAACACTTTGTTCTTTTATGAGTTTGCAAAATTTATCACAGTTTAAAATTTAACATCGTTGTAAAATTTTAGGCCTAAAAAAATTACAGTGTTGTAAGTGAAAAACTTACAACGATATTACGTCTTAAACGGTGATAAATTTTTGCAAACTCATAAAAGACGAAACTGTTGTAAATGTCTTACAATGATGTTAAAAATATCTTGACGGCAATTTCTTGTTAATGCTTTAATAATACGTTATTATTTGAACACTTCTATATATATACATACATATATACATAGGATTGGGATCAAATACTAACCCTCTCTTACGGCGCTAACCCATTAACTTTGCCAAAACGAAGCCGAGTCTTGAATTTTTTTTTTGAACATCATTGTAACACAATTAGAACACCATGTTCAGTTTTGAGTTTGGGCTAATTCATCACCGTTTAAAAAATATCATCGTTGTAAGGTTTTTGCTACAATACTGTAAGTTTTAAATATTTAAACACCTACAGTACTGTAAGAGCCCAAACGGTGATGAATTAGCCAAAACTCAAAACTGAACATTGTGTTCAAATTGTGTTACAATGATGTTTAAAAAAAATTCAAGATTCGGCTATTTTTTGGCAAAGTTAATGGGTTAGCGCCGTAAGGAGGGTTAGTATTTGAACCCTTCCCTATATACATATATATATATAGTGTGTGGTTCCTTTGTTAACCATTCTTTATCGCGTTAAACGAATAACTACATCTTATTACTTCGGGGCCTACGTTAAATTCAATCTAAATGTGTACATTTTTTCTTATTTTTTTATTAATGTAAGTGGGCCCTACATTAATTACATTAATTAAATTAATTAAAAAAAGAAAAAGTTACACCTTTAGATCTACTTTAGTGTGGACCCAAAAAGTAATAAGATATAGTTATTCGGTTAACGCAATAAAGAAGGGTTAATTTTTGATCATCCCCATAAATATAGTCTTGTACATGTATAATAAAGGTCATGAAAAAACCAAAGATTTGGGTTGATCTTGTGAGAGTTATTTGGGTTACCACAATTATATATATATATATATATATATATATATATATATATATATATATATATATATATATAGAGTAAGGTTATTGTACAAAGTGATAGTTTGTAAAAAGTATAAAAAACAAAGTGCTATTAAAAATAACAAAGTGTTATCATAATATTAACACGGTGCTATTATAATATTTAACAATTCCTTGTTAATAATAGCACATTTTTATTTATAATATCACTTTGTTTTTTATACTTTTTACAAAAATTTCATTTTATATCTGAACCTACCTCTATATATATATATATATATATATATATATATATATATATAGGGACATGTTCAAATGAAAACTATTACAACGTGAGAACTAAAGGAATTATTTCTATCCACAAGTTTAAAGGGTATAATAGTAACTTTCTAACTTTAAAGTAAAATTATTTTTATACCCCTAAAATAATATGGTTCAAAATTTGTTCTTTTGATTCTTTCATATTTAATGGTTCTTAATGAAATAAGTCCCTATATATATGATTGTGAACAAATAATAACCCACATTTATTGCAATAACCTGAATAACTTTGCCAAGATGAAGCCAAATCTTTGATTTTTTTTAACGTCATTGTAACACATTTACAACACTATGTTCTTTTACGAGTATGCGAAAATTCATCACCGTTTAAGAGTTTACATCGTTGTAATTTTTGGGTCTAAAATAGTTACAATGTTGTAAATCAAAAACTTACAACGATAATATCTGTTAAATGGTGATGGATTTAAGAGTGGGTTATTATTTTAAAAACTTCCCTATTATATATATATATATATATATATAAATATATATATATATATATATATATATATATATATATAGGGAGATGATCAAATGTTAACCTATGTTTATTGCGTTAACCGAATAACTACATCGTATTACTTTGGGGCGCGCACTAAAGTAAATATAAAGGTGTAGTTTTTTCTTTTTTTTAATAAATGTAGGGCCTACTTACATTGATAAAAAAAATAAGAAAAAACATACACCTTTATATTTACTTTAATATGGGCCCCAAAGTAATAATATTTAGTTATTCGGTTAACGCAATAAGGAATGGTTAACATTCGAACCATCCTGTAAAGACTAATAAAGGCTGATGCTCACCAAACTTCAATTTTGTCTAAGTATAAAAGACTACACAGACAAACATCCTTCGGAAGGAAGGAGTTCCTCTTTGGAAGCAACATTGCTTCTGAAGGGTAACTCACTCCTACTGAAGGCTGTACAAGACAAACACTTTGGAAGGCCAACACTTAGAGTTAAAGCATCAAAGCTTCTGATGACATAAAGCTCCCGAAGAAACAAAGGCTTCTGAAGACTAACAGCTTCCGAAGAATCTCTTCTGCACCCAAAGACAAAAAGACAAAGACTTCCGAGGTTTATACTCTGACAAAGACTGTAGCTGGGCACTTTATAGTACAAAAGGTACTGACAACAGACGTGCTGGTCTGAGAACAACAAGGATCAACATACCTAAAGTCAGATACAACACCTTACTTCTCCGCAGTTGAATTAAATGCAAAATATTATATGAAGCCTTAAAGATCAACAACATTAAATGCCTTTTGTATTTAGCTAGTCTTGGTAAAGTCAATGTCTATATTTGTAATGATTGTAAGTAAGTGTCTTAGCCTGTTAAGACACTCCATATACTAGAATAAGCTTTACTTCATGTATTGTCTAGTATACCCAACTGTATTCCTACGTGTATACGGTTGTAGCCTTAGCTATATAACCTCTCATTGTAAACCTGTTTAGGTGTGCTTGTATGTGTTTGTGCTTGTCTGCTTACAACACTTGTAATACTTTGAGAGAAATATATCTTTGAGCATGAATTTGTTCTTGTGTTCTTACTGTTATTCAAAGATTATTAACTTACCATTGAGTGTGAGAGATAACCTTCTAACAGACATTCCGCATCTGTTAGATTGTAAGAGAGAAATACTTGTGAAGTGTTGTTTATAGTAAACAACCCGATCCAACAAGTGGTATCAGAGCTTTGGCTCTTGAACTTAAGTGATTAACCATCCTTAAGTTACGAGTTCTTTTTCTTCTAAAATCTCACTACTTCAAAACTCAAATTCTGTTTGTTTGTTCAAATGGCTGCACTTAACAAACATAATACAGAAAATGGTACTCTCAACAAGCCACCAATGTTCACTCTAGAAGACTATGACACTTGGAAAGTTAGGATGGAGGGCTTCATCAGGAACCAAGACTTCAAACTCTGGAAGTCAGTTCTTGAAGGACCTTTCATCCCTACTGTTCCTGCTGCTGGTGCTGGTGGAGCTTCTGTGCCAAAGGATCAAGCTCTCTATTCTGATGAAGATTACAAGAGAATGGAAGTGGACTCGAAGGCTTTATGGCTCATTCAGATGGCCATCCCTAACTCAATCATACATGCATTCAAGAAATGCAAATCTGCTCAAGAGCTGTGGAATTCTCTACAACAGATGTATGAAGGTTCTGAAGATGTTAAAGAGAACAAGAAAGATATGCTGAAAAAGAAGTTTAAGAACTTCTGTCAACAGAACAATGAGAAGATGACTTCTCAATATCTCAGGTATGTTCAACTGTTTGATGAGTTAGTAGCTGCAGGTGTCAAGATGGAGAACCAGGATGTGATCAGAAAGTTTCTTAGATCACTTCCTCATGCGTGGAATATATACTCTATGGCCATCCGAAGGACAGAAAATCTAAGGAATCTAAAGCTGAGTGAACGATTTGGTATTCTTAGTGCTTACCAGATGGAAATAGATGCCCAGGAACCTAAGTCCTCTCATGTAACTTCTGGTTCAGCAGCACTCTATGCACCCATCAACAACCCTTCTTAACAAAGTTATCAACCCATCTACCACCCTACCTCCACACCCATTGTCAGCTTTCCTGAAACTCCGACTCCAACACCCACACACAAACCCGTTTTCCAACCCAACTCCACTTTTAAAATCTGGGCAAGGAGCATTCATGGCTGAGGAAACCAATTACTTTCACTTGTGCCAGGAAGACTTAGATGGTATTCCTGCAGATGATCTTGAGGAGATGGGCATCAACTATCAGATGACCATGATCTCCTATAGAGCAAAGAAGTTCTACCAAAGAACTGGAAGGCAGTTCAAAAAGCACAATATGAAGACTGGGTTTGGTCTTGATAAGTCCAAGCTCAAATGTTTCAATTGCCAATAGTTAGGACACTTTGCTTGGGAATGCAAGTCCACAGGCACTCAGCCATCAACTTCTGGGCAACCACCTCAAAGACCATCAAGCTCAAACAGTGCAAACATTGCAGAGCAAGACTTTGCAGATTGGAGCTTCCAAGCTGAAGATCCTTCTATCTCCAACAGTGCTCTGATGGCAAATGATTCAACTTCTTCATTCAAGGTAACTAAGGATATGTGCACGTCTGAATGTTTAGAGAAGTTAAATGTTTTTAAAAGAATAAATTTTCAACTCTGTAATGAACTTGAGTCATTACAAGTAGTCAAGGTAAATTTTTTTGAATGTGAAAGAAATTACAAAGAAAATATTGAAGAAATGGAAAAGACCATTTCTATCTTAAAACATGAAAACACTAACAAACAGTGTCAAATTAACAATCTTTTAGAAAGACTAACCACTGCCAAGACTGAACTTGTATTGGTTGAGTCTTATAGAGACAAATTTTTGAGTCAAGGTGAAAAGTATGATGTGACACCCCGTAAATTCCAGGTCAGCAACATATTTATTTAAATGTTTATTTAAATGTATTATGTACACGTGGCACTAGAATTAGATTAATTTAGTGTGACACGTGGCACGACAGTACGAACACTAACACATGACTGGATAATTCGTGGAATTATCGGCAAACAGCACACACGTGTCAAAACACACGAACGTTGATGAACGACAAGCACATTGTGGAACACAACACTCGAAACCCCACGAAACACTCACACATTGAACTTGGAAGTTCAAACAAGACCAAACGAAAGTTCGTAAACGTGAAAACGACAACGAACGGATCAACCCAATGAAAATGGGCCTATTGGGCTCACCAGGGGATCTGTCGCGCTACGCGACGGTCCACAAGGACACTGTCGCGATACGCGACAAGTGGCGGGGGAAATTTGAACGCGGGACTCTCTCGCGTTACGTGAGGGGAACCCTTGAACGTGTCGCGCTACGCGACGAGACCCAGTTCGCAGAAATCTTTATAAAACCAAGAACAATCATTTCTTGGCCACCCTGCACACTCTCTCCGATATCTAGCCATCATATCTCGACCATCTTCCCTCCCTAACCTCTGCAACACTCAAGAACCACCATTGAAGCTCAAGTGTGAAGCTTGGAAGCTCAAGACTTGAAGATTTGGAGTCCCTCACCCTCAAGGAAGCTTGGAACCACCACCACCTCTCTTCTTCCTGTCGAAACCAGCAATCTCAGGAGATCCAGGAGCTGATTATACATCATCTTGGTATTCAAGGAACTCTAGAAGGTAGCCTCACTCTCCTTGTAGCTTAAAAGCACTCACAAGCTCACATGCAAGTGTTAAAACCCACATGCAAGCACCTATAGTGCACATGCACGAATTTATCTTCTGGGTTTGTTGATTTAGATGTGTTTTATGATGATCTAGAATGATTAGAATGCATCTTATGATGATACAAGATGTTGTGTATGTATAGATTTCATGTTTTGTTCATAAAGTGTTGAGATATTGCCATGCATGTATGATCTAAGACATGTTAGATGATTTTGTTGATATGGGGATGATTCTTGATAATGTATAAATATTATTGCAAGGTTAGATTGTGAATATGATGGTCAAATGTGATTAGGAAGCAAACTTACTATTTTTAGTAACTTTTTAGTCACTAGTTGAACATTTGGTGTAAATGATGAGCATGCATGTATTTGAAATTGCTCTTATGATGATAATATGATGATTGAAATACTTGGAATGTGATTTTGATAATGTCTTGGTCATTACACAACATAGTTACTATATTTAGTAACTTTTTGAGACAACATATTGCTAGATGATAAATTTGGTTATATATACATGATTGAATGATGCGAGATTGATTATTATGATGATTGTTGATGAGAAAATAGGATTAGAAATGTTAGAATGGTTGTTTTCATGAAAAACTAGAAAGTTACTATATTTAGTAACTTTATTTCTACAAAAACCGATTTGTCAACGTGTTGTATTATTTGAGCATGCTAAATGACTTATTATGTTATAATATGTGGATTAGATGCTAAGTTAGATGGTTTCCGACATCACGTATGCTATAAATGGAAACTTTCCATTTTAGGAAACTTTTATGTGTCAACATGTTATAAACGACTTATGTGACTTCGTATGATGAAGTGTTATGTGTTAACATGATCACATAGGACAAATGAGCATGCTAGAACTATGAAATCGATATGCTTTGTGAACTTTCCATAACTGGAAACTTACTATAAATAGTAAGTTGTCCATAGACGCGACATGCGCGTCTTGCACACGACGAGCACTTACACGATTGCTACACGATTCACAACCGTCACACGGTTCACCAACGGGTCGTTGACTTGACACGGTCAAACATGGTCAAACACGGTCAATGTGGACCAACACGAGCAAACACGGTCATTGTGGACCGACACGGACAAACATGAACAACCAAGGGTTGTTGAACACAAACACAAGCACTAACACGGACACTAGCACGGTCACTTACACGAACTCACGTACGGTGTACGATATAGGTTGCCGGTGACCGACGTGCCATCTACGCAGGAGCTTACGCTTACTTATCGCTTTATTCACTAAGGTGAGTTTACGGCCCCTCTTTACTCTTTTTCAAATGTTTTTAAATAGGGGGAGAATACTAGTTGCATCGAGTCAAACATCTATTACTGTACAAACACTATGTGTATGCTGGTTTATTGGACAAACATTAAGTGTTGAACTCGTAACAAGCCCTCACAAAGTCTTACCGTTAATGTACGAACAACGTGGTAGATTTGGATGGATCCATTAGGGAATGACTAACCCCACGGGGCACTATGTTGACTGGATGTCATAACCCGTGCAAATTCTGACCTAACTTGCTATGTATACGAGACATAGCGGAGGCAAGGACAAACAAGTCTAGTTCGGTAGTGACGCACTGACACTTTGGGCCTAGGGCTCGGTAATAACATTGATAAACACATGACACACTTTTATTACTATATGTATATCAAAACCTGTGAACTCACCAACCATTGTGTTGACGCTTTTTCTAACTTGTATTCTCAGGTAACTGACAGGATGATGGACATCCAGGAATGCACATTTAAGGGACCGAGCATAGGGACATACATGCATTTCTGTTTTGTTTATCTTTTGAAAACAATTACTTTTGAGTTATGTTGTGTGTGACAATTTCATTTCCGCTGTGTAAACAACTATCTTTCCGCTGCATGTTATGATAACTTTATTTTCCGCTGCAAACCATTTGTTAAGTGTATGTGTCAAACATGTGATTTGTAAACGCATATAGAGGTGTTCTATATGACCTTGAGCTGTGATTCTGGACACGTCACACCCACGTGGACTGACACCACGAGTGGGAATTGGGGGTGTGACATATGAAAAGCTTTTCAGAATGAGCAGCACAACTGAACTGGTAAATAAGAAGGGGGCTGGTTTGGGTTACAATAAAGTGGAGCCTCCTTCTGCCTACACTCCCATAGTGGAGATTAGGTGTAAACCAGTAGTTGACCTTGTGTATGATAATGAATTGGACATACATAAGCTGGCACAAACTGATAATCTCTCTGATCCAAAACCAAGTAACACATCATGCTCTGATGAGGATGTTTCTTCCAGTACTTTAGAAACTGAAAAACCAGCTTTGAAGATAAATAAAGTAACTAAGAAAACCAAGAAACAGTCATCAGTTTTTGTCAAAGCTAAGAACATACAAACTGGGAGCACCTCCTCAGATGACTGTGTTACTTGTCCATCTGACAAGTCCAAAAGGGGTAGGTCAAAGGAGAGAAAGACCAGTGTTAAAAAGAAACAGGTAAGTCTTCCAGCCAACAAGTCTGTTGGAACATCCAAACCATCATCTCCTGTGCATCAAAGCTCAACTTCCTTCACCAACAATCAGCATCAACAATTCGCAAACAATCAAACTGTATGTTTGATGTGTGGTGATAAAAATCACTTTGCTGCTGATTGCTACTATAATCCAAGAAGCAGAATGTTTTCTGAAAAACAAGGAAGAAAGGAGAGTTGGAGCAGGTCATCTAGTTCTTCTGAAGAACCAGGAAGAAACTCAAGAAAGAAAGAAAGAATCAGAAGCAAGTACTTCTGATAGTCGGAAGAAACAAGACAAGAAGCGTTTCGGAAAGAAAGGATCGGAAGCAAGCACTTTTGATAAACAGAATAAGAAGGTTTCCGAAAAGAATGTTTCGAAAGATCAGGAAAGAAAGGCTTCCAAAGGAAAAAGAACATCGGAAGCACATGCAAAGAAAGCTCCCTACAAAACAAAGAAATCTGATCCCTTCGGAACTAGAAGAACTTCGGAAGTAAGGCCCAACTTGTCAGCAAAAACTAAGTCATCGGAAGGGAAAACAAAAGGTGCTTCCAATGACTATCAAAAGAAGCAAACTCTTCCGACAACCTTAAAAGTCAAACAGATATGAAAGAAAAGGGAAATAGTTGAACCATCTGTTCAATCACCGGTTCAACGAACAATAGACTCATCATCTGTCCCACCTAAGATGATGTTAAAGAAATTTACTTATAATGATGCTAATGGAAAACCCAAGACCACATGGGCTTGGGTTCCCATCAGGAACTAATTCACTTCTGGTCATGTGCAGGGGCAGCAAGAATCAAAGAGCAACTTATGGATTGTTGACAGTGGCTGCTCTAGGCACATGACAGGCAATAAGACTCACCTGCAAAAATATGAACCATTCTTTGGTGGGTTTGTTGCATTTGTAAGTGATCCAGTGGGAGGATACATCACAGGTAGGGGGACAATTACAAATGGCAAAGTAAGCTTTGAGAATGTACATTTTGTAAAGGAACTAAATTACAATTTACTGAGTGTATCACAGGTGTGTGATCAAAAGCACAACATGTTGTTCACTGAGCATGAATGCATTGTTCTGAAGCCAGGATTTGTAGTCCCAAATGATCAGATCCTGCTCAGAGCTCCTAGAAGGAACAACATGTACATGCTAGACATGAGAACAGCTGCACCTCTCAGTAATATAAGTTGCTTTGTCTCAAAAGCTTCACTTCATGAGCCATCTCTCTGGCATAGGAGACTTTGTCATGTAAACCTTAAAAATATGGATAAACTTGTCAAAAACAACTTAGTGACTGGTTTACCAACAAAGAAATTCATCTGTGTTGATAAATGTGTTGCCTGCTTAAAAGGTAAGCAACACAAATCATCACATCATGCCAAAGAGATAAATTCAATCACAACAGTCCTGCATCTACTTCACATGGACTTGTTTGGCCCCACAAGTGTTAAAAGTCTTGGTAGAAAATCATATTGCTTGGTGATCACTGATGATTTCTCTCGGTATACCTGGGTATTTTTCTTAAGTACCAAGGATGAAACTGCTGAGATCCTAAAGTCATTCATACTTAGGGTGGAGAATGAAAGTGATCATCATGTAAAAATAATCAGATCAGATCAAGGAACAGAATTCAAGAATCATGTTTTAAATTCTTTTTGTGAATCTAAAGGTATCACAAGACAATTTAGTGCTCCTAGGACTCCACAACAAAATGGTGTTGCTAAGAGAAGGAATAGGACACTAATTGAGGCTGCAAGAACCATGTTGTCTGACGCCAAACTTCCAATAACTTTTTGGGCAGAAGCAGTCAACACTGGCTGTTATGTCCAAAACAGAATATTGGTAGTTAAGACACATGGGATGACTCCTTATGAAATTTGGCATAAGAGAAAACCATTTATTGGATTTCTCAAACCATTTGGATGTCAATGCACTATCTTGAATACTAAAGATCACTTAGCCAAATTTGCTGAGAAATCAGCGGAGGGCTACTTTGTTGGGTACTCTTCACATGCAAAAGCATATAGAGTATACATCAAAGCTTTCAGAATTATTGAAGAGTCTGCAAATGTTCAGTTCAATGAACATACTATCAATAAGCCTGGAACTGGTCCTGATTGGCTATTTGATCTTGATAGCTTTACATCTGCATTTAATCTTGTGAAAGAGTATGTTCCAGAGTTACAGTCAACTACCACAGACTCCTACAAGTCCACAAGAGAAGAAGACTTTCGTGTTGAACTGCCAATTGCTTCAAGACAAATCTTGGCAGAATCCACTTCAGCACATAATGATGTCTCTCAGTCCGAGACAGTGAACACATCTCATGTTGTCCCTTTAAGCAACTCTACTTCAGTTCCATTGAGTCAAGAAGAAGATGTGAGTCCCTCAACAGTCCAATCAGTTCCAAACACTATAGAAACTTCTTCTCCCAGAGAAGGTGATCCCACAACAGTCCAAACTCAAAGACCACAAGATATGCTAGAAATCCAGCTTGAGGTAGTACTTCCTAACCTTGAGTCAAGAGATCTGGATCTAGCTTCTCAATTGGATGTGATTCCTAGAACTTGCATCCATAACACCCATCCAGTTGAAAACATTATTGGTAATGTTGAAGAAGGAGTCAGAACAAGAAGCTCTATGCATGACGCAAACATATGTTTGTTTTCTTGCTTTCTATCCCAAGTAGAACCAAAGAAAGTTGCTGAGGCATTAAATGACAACAGTTGGGTAGAAGCAATGCAGGAGGAGCTTCTTCAATTTGAAAGGCAAGGTGTGTGGAAGATTTGCCCTTTACCTAAAGGTAAGTATCCCATCGGAACAAAATGGGTGTTCAGGAACTAGAAGGATGACAAGGGAGTAGTCATCAAGAACAAAGCAAGATTGGTTGTTCAGGGATGTACACAGGAAGAAGGCATTGATTATGACGAAGTTTTTGCTCCAGTTGCAAGAATTGAAGCAATCAGAATATTTTTAGCCTTTGCAGCTGCCAAGAACTTCAAGGTTTTTCAAATGGATGTGAAAAGTGCATTTTTATATGGAAGGATTGATGAGGAGGCGTATGTGTGTCAGCCTCCTGGTTTTGAAGATCCAAAGTTTCCTGACCATGTCTGTAAGCTTGATAAAGCTCTATATGGGCTGCATCAAGCTCCCAGAAAGTGGTATGAAACTTTATCTTCTTTTCTATTGGCTAACAACTTTAAGAGAGGAACAATTGATAAAACTCTCTTCTTCAAGAAGACCAATCAACATATTATGCTAGTACAGATTTATGTTGATGACATTATCTTTGGTTCTACAAATGAATCTCTCTGCAAGGACTTTGAATCACTAATGAAGTCCAAGTTTGAAATGAGTTACATGGGAGAACTCACTTTCTTTCTTGGATTACAAGTAAAACAAACTCCTACAGGGATTTTTATTAGTCAATCAAAGTATGTCAAGGACATTCTTGAAAGATTCAAGCTAACTGATTGCAAAGCTCAGGGAACTCCAATGTCCAAGACAACATCCCTTAGTCCTGATCTTGAGGGGGAAGATGTTGATCAACCCCAATACAGAGCAATGATTGGTTCCTTGATGTATCTCACAGCAAGCAGGTCTGATATAATGTTTGCAACTTGCTTGTGTGCAAGATTTCAGGCCAATCCCAAAGTCTCACACATGCTTGCTGTGAAAAGAATCTTTAGATACCTCAAAGGGGCACCTGGTCTAGGATTGTGGTATCCTAGAAATTAAGATTTTCAGTTCATGGCTTATATTGAAAGTGATTATGGAGGTTGTAACATTAGCAAGAAATCCACATCAGGAGGATGTCAATTTCTTGGATCCAGGATTGTATCTTGGCAATGCAAGAAACAGTCTTGTGTTTCTACTTCTACTGCAAAGGCAGAATACATAGCTGCTTCTAGCTACTGTGCACAAGTTATTTGGATTCAAAATCAGATGAAGGATTATGGAGTAGAGTTGTTTAACACTCCTATACAAATAGACAATTCCAGTGCAATCTCTATCACCAACAATCCTGTCAAGCACTCCAAGACCAAGCAAATTGATATCAGATATCATTTCATCAGAGATTGTGCAGAAAAGAAGTTAATTCATCTAGTCAAAGTTGATACAGAACACAATCTGGCTGATCTTTTCACCAAAGCATTTGATGAAGGAAGATTCAGGTATTTAATAACATCCATTGGCATGATTAACTTTGAGTAAATGAATAAATAAAGGAATGAATAATTCTTTAGAAGATAAACTTAAAGTATCTTCTGATGAGTAATTACTCTTCAGAAGATAGTTTAAGTCTTCGGAAGCATTATTCTTTCTTTATGTCGGAAGATGTCACACTTCAGAACAGAATTTATCTTCTGAAGTACTATTATTCCGATACATTATTACTTCGGAAGCTCAATCTTCTGAACTTACTTTTCAGAAGAAGATGTCTTCCGAAGAACATTTCTTCTGATGAATATTTCTAAGCATTCAGAAGATACACTTCCGATGATAAATTGGTATGCTTCGGAAGTCAGTATCTTCCGAAGAACATCTTTGGTCTCATGAACTACTTCCGATGACTCATTCTCTCGGAATCAAATCTGTCCTTAGCAAATTTTGAATAATAAATGAGCTGTCTTCAGAAGTACTTTTTCTGACTTCCGGATCTCAAAATTTAATGTGCTTCTATATTAAATGCTGACATCCAAAGGTATAAATGTTTTCCCGCTCATTCACCTTCTCTCACCGTTTCATTTCTAATCGTTTTTCTCTCAAATTTTAACCTAAAATCTATCAATCGCCATGGAACTTCTTGCCTTCAGACCCACTCACAACCTTCCTGCGGAGTTATCAGCGGACAATGACGTTGATTTTGCTCCGATCATCTCTTTCCTTCGAAGGAGCAGGTACCTTTATGCCCTTACTGTTCAGCCTATGGTGTATGAATCTCATCACCAACAATTTTGGGCATCCTGTTCAGTGTCATCATCTCTCAATGGTCGGATTCTTAATGCCACCATTGATGCTCATCCCATTTCTATCACAGTGGAGACCATTTCTCGACATCTTCAACTTTGTGATGTCTAGGGAAGGGTTTCATTCACTAAGGATGAGGTAGCATTGACATTCCGGTCAATGGGGTACGAAGGTCCTCTTCCTTTAACAACTTATTTGAAGGGTAGAGTGTCCTATAATTATAAGTACCTCATACATTTATTTTTGCATTGTCTTTCTAATAAGACAGGTGGTTGGGATCAAGTTCCTTCTGATTTAGCTTTGGCTATTCATGGCTTGATCTCCAACCAACTTTTTAACTTTTCTGCTTTTATTTTCAATAATTTGGTTGACAATATTTCATCACCAAAGAAATTTTGTATGTATCCTAGGTTTTTGCTGCATATATTTTACAGTGAGTTAGGTTCTGTCCTCTCACTAACTGGGAATATATACAAAATCCCCTTGGTAACTTCCAAGGTTTTTGTACAATTAAAGAAGAAGAGTAATCAGTTCTCTGGGAACTTTACTCCTCTTCTTCCTTCCATGGAGTTACCAACTCCAGAAGGTGACAGCTCTGTTGCACCCACAGATGCTGAACCCACACCTTCCATTTCAGTTCCCCACCCCATCAAAATAACCTACAAACGCCGACGAACCCCTGAACAGCTCTCTAAAGCTGTTCAGGCCCCTTCTTCTGAACCCATCAAGAAAAAGGTGAAAAGAACTGTCAAGGGCACAGTTCCACCTAAGGTGACAGCCACACCTATTGTTATTCCACAGGTTCTTCCTCTGGAACCTGTGGCAGCCCTTAACCAGCCTGATAGCCCTCAATGTATGTCACAAAACATACCTGAGAATATCCAAAGGGATGCCCCCATTATTGAGTCTGCTTCTGATGAAGCAACTCCACTAGCTCAGAGACTGTCTCCCAAGTCTCCAAGTTCTTATCACCTAGAAATGCCCCCCACCCATACTATCAACCAGGCTCAAGGACCTCTGCTATAGCTGTGGAGGAACCACTCTCTCTTACTACCCAGACACTTATGAGAGTGGTGACACAGCTACAAGCTAGGTTTCCTGACCCAGAGCCTACAACTTCAGAGGTTGTCCCCAGGAGTACTGAAGGGGTCAATGCAGATTAGGCTGCCACTACTGCTGATCCTACTCTGGATCTTCAGGCCAGTGGTACAGGCACTAGGACCTCACCTGCGGCAACCCACACTGGGGAGGACTTCTTTTAAGCCCTTCTTAATGAGGGGAATCCAGGGTGCCAAGAAACCACTTCTAGTGGTGGAGGTGCAGGAGCTAGGCTCAGGACTCCATCGCCCAATGACTCCACTCATGTGGATGAGAGCACCAAAACACAGGAATTGACGGCTATCATCACAACCCTCCAAGCCAGGGTAGCTCACCTGGAAGCTGAGGTTGCTACCCTACGGTAGGAGGTCCAACACAAAGAAGCCACCATCTTGGACCTCAAGAGGCGCCCCCCAGTGATCTTTCAACCTTTCCATCCTGATCCTGCTACTACTACCTTTGTCTCGCCGCCTGATGCTACCAAAAAGGGGGAGAAGGTACAATCTGCAGGGTCAGGACCAGAAGCAAGAGAAGAGGAAGGTGTACAAGATGCCAACCCATCCATAGTCACTTTGACTAATGAATGGGATGACTTCTTGGGCACTTACTTCCATGATTCCGCTACTTCCTCTTCCTCTTCTTTTAAGGCAACAGAGGCTGCCAAAGAGACAGAGCAAGAAGCTGCAACAACAAATGTCTCTATGGAACCTCAGTCCCCTGCTGGGACTCAACAGTCGCCCTCTGGGACTAAGTATCCTCCTGAGACTACAGCCCAGGTTTCCATGGAGGAAACTACCCAAGAAAAACAACCAATCTCCATGGAACCTGTGTCCCCTTCTGGGACAGAGGCTGCTGAAGACCTCTCATCCATTCCTGAGCACTCTGTGGATACTGCTAAGGAATCACCCAAGGTGGTTGGTCAACCGGAGGGGACAGTGAATGCTAAGGTTAACTCCGAAGCTGCAGCGGCTTCCGAAGGCCCAGTCATTATTGATTATTCCACCACAGAGGAGCTATTTGCCAATGAACCAGCTGGTAAGGTTACAGATCCAACTGGTGAGGCTACAGGATCCATCTCCTCTTGGGCAAAAGCTATGGACAAAGGAAAAAGAAAGCTAACCCCAGAGGAGGAAGCAGAACAAGAGGAAAGGTTACCAAAGAAGAATAAGGGCCGACCAGACACTTCCCTGGATGATGAGCTTATCAGAATTTCTGCTCTTCTCCAGGAGAAGGGATATGACATAGATGAAGTTTTGCTCTGGTCGGTGCCTAAGATGGTTGCCGAGCTGGACAAGGTGCAGCAGTAGGAACAGGCAGCTGCTGCATCCAAAGCCAAGGTGAAGCTAACTAAGAAACAGAGGGATCAAGCCTACAGAGATAAATTGAAGGCATTCCTCCTCCAGTATGGCTTCCATGCTCGGTAGCTAGGCCCTATGAAGAACTCAACCATGGACATGCATATCATGGACATCAAGGCCAAAGTTTCCAGAGGTGAGTTACCTTCTATTGAGCAGATACAGGCTCAAAAGGCAAGCCTAAACTTAGGCTTAGGTTTAGGGGGAGGAGCTACCATTGAATTTCCCATCTCTGGATCTGGGATCAGAGAAGGGGAAGAAGTCATGTGTGGGGAAGTAACAAAGGTTATGTTCCCCAACATGTTCCCCCCAAACCCTAAGGAAGAACCAGCCTCTCCTCCATCAAGTCCCTCGATGGACAACATGCCAATCTCTTCAGTGATCAAGATCAAAAAGGGTAAAGAGACTGCAAGGAAGCAACAATCAACACACCCAGATCCTGAGAGACAATCAAAGGCTGATGAGAGGAGAAAAGGCCCTCAACAACTAAGGAGGCTGGTCCACAGCCCACTGCAACAACAGATGCAGCAGTGGGCTCAAATGTGGAAGAACCGCAGGCTAGAGATCAAAGGAGTCAAGCTACTGCTGAGGAAAAACCCAGATTCAGAAGAAGAAAGAGCATAGCTAGAAAGAAAAAGAGAACTACTGCCATATCCTCTGACTCTGAGCCTGATACACAACTCTCAGAACCAAAAGACACATCAAAATCTACAATGCATGAAGATCATCCAAGAGACCTCTATGGACTAAAGCATCATCATACCTACATACCTATAGTGAAGTGGAGCTTTGATGCACTGCACAAAGTATTCACACTATTTCAGGTCAATGGAGGTGTAAAATTCTTGGAGTTGACACAACTGATGGTGCTAGCTGAGCCCTTTATCTTTGATTTGGATAAACTCCCTCTTGATAATCCAGATAATGGATCATATGGGAGAGTGGGAGTTAAATGGGTGAAGACTAGGGCACAGGTTCTGAGGGGACTAAGGGTGACAAGGAGAATCTGAAAAGGAAGTTTTGGTAGCATCAGCCTAGGGGGAGACTGTAAAGACTAATAAAGGCTGATGCTCGCCAAACTTCAATTTTGTCTAAGTATAAAAGACTACACAGACAAACAGCCTTCGGAAGGAAGGAGTTCCTCTTCGGAAGCAACATTGCTTCCGAAGGGTAATTCACTCCTGCTGAAGGCTGTACAAGACAAACACTTCGGAAGGCCAACACTTAGAGTTAAAGCTTCAAAGCTTCTGATGACATAAAGCTTCCAAAGAAACAAAGGCTTCCGAAGACTAACAGCTTCCGAAGAATCTCTTCTGCACCCAAAGACAAAAAGACAAAGACTTCCGATGTTTATACTCTGACAAAGACTGTAGCTGAGCACTTTTATAGTACAAAAGGTACTGACAACAGACGTGCTGGTCTGAGAACAACAAGGATCAACATACCTAAAGTCAGATACAACACCTTACTTCTCCGCAGCTGCATTAAATGCAAAAGATTATCTGAAGCCTTAAAGATCAACAACATTAAATGCCTTTTGTATTTAGCTAGTCTTTGTAAAGTCAATGTCTATATTTGTAATGATTGTAAGTGTCTTAGCCTGTTAAGACACTCCATATACTAGAATAAGCTTTACTTCATGTATTGTCTAGTATACCCAACTGTATTCCTACGTGTATACGGTTGTAGCCTTAGATAACCTCTCATTGTAAACCTGTTTAGGTGTGCTTGTATGTGTTTGTGCTTGTCTGCTTACAACACTTGTAATACTTTGAGAGAAATATATCTTTGAACTTTAATTTGTTCTTGTGTTCTTACTGTTATTCAAAGATTATTAACTTACCATTGAGTGTGTGAGATAACCTTCTAACAGACATTCCGCATCTGTTAGATTGTAAGAGAGAAATACTTGTGAAGTGTTGTTTATAGTAAACAACCCGATCCAACACATCCCCTATATATATATATATATATATATGGAGAGGATCAAATGGTAACCCATTTTTATTGCGTTAACTGAATAACTACATCTTGTTACTTTAGGGCTCACACTAAAGTAAATATAAAGGTGTAGTTTTTTTCTTTTTTTAATTAATGTAGGGCCCACTTACACTAATAAAAAAATAAGAAAAAACCTACACCTTTAGATTTACTTTAACGTGGGCCCCAAAGTAATAAGATGCAGTTATTCGCTTATCGCAATAAGGAAGGGTTAACAAAGGAATCATCCCCTATATATATATATATATATATATATATATATATATATATATATATACACACACACACACCTTTAGATTTACTTTAACGTGGGCCCCAAAGTAATAAGATGCAGTTATTCGCTTATCGCAACAAGGGTTAACAAAGGAATCATCCCCTATATATATATATGGAGATGATCAAAAATTAACCCTACTTTATTATGTTAACCGAATAACTAAATATTATTATTTGGGGCCCACATTATAATAAATCTAAAGATGTATGTTTTTTTAATTAATGTTGGAATCACTTACATTAATAAAAAAATAAAAAAAAAAACATACACCTTAGCTAACATAAACTTTTGATTTAGACAAAACTTAAGTTAGAATAAATACCCAAAACAAAGTTGCGAAATAATGGTGGTCAATTTCATATATTTTATTACGCATCAAGGAATTAACATCTTTACCAATGATATGTTATTCTGCGAAGATAGAGGTATTCGGAAAGTGATAGAAATCTCAGGTTATGGTTTCGACCATTGATCTCATCCGGTTTTACCGGCCTTCCACAGTCGTGTCTTTGGGCGTGTGTTTAGGTCGGGGTTTTCCCTGGAATGGTCATAGGTGAGCTAGGGATTCCGTCCGTCTATACTAGTGGTCAGCTCGGGCATCCTTTAACCATTAAGGGCCGCGTACGAAGTACCCGACAATTGCTTATTTGGCTGTTCAAAAAAAAGGAATTAACACCTTTACTTTTTTATAGCATATTTATTTTAAATATTTTTAAAACTTATTAATTAAACAATTGATTTATTCATTTTTTTAATTAAATCTTTTTTATATAATATATACACACATGTATATTTGTGTCTCTTTAGTTAATTTATTTATTTCACAATTATTATTATATATATTAAAATGTATGAAAAAGGAATAGTAAATATATGTATATTATATTGAATAGTAAATTTAAATATAATATTGAATAGTATATATATATATATATAATGCATAGGTATCTGATTTATGTAGTGATATTTTGAAAATTTAAACTTAGATCACCAAAAGTTTTTTTTTACTTTGAACAGTAATATACAGTACTGATGGTATTAAATTTGAGATATTTGCCTAGAGATTTGAATTTATTAAATTTGAGAGATTTAGGTTTCTTTTGGTTTAGGGTTTAGGTTTTTTTAGAACTATGGGAACCCACTTGCATGGTAAACCTCCGACTAACCGAGAGAAACATGTAAAGCGCGTACGTATGCAACCGTATAGATGACCTATTAAGAAAATTGCTCTAAGTAATGATTGAACTTGAGATCTTTAGGTTATTTCTCCTTCACTTTAACATTACACCACTTCCTTGGAGATAGGATTTAGTTCATAATAAAAGATTTGATTTTGCTATATAACTTATGCTTTTGCAAATGATATATAATACCCATTTTCGGGAGTGTACTGTGATAACCCGCCGCAACGCGCGGATGGAGTAAACCTAGTTATAATTGTAATTCAAATTAAAAATTTATTTTATTTTTTTAATTAACAAAAAAATCAGGTTTCTCTTGTTTAATTCAAATAAATTCATAACAATAAATGTTGAATTAAATATATCTGAAAATTTGATTTTTTTTTAAGTAACATAAACTTTTGATTTAGATTAAACTTAAGTTAGAATAAATACCAAGAACAAAGTTGCATAGTTGATAACCGAAATAATGGTGGTCAATTTCATATATTTAATTACGTATAATAATATATCATTGTTAGAAAAAATTATAATAAAATGATAAATTGATTTATTTGAAGTATTATGATAATTGAGAAATATAAAATAAATAAACTAAATAAATGAGAAACATATATATACACAATTTTTTATTAATAAAATAAATAAATTGTAAACTAATTAATAAACTTTCAAATTTTTTATCCGTTAAGGATAGGAGCAAAATAGCTATTTAAAAAAAAATGAGCAGAAACATTAAGTCAGTTAATTGAAAGAACCTAATTATTATAAATTATAAAGATAAAAATGTGTTTTATATAATTTACTATTTATTATTTTAGTATGTTTTCAATGACAATAAGAGAAACTACTAAAGATTATTGAACTATATTACACTAGCTGGGAAGAAAATTTTCTAAATGATCATTTGGTAAAAAAAAAATTACTTATCTACATCCCATGGTTATTTGACTATATTACTTTTAAATAGGGGTGTTTAAAAAATTTGAAATCCGAAAACAACCGAAACCTGAATCGTATCAGAAACCAAAACAGTCAATTTGAATCTTACTTCGGGTTATTTGGGTCAGATATGTCCGAATGCGAAAAAGTTATTCGATATTTTGGCTAGATTCGGATTTTAGCTTTCAGGTAATTTGGCTTCTTAGGATATCCGAAGTATTCGATCACAAGCCAATAGATCATTATTAATTTCAAGTTATTCGAGTTGTTTTGGTGTTTTATTTTATGGATCATGTTATGTATTTTATCTATTTTATTATTTTATGAATTTGTGATTGTTTTAATTTTAAATTTAAAGTGTTGTATTGAAAATCAAAACCAACAAAATGTTTTAACTTTAAGATATAAAATGCATGAAGAAATAAATAGCCAAAAAAAACTAAAAATATTTATTCATCTTTATTCGAGTTGTTTGAGTTATTCCGGTTATTCAGATTAAAATGAATCCGAACCGAATCCTAATTTGGCTAGATCGATTCGGGTTGGATGGGTTTCAAGCTAATTCGGGTCAGCTTGGGTGCCGATAGAGACAAAATATAATAATAATTTGATCTGGAAACTAAACTTATAACTGATGAAACTAAAAGACTATTTGCGCAATCTCTCACAAACATTTGGACTCTTCATAAAATTCAATTAGAAACCAACATGCAATCTCACCAAACTACAAGAACATACATGTAATCTTCCTTTTTGGAAATGTGTCATTGTTAAGTTGCTTATTGATGGCAGGGTAGTTTATGATGTTTAACCTACTCAATTCTTGTTTTTAAGAGTTAATTCATTTGGGAAAAAAAGTTAATTTGACATGTGTTTGTGCTTTGCAGGTACAAACGTGTTAATGTCATGTTTTTGGAGTATTAGGATGCATTTGGAAGAAAAAAAACATGAGTACTATAAGCAAAACAATGAGCAAAAACAAACAAAACCATAAAAATTGGGTCCTATAGTTCAAGCATATATAACTCTCAAATTGTAGTCGTTGCCAGAAACCTTTGAGCTCTAGGATTACCAGATGGGCGTAGATAAGTCCAATCGTAGCATAACATATGCTCCTTGTTAGGTTCTTATAGAGTTTTATTTCTAAGCATCTATGATCATTCTATTGGATGAGTTTTTGTACAAAAAAAGACACAAACTTGAGGCAACCAAACACATGATGCACATATCGCTTCTCGAATCAAGAATTAAAGATCTAATCATGACGAGAAAAGGCTAATATTATATTGATGTCCTTCGAGTGATGGGTTTGTGTTAGTCGATGATTGTTTCTGATGTTTACCTAGCTTTTGGGATTTGATTTGTAACCTCTTTAAGTTATGGTTTTCAATTGCTGGTTGATTCGATCTAATGATCACTTATTTTTAAACCCTGGATTTTGATTGGTTTCTTTATAACATTAGCAACTTGGTATTAAACTTTGGCATTGCATAATTGAATTAGTGAATTGTGAATGGAAATTTTAAAATTCATTTTATATATATTCTTGAATTGATTAAATTACAAAGTCATAATTTTATGACTTCCTATTAAGATAAGAATAAGACAGTTGTTAAGTTGTTAAGCTTAAAACTTGAAGTAAGTTACTCTTTTACCGTTACTACTAAAACACAATTTTAAGTCTCTTAGCATTTTCCTAGTTTAAGTTTTTTTTTTTGAACGACTAATTTGAATCACTGACAGATCACTGAAGTATCATCGCGTCACTAGTGATATCACCCGATCATATCCGCCACCAAGTCACCAGTTCAAGAGGAAACTCAATATTTTGAGAAAGCCCGTTATTGAGATTCGAACCCAAGTCCTTATAGTTTTTGTGCCTTATCCCACCACTAGAATGCTGCTGAACTATAATGCTTTAGCGTTTTCTTAGTTTAGTTAGTCAATGGTTATTATAATGACACTTTTCATTGATTTCATACAAATATGATACTTATTTGCTCTTTACTATTAAATATTAGTTAAAGACTCAACTTTTAAGATTATTTTTAATTGTTCATTTGTTGAGGGATGCCAAAAAAGTACCATAAGTGTCATAAAATTGTGGATTCATTGACACGTGACATTGTTATCATCCTTGACGATGTAGATTTATCAGAAAAAAAATAATTTATAAAACATAATATACGATGAGAAGTCCCAAAAGAAAAGGCTTGATTTGTCTTTCATACATGCAATAGCTCTCGATTTAACAAACTTATATTAAAATTTATTTCTTAAAAAGCAAATTGCTATACTAAAATTTACTTACGGGCATAAATGTAAACGAGTCAAGTCAACTCACAAGCTACTTGAAGTTGTGTCGTCAAAATCTTGTATCAAGCCAAACATGAACGAACTAAAGCTCGAACCCAAGCTTTTTATCAAAGCATGATTGACAAATGATAATTCTAAGCTTCACTTATCAAACTTGAGTAGTCTAGTGAGTTAATTGAGCCTACTATATATAATTATTATATATAATTAAAAACAATGTAAAAGGAATAGTAGAATATTATTATTATATAAGTGTGACCATTTATTATTATGTTATATATATATTATATATTATATTATTTAAGTGTTCAATCCATATAGTGACGTTTTGAAAATTTAAACTTCCACCATCAAAAGTTTTTTAACTTTGAAAAGTAGTAAGCAGAAATAATGTTTTTAAATTTGAGATATTTCCTTAGAAATTTGGATTTTTTTAATTCAAACGGTTGGTCGCCGGTGGTACGTATTTTTTGAGTAATTTTTTTCTATTATTTTTATAACATATTTGTGAGAATTTTGTATGATTTTATGTTTTTATAAAAATTTGTCAAAAGTTCGTGATAAGAGATTTGATTTAGTTATGTAGCTTATGCTTTTCCAAATGATATATAATACCTATTCTTTAGAGGGTACTGTGATAACTCGCCGCAACCCGCGAGGCGAATAAAACTAGTTTTATTTAATAAATCAAATATATATTTACATAATTCTTATTTATAAATTATGATAAAAATATATATAATTTTAACAGTTACCAATATATAAAGAATGTTTATAAATATATATAAATAAAGGTATTAAATCTTTAATAATGAAGCAAGTCAAGCTAGCTTGAGTCGAACTCAAACCTAAAAACTTTTTTTTTTAATGACTAAGCTTACTTCCACCTAAATTACATTTTGTATAAAATTGAACCCATGACCTCTCATTGTAAGAAGTAAGCTTGTACCAAGTGGGCTAGTCTACTTGAAAACTAGTTGCAAGTTAAGATGGAACCATTATCAAGTTTCAACACCTCATAAATTAAATGAGTCGAGCTAAATTGTCCCTTGTCTCCAACAAGATTGTTTAGATATTCTAAGACCCTTGGGTATGCCCCTTGAGTGGGCGTGAGGAGGGCGTGATAGGGCGTGGCACACCGCCCCCCTTGGGGCGTGAGTGGGCTTGAGTGGGGTTGGCGTGATTGTGGCAACGGCAATGGGGGCATTTCTCTCTCTCTACACACACACATTCACTTTCTCTCTCTTTCTCTTACACACACACAGACTCACACACATATATATATATATATATATATATATAAAAGTTTAAAAAAGGGATGATGACGTGGAGTGAGTGGGGTAATGGGGCATTTCCACCAAAATAGTGGGGTGAGTGGTTGTGGTGAGTGCTTATGTGGCGCCTACGTGGCGCATACGTGGAGTGAGTGGGGTGCCTTGGCACACCCAATAGTCTAAAAGTGACCGTTTCTACAACAAATTTATGTATCTAAAAACAGAATTCAAATGCCGAAAAGGTTGGAATACAAATCTAGAACTGTTTAATTTAGACTTTAGAGGATGGATACCCATCCATCTCATCCTGTATTTTATGTGGTCTTCGTCACTCTTTAGCCCTCTTTTTCTCTTTTTCCTTTTTTTTTTTATTTTTTTTATTTATTTTTATTTTCTTTTTGTGGCTACTCATATTTTCCCACACGCTGCCTCCGGCTTCTGACCCCCTTCTTCTCCAAGAGCTGTTTAAGCTCCCAATTCCCAACCTCCACACGTCTCTTGTCTTTATTTCTAAAATTGTATAAATAAATTAATTTATTTAAATAATAATTTGTGGATGAGTAAATAAATCGCTCTTTTCTTACGTCACTATTTCTTTTTTATAAACAAAACAATTTGCCAGCCGGATCTTTTACTAGTCCACCGATTTTATTTTTATTTATTTATATATTTATTCACGTCTATGTGTGTATATATAGGTAACGTGGGTTGTTCTAGGCAAACTTGTGTCTCACTTTCTCAGCACATCGGACACAAGCCAATTGGAAACCAGAAAGACCAGATTAAATGGCGGCCTCCGTCGAAAACCGCCAGTTCCTCCATGAACCGGTTCTACCCGCCACCGTGGTTGCTCGGTCATTCAGCCCCAACCATCGCCGTTCTGATTCACCCATCCGTGGCTACAACTTTCCGCCCGCTATAACGAAGCAAAACATGTACGATACGAGTGACGATGAAGAAGACGAAGTTGACTACAGTGACGCCATTAAAAAGTCCAACTCCGAGTTGGAAAGCTCGGTTTTCGACCCGCGAGATGTCGGCACGGCGGACCAATGGATCGAGCGCAACCTCTCGATGGTTCGGCTCACGGGCAAGCACCCGTTCAACTCGGAGCCACCTTTGAATAAACTCATGCAATATGGGTTCATCACGCCCACCCCACTTCATTACGTTCGTAACCACGGTGCAGTACCTAACCTTAGTTGGGACGACTGGTCCGTGGAGATATGTGGTCTAGTGAAAAGACCGGTGCGTTTAACCATGAACCAGCTAGTCAATGAGTATCCTTCAAGAGAGTTCCCGGCAACATTGGTGTGCGCCGGAAACCGCAGGAAGGAACAGAACCTGACGAAACAGACGATAGGGTTCAACTGGGGTGCAGCCGGGGTGTCGACGACCGTGTGGAAAGGGGTTCCTTTGGCCCATATCTTGAAAAGATGCGGGATCTATAGCCGGAAGAAGGGTGCGTTGAACGTGTGCTTTGAGGGGGCCGAGGATCTCCCCGGCGGTGGTGGTTCGAAGTACGGAACCAGCATAAGCATCGAGATGGCGATGGATCCGGCGAGAGATATCATATTGGCGTACATGCAAAACGGTGAAAAGTTGTTGCCGGATCATGGGTTTCCGGTGAGGATGATAATTCCGGGATTCATCGGCGGTAGGATGGTGAAGTGGTTGAAGAGGATTATAGTAACTACGCCGGCGTCGGAGAATTATTACCACTACAAAGACAACCGTGTGCTGCCATCGCACGTGGATGCTGAACTTGCCAACTCCGAAGGTAAATCGTACGTAGTCTCGTTTTAATTATATGACTTAATTAATTTGTTTTTCCTTAATACCCGACTAACCGAAAAAAACAGGTAAAGTGTGACCTTAAACAGCAGGTCGGTAACCGCTAAGGAAAACTGCTTTAAGTTATATACAATTGAAATCAACATATTTAATAATTACTTTATGAAATCAAAATTGATATATAAAATTAATTTTGGAGGATATTTATAAATAAATATATGTAATTAATTATATGTAGGTTGGTGGTATAAGCCAGAATACATAATCAACGAGCTTAACATAAACTCTGTGATTACAACACCCTGCCACGAGGAGATCTTGCCGATTAATTCATGGACTACTCAGAGGCCATACACCTTGAGGGGCTATGCTTACTCTGGTACTTCAATTCTTCACCTCTATTTATTTTTATTTTAAATTATTAATTTATTTATCTATTTAACATCATGGAAATTAATTAAATCCCATTCATGAGGAATATCGATCATATGAATATTTACATAAAGGAACAGTTATGAGATTAAAGACAAAATATTTTGCATGTGAGTTTAAAACCAAAAACTAATCTTAATTACACCCACTGCTTACTCGAGTTAATTAATACGTACAGAGAAATATTAATATACGGTTTTTAATGATATAAAAAATATATATATTTTGAAGATTTTAGAAATTAATTAAATTTAATTAAATTAAAACTACTTAATATATGAAATAGTTTTTTGTTTTTTTTTAAAAACACCTCTTAAAACTTTTTAAGAAACCTTCAGGCCGATCTGAACCTAAACCGACCACCACATAAAAACTAATTATTTTATTACTAAAAACAATATGCATGCTCAATATTGCTCAAAACCGAAATTTTTTTCGGTTTTTATTGTTTCAAAACCTATTTGGATTCGATTTGGGTTTCGGTTTTTTCGGTTTTTCTACTTATGTATCAAATTATGCTTCCAAAAAAACAAACTAAAATGTTATATTTGTACTAAAAATATTTTAAGTACAACACTACTTAATATTTAAAAATATATACAAAAATATTTAAATTTACTAAAAATCATACGTGTTTTTGTTATCCTAAGCCAATAATAATAATAAAATATACGATTTTTATTGACTTTTGATATTAAGAACTAAGAAAATAAAAAATAGACGGTTTATAAATTGTTGAAATTTTTGTAAGGTAATATATATATATATATATATATATATATATATATACACACGCATGTATTCTATTTTTCTTTCAGATAAAACCAAACCCAAACTTTGGTTTTCAAAAAACTTATACCAAATCCATCGGTTTATATTTGGGTTATATTTTTTCGGGTGGATTTTTCGGTTTTTGTGTCGTTTTTTTTTTTTTTGTTTGTTTTGTTTTATGCACACCACTATTAAGAGGTATAAAATGGTAATTTGAAAATATAGTGAGTTTGGGGTTATAAATTTAGGGGTTGGATATAATAGAAAGTATTTTTATAGTAAAAACCAATAAAAGTTTGAAATGTGTGATAGTAAAAACATAAAAATAGAAATATAGTACGACAAACAAAATAAAGTATAAAAAATCAAAAACCTAATACAAAAAATTAAAAATCCAATCCAAAAAATAAAAAATAAAGTATATAAAAATTTAGTGTAAAAAAACAAAAATACACTACAAGAAAACACATAAATAAATCTGGTACAAAAAAAATAAAAAACAAGTACAAAACATAAGATTTTATATATCAACTAACCTTACTTCCTTGGAAAATTTCATACTACCTAACTTCCTTGGAAAATTTCATACTTGTATATGTTGCTAGTCAAAAATTTGTTATTATTTTGATCCTTTTCATATATATAAGAGATTCTCATAGCACTGACATCGTTTTCGACTCTTTTTTCTGAAGTTGTTTTAATTAATAAAGAATCTAACAAGTAAAAATACTTCGCCAAAAAAAAAAGACAAAACTTGTGGTTGGTAGGATTTAAATATGCATTGAATGTAGTATAACTTTTTGTTATTTTATTTCCGAAATTAGATTGTTATTTTAATAACTTAATTACTATTTAATTAATAAAAAAATTAACAATTTGTTTGATATTAAATATTAAAAGTAAAAGATGAACGTTGAAAACGATCAACACAATATTTTAGTCCTCCAGAGGTTTGGGTCAGTGCTAGACTTCAAATTGAGTTAATGAAACAAAATGGTGTAATTAATTATTAAATAAAAAATAAATAAATGGTGCAGGTGGTGGGAAAAAGGTGACACGTGTTGAGATAACACTGGATGGGGGAGACACGTGGATCGTATGTAGCCTGGACCACAAGGAGAAACCAAACAAGTACGGAAAATATTGGTGCTGGTGTTTTTGGTCACTTGAGGTTGAGGTTCTGGACCTTCTTAGCGCCAAAGAGATTGCGGTTCGAGCCTGGGATGAAACCCTCAACACCCAACCTGAGAAGCTTATTTGGAACCTCATGGTAACCCATCAACTATAGCTCATTAATTCTCTCTTAACATTAATTAAATAATAATATATATATATGTTAAAGATAATGCATACATTTCGATTTAGATTAATTTTATCCTAAAATTATAAAAAACTTTTAATGAACCCCAAATTGATAATTGTAACATAAATTATTAATAGTATAGTCAGTTACATTTTAGTGATTTTGAAAACTAGCTCCGATGACAGATATTCACATTGTATATTTTAGTTGATTGTTAGAAGTTACAATAAATCTGCACGTAAAAAAATAAAAATAAAAAACATTAACTTATGCATTAAGGAAGCTTGGATAGACGGTCAACTATCTTGATATATAAATTTTTATACAATATATAAGCCGGTTAGAAATATTTAAGGTTTGTTTTTAACCCATTTATTTGTTTTTTTATGATAACTTTTTTTTTTTGAATGACATACCTTAAAAAAAGTTATGATTACTTTGAACGACATATATCAAGTACACCCTAATCTTATATACACTAATTGAATTTGTTACTTCTTGCGTCACATACCACATTGAATTTAATGATTGAATTATAGCATGTGCTTGCTGACATCATGCATGATTCTTATTTGACTTTTTGAAGATAAGATAACCGTTTCGTTTCCCACCAGACAAATTTGTGGTCTAGAGATTTCTTTTCTGTGTGTGAGTGTATATACTATATATTGTATCGTGATATTCATGACTTCAACTTATTTCTAAACACTTATTTTAAATACTCAAAAAAAATTTTGTTGAGTTTTATAAAAAAAAATCAACTTAATCACACATTTTTCTTCAAGATTTAAATGAGTTTAAAGGTTTGGTAATATTTATAAGTTCAATGATTTACATGAGTTTAAAGGTTTGGCAATCTTTATAAGTTCAAGATTTAAATGAGTTCAGCTTAATCAATATTAAATTCATTTTTGCATTATTGGAACCGACTTGTTGAATCGTAAAACCTAAACCTTAAATCATAAACAATAAGCCCGAACACTAAAACCAAAACTTTAAAACAAATTCTAAACCTAAAGATAAAACCTAAAACTAATGTTGTAGGGTTCAATGAGACAGAAATGAATCGAAATGATTTTAATAGGAGTTCATTTGGATCTGTTTTGAAGGGTTTAAAAATCCTTTTTAGCAATATTAGTAAAAATAAACTTTTTATTTGATCTTTCCTATGTTTGTGCATGTGTTTAATTGAAACTAATATTAGTTAAGAACCAAAAGAATCATTTATAGTTATATGATTCAAAATTCGTATAAGTAATTCTCTTTAAAGCCAAAGAATTTTTTTTATGTATCCATTAAATCATATGATTATAAAATTTTATTATTGATTATCTTTAATTTGTTAGTTCTTATTTGAAACGCGTGCGCGCGCGCATATATAGGGATTGTATTATGTGAAAACCCGATCTTAGAGAAAAAACCTTTAAACTTTATATGAGACATCTATATATTCTTATTATAATAAAAGAGTATTTTTAGTAGACATGTATGACGTTCAGATTAAATATGGGAAAAAAATCCCCGCTTATCTATTCTAACAAATACTAATAACTTTTAGTAATTAGATTATATAATTAAATATTAAAAAATAATTTTTTTCTTATTTCAATAATTTACTAATTTATTAAAAGTTAATAACGAATAATTCAATACATCTTATCCTAAATATAATTTTATAATTATTAAATATTTATTAGTATTTAGTGTTAATGAATTATATATTTTATTATCTAACCCGTGTAATACACGGGTTTTTTAGGCTAGTATATATATGAATGGATATGGACTAACATATTTTTTAAGATTTAAAATAGACAACCATTAATAAGTTTGAGGGTAAACATTTTAAGGGTGAGTAGTATACACTTCCTAAATATATATACCTATATTTAGTATATATGTGCAATAGAGTTTGCCTATCAAAATTTTTTTGAGAGGGTTAATTTATTCATACCTTATAAGTCATTCTATCTTTTTTTTGTTCTTCAAGCATACATTATATTATATATAAAGTTTATATTAATAAAAGGTGACGGATTAATTAAGTGTTTATAGCTAGTGTGTGTACACACACATACATGCTTATAATTTGTAAGCTTTGAATTTATTTTTGCACTTCTCTTAACTTAATTATTTGTACATTATATTTTATTCTACATGCAAAATTTAGTGTTTATTTTTATTTAATCTGCTATTTTTTTCTATATATGTATTTGTAATATATGATTTTCTAACATATATAGTTATATATGATATGATATGTGCAGGGTATGATGAATAACTGTTGGTTTCGAGTAAAAACCAACATGTGCAAACCACACAAGGGTGAGATTGGGATCATCTTCGAGCACCCAACTCAACCAGGAAACCAATCTGGTGGATGGATGGCTCGTGAAAAGCATCTCGAGATATCAGCCGAAAAAGCAAACCCAACTCTTAAAAAGAGTGTTTCATCTCCTTTTATGAACACCACCTCTTTAACCTTCACAATGTCAGAAGTTAAGAAACATAACTCAGCTGACTCGGCTTGGATCGTGGTCCACGGTCACATCTATGACTGCACCCGCTTCCTCACAGACCACCCAGGTGGCAGTGATAGCATACTCATCAATGCTGGAACTGACTGCACCGAAGAGTTTGATGCAATCCATTCTGACAAAGCCAAGAAGCTCTTAGAAGAGTACCGAATCGGTGAACTTATAACTATGGGCTACAATTCTGACTCGGCTGCATCATCACCAAACACGTCGGTACATGGTGCAACCAACTACCTAAGCTCAAACTTAGCCACCATCAAGGAAATTGTGCCGACAAGAAATGTAGCCTTAGTCCCTCGTGAAAAGATCCCGTGTAAACTCATCTCAAAAACCATAGTTTCTCATGATGTGAGACTCTTTCGATTCGCACTCCCGTCACAAGATCAAGTTCTTGGGTTACCGGTTGGTAAACACATCTTTTTATGTGCCACTGTTGATGACAAGCTATGCATGAGAGCCTACACACCAACAAGCACCGTGGATGAAGTAGGATACTTCGAGTTGCTAGTTAAGATCTACTTCAAAGGGGTCGAACCCAAGTTCCCAAATGGTGGGCTCATGTCACAATATCTCGAGTCATTGCCACTAGAATCTTTACTTGACATCAAGGGTCCATTAGGTCACATTGAATACATGGGCAAGGGGACGTTTTCGGTGCATGGTAAACAAAAGTTTGCCACAAAGCTAGCCATGTTCGCGGGTGGAACTGGAATCACGCCCATCTATCAAGTGATGCAGGCGATCTTGAAGGATCCAGAAGACGATACAAAGATGTACGTTGTGTACGCAAATCGAACCGAAGATGATATATTGTTGAGGGATGAACTTGATGCATGGGCAGAGAAGTATCCGGATAGAGTGAAGGTGTGGTATGTTGTTGCAAAGTCTATAAGAGAAGGGTGGAAATATAGTGAAGGGTTCATCACTGAGGACATCATGAGAAAACATATACCTGAGGTTTCTGAAGATACACTGGCTTTGGCTTGTGGACCACCACCCATGATTCAATTCGCCATAAACCCTAATTTGGAAAAAATGGGTTATGATATCAAGAATTCTCTGTTGGTGTTTTAGGATATGTTTTTGTTGTAATGAAGGTGGTTTAAATATTTAATTTTGAAATAATGGCATAAATCTGCACATAGTACTACTATTTGTAATCATCTATCTATGCCAAGCTTATAATTGAAATTTTAAAGTTTAGGCTTGTATTTCAAATTCATATGGGCAAAACTCGTGGGCGAAGCTTCTTTGGGGGCACGTGGGGGGCGACCGCCCCCCCTTTTTCTGTCCGTGATGTTAATTTTTCGGCCGAAATGTTATTTTTAGTTAAAAATAGGGGTTTCGCCTCCTCGCTTCAAAAAATTAACATGTATTCTGGGTTTCAAAAATTTTTGTCCTCCCCTCTCAAGTCAACCAAGCTCCGCCACTGGCAAAGCTAGTGAAACTAACCGTGGCTATACATACAGTCATACATAGGGATACATTTGAATTAGTACAAACTAATAAAAAACTATTCATAGTCATATATTTCAAGAGTATAAAAGTGTTTTTTTTTATTTTGATAAAGTTACGTTTATTTCTTCTAAATTATCTAACTATAAATCTTTATTTTACTTCTCTCTAAATCATTCTCATTTGATCTCCTTTCAAGTTTGCAAGGGTAAATTATCTTTTAAACAACAATTAATTACATAATTTTGTTTGATCGGGTTATATAATCTACACAACACTTATCACAAGTTATCTTCAACAAAGTTGATAGTTGCGGAAATCTATCAACTTAGTTTTGTAAAGCAGATTGAAAACAAAGTACTGAAAACAATTGTAAATTCAAGGTCAAAGTATATTACATTCAACTGTTAGGATTACAACACTTAGCTCAAGCACTCACCCGTGATTTGCTAACTAATAGGTGAAGGATTATATACTAAGACCTACAGCCGTATCCTAGTAGGAATACATGGCTGGACAAAACACTAGAAACAAGAGTATGCTTAATGTAGTATATGTTATGATCTTGACAGGCCAAGTCATATTAATTAAAACAAATTCAAAAGACTCCATTGACTTTTACAATAAAGACCTAAACAACAAAATGCATTAACTGTTTAGTATCTTTGTAGCCTTGACAAATCTTCTTTGTTGCTGACTAACATTGGAATGTCTTCTCTTTTATTCTGAATGTGAGAAAGCAGCTCGGTTTATTTCCTAAAGTATCGAGAATCTTTGTCAGAGAAAAGTTTTCAGAAGTCTTTGTCTTGGGAACCACTGAAGATCGGAAGCACTGATGGTCGATCGAAAGCACGGATCGATTTGAGCCTTCAACCACGGAACTGGTTGTATTCAGTGGAAGGAATTATCCTTCCGAAACAATGGCCCTTCCGAAGGCTAATCCCTATTGTTCAGTGGTTGTACATCTTCCGATAGTTCATGACTTGATCCAGAGATGTTTTGATACGCATCAGCCTTAGAGATCCTTACAAATTTCTTGCTTGATGTTCTTACATATATCATTCTCTCTCTTCTTGAATGTTCAAAACCATTGTTGGCAATGCAATGGTTTTTGTGTTTGTAAATCTTCCATTCAACATATTACATGATACAAATTCATTATCAAACTCATGCACAAACATATTTTTAATGTATGGTTTCTTCTAAATAATGTTGATGTTATTACATATATCATTCTAACTCTTCTTGAATCTTCAAGATATTGTTGATAACACAAATGTTTGTATGTTTCAAGATTTCATTTACGTATTTCATGATAGAAATCCGTGATCAAATACATACACGAACATATCTTCAACACATGAATTCTTTTAAATAATGTTGATAATACAAAGATTTGTGTGTTTGTATATTTTCATTCAACATATCACATGACGAAAATCCTTGATCAAACTTATGTACTAACATGTCTACAACATTTGAAGTTTATTAGCCAAAAACCGAAGTTCGTTACATGCTTAATTTAAATCCATGAATATTTGATAAATTAAAAAAAAATTGGTGAAAGTTAAAAAAAGTTAATTATATATATATAATCATTGTATGCATACACATGAATATATATGAATATAAATATCCAATTATATAATAATATGTACATGTTTTCTAATTACTTAAGAATGAGATTGTTTCAATATAAAAAGGATGTTTTTTTATTAACGATGTTAAAATGCTAAAAAAAACTAGGTTAGAATACATGTGTATTACATGGTTAAATAAAGAAAAAATTAAATTGTGATTAAAAGTGTCAAAATGATTGAAAATTTTAATTGATAATAAATAAAAATTTTGAAAATTTAAAATATATTCTTTAATTACTAAACTTTTGTAAATAGATAAATTTATCTTAAAATTTTAAAAATATTTTTAGCATTATTAATTAATAAAGAAAAAAGTGATAAAAATAAAGGTGAGAAGAATCTATACAATAACGCATGTCTTTATATTGAATAGGAGATAGGCGGGAAAATATAGTGAAATTGAACCAGAATTTAACACGTGTTATTTTTAGCTACTTATTTATTAGCATAGATAAGATTTAATTATTTGAAGGAATTATAACTTAGCTTAAATCAAACATATATAGGTGATTATTAAGTTCTCCTTTTTTTTACTTGGATACGATTTATTATAAATCAACATAATGTGTAGTTAAACATATGATAGTGTGTTTTAAATAAATAGATACATTGAATTAGATCATGCAATCAACCTTACAATAAATCTATAAATCTCAACTATATGTACGTACATGCTATTATAGGATTTTCAGTAGATAATTTCGTACATTACTTCAAGATTATTCTAATACCCACTACGACAACAATGAGTGAGTTCTCGTAAGCCATTTTTCTTTAACTATTTATATTATTCTGGGTGAAATGCATGCATATATATTACTTTACTAAATTATTTGAATCTTTCATATATGTTTATTCAAATGGAAAATTTTGAAATGTTTTTTAATGAGATTTCACATTTCCATATTTGTCTCAACACTACTATTTCACATTTCCATAAATTGGTCGCTTCATCGTCACTTATATAACATGGTCATGGTGAATATATTTTCATATTTATTTGTTAATGTTTGGTGATAGAAATTAACCGAGACACATGTTTTCTTTAGGCTTGGTTGTGAACTCAGTTTAAATTCTCAGTTAGTTGTTTGTTTTAATTCAAACATTAATACAAATTAATTTAATAATTGATTTCTTAACTTACCTTTCAAGTTTAAAATGTACTAACTTACAATTTACAAACTATTTTCAGTTAATATTTTTATGCATGTATTTTAAAAAACAAATAAGATTAAGGAAACTCTATAATTTTGATAATAAAATAGAAGATTTGAAGATGTTGTCTAAAACAACTTAGAATGTATTAGGAATATTTTAAATATTGTATTCGTAATTGATTTTGTAACATACATTAACACTATGATGGATTTTAAATGCATTTAGTATTTCTTTTATAAATAATATGTTTGTGATCCAATGTCTTTATATTCTTGTGTTTCTGCCGGTGTGACGTATGGTCTAGGACTTCATTTTGTTGTTCTATCGCATTCTACTTTTCATTTTCATTATACATCCTCTTTAATTAATAAAATGCCATTACATGAAAATTATTTTATGAAAGCTGATGGAAATCAAATCCTTTAAAAACTACACACTACTAATATAAGCTGTGGATTTTGCTTCAAAGAAAAATATAAAGAAAACACCCTTGAATATCAAAAGAATAGTTGCAGAAATAAAACTTCAAAAGACGTATTTTATTAAATAACCCTATGGCTATATATAGTCTTACAAAAGAAAGCTAAACAACTACAAATACTCAACTACCTAAAAAAAAAGTAGACCCACTCACCCATCTTCTCAACGGATACATTCAAAGATTTCGGTCAAACAAATACCAAGTCTACCTAATAAATTATTAACCAAAACAATAAAATGTAAAAATTAAATAAAATTTGTTCTAGATTTCAAATTGCAACCATGCATCTTACGTGAACCATGATATGTGACTGAGTAAACCAACCGATTAACCTAACAATCACCTCTTTAATCGGTTGTTCGCATCATCCCCTCACAACAACGCCGATTCATCATCAACATAAATCAAGTAAGCCTCATTCTCCCACTTTGGATACTCATTGTTGTTATGACCAAGTTCACCACACTTGTCACATTTAACATGACTGTTATCCCATTGAATGCGTTCATTACCATCCCGACTTTTACCGGACCCACGACCTCTTCCCCGGCCATGTCCAAAGCCATCCCGATTTGAACTTCCACCGCCACGATGATCACAACCGTGTGTTTCTTTTCTGGCCAATAATAAACTTACTTGAGTATCCTCCATTTCTTCACATCCTTTTATATGCTACTCATATGCCTTCAATCTTCCAACAGCTTCATCGAATAACATTGATTCCAAATCAAAACATTGCTCAATTGAAGCAACAATTTGAAGAAACAACTTGGGCATCGAATCTAGCAACCCTTTCACCATTTCAAATTCTTCAAGCTCGTATCCAAGACTCCTTACCTTTGATGCTAAACCGGTCAATTTTGCCACAAAATCATTAATCGTTTCGCTATCCTTCATCCGCGAACTTTCAATCTCCCTTTTGAATGTTGCAAGTCGAGCCACTCTCACTCGATCCACTCCCAAATATCGTTTCTTCAGCCCCACACTTGTTTTGGATCAGTGTAACTTGACATTTGCAAAACCATCTCCTCGGGTATTGGTTGAAACAAGAAAGCAAGTGCTTGTTTCGACTTCTTTGGATCGATTCCTTCACCTAAAACTCTTGGTTCGACGGTCTCCCATATCCCACTTGCATCCATAATCGACTTTACTTTGATCGCCCATACCAGATAATTCGTAGGAGTCAAAACCAGAACTTGGTAGGACATCGAACCACCTTCTTAAACCGGTAGCATCACCATTGTTTCTGTGTTTGACAACCCCAATCCGATTCCGATCAAACTTGTTCCGAGAGCCTCTTCCACCGATTAAGAAGACAAGGTCACAACCACCTTTACCGTCTTCTATCAGCTCGCAACACGAACCGAACTAACGCTGCCTGCGCTAATGTCTTTCCGTTCGTGTTTTTCGCACCTCCGATTAAGCTCCCTCTATAACAAGAACAAGTCGATCAAGGAAGGAGACTACCCTTGTTATTCTTCAGCGTACGAAGAAACTAAGAAACAACAAAAAAAAACTTTCATAACGAGGCTCTAGATACCAAATGCTAGAAATCAAATCCTTTAAAAACTACACACTACGAAAATAAGCTGTTGATTTTGCTTCAAAGAAAAATACAAAGAAAACACCCTTGAATATCAAAAGAATAGTACAGTGCGATATTTGCAGAAAGAAAACTTTAAAAGACATATTTTATTAAATAACCCTATGGCTATATATAGTCTTATAAAAGAAAGCTAAACAACTACAAATACTCAACTACCTAAAAGAAAAGTAGACCAACTCACCCATCTTCTCAACGGATACATCCAAATATTTCGGTCAAACAAATACCAAGTCTACCTAATAAATTACTAACCAAAACAATAAAATGTAAAAATTAAATAAAACTTGTTCTAGCTTTCAAATTGCAGCCATGCATCTTACGTGAACCATGATATGTGACTGAGTAAACCAACCGATTAACCTAACAATCACCCCTTTAATCGGTTGTTCACATCATCCCCTCACAACAACGCTGGTTCATCATCAACATAAATCAAGTTTGCCTCCTTCTCCCACTTTGGACACTCATTGTTGTAATGACCAAGTTCATCACTCTTGTGACATTTAACATGAATTTTATCCCGTTGAATATGTTCATTACCATCCCGACTTTTACCGAACCCACTATCTCTTCCCCGGCCACGTCCAAATCCATCCTGATTTGAACTTCCACCGCCGCAATGATCACAACCGTGTGTTTCTTTTCTGGCCAACAATAAACTTCTTTGAGTATCTTCCAATTTTTCACATCCTTTTATATTCTCCCCGTATGCCTTCGATCTTTCAACGGCTTCATCGAATAACATTGATTCCAAATTAAAACATTGCTCAATTGAAGCAACAATTTGAAGAAACAACTTGGGCATCGAAACTAGCAACCTTTCACCAATTCAAATTCTTCAAGCTCGTATCCAAGACTCCTTACCTTTGATGCTAAACCGGTCAATTTTGCCACAAAATCATCAATCGTTTCGCTATCCTTCATCCGCAAACTTTCAAGCTCCTTTTTTAATGTTACAAGTCGAGCCATTCTTACTCGGTCCACTCCCAAATACCATGTTTTTAGCCCATCCCACACTTGTTTTGGATCGGTGCAACTTGACATTTGCAAAACCATCTCCTCGGGTATTGCTTAAAACAAGAAAGCAAATGCTTGTTTCGACATATTTGGATCGATTCCTTCACCTAAAACTCTTGGTTCGACGGTCTTTCATATCCCATTTGCATCCATAATCGACTTCACTTTGATCGCCCATACCCATTGTTGTAAAAATCAGCCTAGGTGCTAGGCGTCCTTCTACTGTCTCGATTTTGGCCTAGGCGGTGCCTAGGCGCTAGGCGGTGCTAGGCGGCCTAGATGAGGCCTAGGCGGGGCCTAGTCAGCCTAGGCGGCCTAGTCAGATTTTTAATTTTTTTACTTTTTTGACTTTTTTTAATTTTTTCTGGTAAAAGGGGAAAAATTTCATGATTATTTAAACATTTCTCAACCAAAAATCCTTAATATGTATCTGAAACATCGAATCCAGCCAGTTAACATCGAAATTCATCTCTAAACTTTGAAATTAGTGTTTAAGTTTGCACTTTAAAGTACTTTCTTTAGTATATTTAAGTTTGTTTTTTTAAATTATATCAAGTATTATATTAAATTATTGATATTGATGTGTGTATATAATATATATTTGTAAAATTACTTACAAAAATTCCAATCCGCCTAGCCCCGATTAATCTCGATTAATCCGTAAGCGGTATTTCGCTGCCCGACTAGCGCCTAGCGACTTCTACAACCATGTCCATACCAGATAATCCGTAGGAGTCAAAACCGGAACTTTGTAGGACATCGAACCACCTTCTTTAATCGGTACCATTGCCATTGTTTCTTTGTTTGACAGCCCCAATCCTATTCCGATCAAACTTGTTTCGAGAGCCTCTTCCACCGATTAAGAAGACAATGTCACAACCACCTTTACAGTCTTCTATCAACCCGTAACACTAACCGAACTACGCTGTCTGCGCTAATGTCTTTCCGTTCGTGTTTTCCGCACCTCCGGTTAAGCTCCCTCTATAACAAGAACAAGTCGATCAAGGAAGGAGACTGCCCATGTTATTCTTCAGCGTATGAAAAAACTAAGAAACAACAAAAAAAAACTTTCAAAACGAGGCTCTAGATACCAAATGATGGAAATCAAGTCCTTTAAAAACTACACACTACAAAAATGAGCTGTGAATTTTGCTTCAAAGAAAAATACAAAGAAAACACTCTTGAATATCAAAAGAATAGTACAGTACGATATTTGTAGAAAGAAAACTTCAAAAGACATATTTTATTAAGGGGCCTGTTAGGGAGACACCCGAATGGATCATCGGACACCTTCAATACGGCCCGTAAAGCCCTTTACGGGTCGTATTGAAACGAATATTTCTGACAAAAGCTGACACGTCAAATCATAGGGCTGACGCAGGCTGACACGCAGTACATACGGCCCGTAAAGCCCTATACGGGCCGTATTGAACGCCAATAATTTGACCAGCGCCAATTATTTGAGTTAACGTAATAGATGCATGCGTAAAATAAACGATAGATATATATCTTCAACAATTGAATAAAAAAAAAACGCAACAACTTCGGTTTGATTTTCCAAACAAACAGGTTTTGAGGTTTTTTAACAAGTTCAAACTCGTAAAGGTTTAACAATGTCGATGGGAGGCAACAACTTCGGTGATGAATATATGTGTGTCTATGAAACTGATCAGGTAACAAACTTATTCGTTTAACGGTTGTTAGTTTAAAAAAATTTATACATTTTTTTTATTTTCAGGTTTTTGCCGGTGTTGATGAACTTGTTGATTGGGCGATTGCTAGAGGGCGTGAAAATGGTTATGTGCTAGTTAGACGACGAAGCAAAACTAATGCAACCGGTGTAGTTATAAAAGTGTGGCTTAAATGCGATCGCGGTGGCGTGTATCACGGTGAACCAAAAGCTAGACGTACTGGTTCGAAGAAGACTGGGTGTGAATTTGAGCTGATTGGTAGATACGAGAGAAGTTGTGGTGGTTGGAAGTTGCGTGTGGTCAATAATGAACACAACCACCTAGCGGCTGAACAACTAGGCGGTCATCCATATGCGATGAGATTAAATGAAAATGAAACCCGTCTTGTTGAGCAACTGTCAAACCAAAACATGTTGCCCCGTGATATACTTGCAGCTGTAAAGGACCAAAACCCCGAAAATGTTTCCAACCTCAGAAATATTTACAATGCGCGACGGAAGTTACGTATTGGACAAAACACGGGGGAAACTCCAATTCAGGTCCTTTTTAGTACATTGCAAAGAAATAATTTTATTTACCAAACGCAAGATGATGCGTCGACAGATGTCGTGGAACAGATTTTTTTTATCCACCAGACATCTTATAATATTTGGCGAGCATTTCCTCATGTCTTGTTAATTGACACAACTTATAAAACGAACAAATACAACATGCCATTTGTTCAAATAGTTGGTGTCACATAGTTGGTGTCACATCAACGCACAAGACCTTTAGTGTTGCACATGCGTTTATAAGTAAGGAACGTGAAGAGAATTTTGTCTGGGTGTTACAAAACCTAAAAGATACACTTCAACAGTGTATGGAACCACGCGTTATTGTAACCGATAGAGAATTGGCTCTTATAAACGCATGTAGAAGAATATTTCCTAGTGCTGCCCAATTACTATGCAGGTGGCACATTTTTGAAAACATATCCAAACACTGCAGGCCTAGTTTTTCGCAATCAGACTGGCAAAAGTTTGGATATATGTGGTCGGTTGTGATTGAATCTGCAACTCCCGATATCTACGAGTATAATTATAGCCGACTACATGAATGGTTATGGACATCTCATCAGAGTAATGTTCTATTTCTCATTTTTAAATGTTTTTGAGTTGTATGAAACGTATTAATATGTGTTTGTTTTTTAGGGGTTATCGGATATTTGCAAGTAACATGGTTGCAAAAATACAAGGAAATGTTTGTGTCTGCGTGGATAGATAAAAACCGGAATTTTGGTCAACGAACCACCAACAGAGTTGAAAGTCAACATTCTCTATTAAAGAAAAGTCTCCATGCAACCAACAACACGTTAGACAACATTGTTGGGCATGTAATTCAAATTGTTAAATCGCAAGCAGAAGCTATAAACGAAAGCTTTGAAAGAAGCAAAATATTTCGTATGGCACATCACAACGATGATCAATTTGAATTGTTAAAAGGGAATATATCTCATGTAGCTTTAGATCTGTTGGTTGGTGAGAAGGCAAAAATTCAGATGTTGATAGCATCAAATTCATCTTGCGGTTGCCATCTCTTCACGAGCTGTGGATTGCCATGTGCTTGTCGTCTATTGAAAAGTATGAATTAATTAAATTTAATTATATATTTACCTATTATTTATGTATAATCATAATTATTATTTTTATTCTTTTAAAACAGATGCTAAAGTTACACTGGATGAGGTAGACTTGTTTTGGCGTAAGCTTGATTTAAACCCGTCGTTAGTTAACGAGGATGAAGGTGCTGATATTGATGCGCAATTGGATCGGGTCATACAACATATCAAGCTTCAACCAAATCCAGTTAAAAAGAGTATGATGTCAAAGGTTTTTAGTGCGGTTTTCCCATTTAAATCAATGAAAAAAGAACCCGTCGTGCAAACTAACACTCGAGGGCGACCAAGTTTAAAGACACAACAACAAAAACAAGAGCCTGCCCGACATAGTTCATTCACAAAGCCAAAGAAAAACAAGCAGGATGAATCAACGGTCACTCACGATAGTCAATTGCAGCGTGCTAAGTCGTATTCTTCAACGACAAGAATGCACGATTTTTCCGGGTTTTCTCAACCACAAGACGGGTTTTCGCAACCAACTTATGGGTTATCGCAACCAGCATTTGACAACCCGGTAAATTTAACTGATAATAAGCTTTACAATTTTAACCGGTTTAAGGATCACATTCCTGACATCTTCCACCCATACATATCAAGAATACAAGACGTTGTTCCAGACGGAAACTGTGGCTTTCGATCTGTGGCTGTTGCATTAGGACTTCCGGAAACAGAATGGTTAACTATTCGTCATGCACTCCTGACTGAGAGTATCCAAAATGCAAACGTGTACATTAACGTCCTCCTTGGTGTTTTTGACGAAATTCAAGAATCCTTGAAATGGTCAAAACCTGAATTTGCTCCAAGGCGTTATTGGATGCAAATGCCGGAGACCGGACTTTTGATTGCAAATGCGTTTGGTGTGACTGTGGTTTTTATAAGCTTAGGCGCTTCTGTAACGATTTTCCCGCTATGGACGTCGCCTGAATTTCTCCAACCACATCGTATTGTGTCATTCGTATTTGTTAACGATAACCACTATGTAATGGTTGAACTTACCGGAGATTATCCAATTCCGACACCAAGTTGGTATTGGTCAAGATTCAGAAGTCATGACGCCGCAGCCTGGGAAATGTGGTACAAGCAACGCCTTGATTTGTATACCAATTGGTTGGAAAGCCGTCGAAAACCACCGGGTTTTGTAGATTTAGACAATTACGGATTGTAACTCGCAAATATATGTATTTAATCATTTTGTTGTTCTTTATAATAATAATAATAATAATAATAATAATAATAATAATAATAATAATAATAATAATAAATATTACTAAATTTTAATAAATAATAATAAATAATAATAATAATAATAATAATAATAATAATAATAATAACAATAATAATAATAATAATAATAATAATAAAAATAATAATAATAATAATAATAACAATAATAAAACCAATAATAATAATAATAATAATAATAATAATTAGTAATAAATATTAATAAATAATAATAAATAATAATAATAATAATAATAATAATAATAATAACAATAATAATAATAATAATAATAATAATAAAAATAATAATAATAATAATAATAACAATAATAAAACCAATAATAATAATAATAATAATAATTAGTAATAAATATTAATAAATAGTAATAAATATTAATAATAATAATAATAATTAGTAATAATACTGAAAAATACTGAATTTTTATATTTATTTAAAAAACAATACGACTCGTATCCAGCTTTACGAGTCGTATAGGGTTTGACTATATAAACATACAACCGCTCACAACTCGTATTTCTTACCACACAACTCGTAAAGCTCGGATTCGCAACCCTCTCGACGATCACCACGCTTTCCACGGTCACCACACTCGGATACACGGTCACCACGCTTGTAGAGCTCGGATTTGGACCCACCACAACTCAAAACCGTAAGTTTTTAAACTTTTTGAAGTTTTCTTCGTAGAAATCTTTAATAGTAAAGTAGTTTTTTAGGTTTTTGTAGTAATAGATAGTGATGTAGATGTAGGATTGGGTTTCGTTGCTTCTGATTTAGTTTTTTTTCAAAATTTCTAGAACTTTACGGGTCGTTAAGGGCTTTACGAGCCGTAAAGTTCTAACAGAGAAGAAGCTCAGGGTTTCTCGATGAACTTTACGGCCCGTTAAGGGCTATACGGTTCGTATAGTTCTTGAATTTTTTTTTTAAATTTACTTTTTAATAATAATATTATTAGAATTATTATTATTATTATTATTATTATTATTATTATTATTATTATTATTATTGGTTTTATTATTGTTATTATTATTATTATTATTATTAGTATTCTTATTATTATTATTATTATTATTATTATTATTATTATTACTATTATTATTACTATTATTATTATTATTATTATTATTATTGTTGATGATTATTATTGTTATTATTATTTGTCTAACTTTGCAGATTATGCCTCCGCGTAGACGACCTCGTGAGCCGTCGAGTTCTAGTTCATCCGAGGAGGATCCGGATATGATCCCGGATCCCCACATGTTGCTGCAGTTCCCACCGGGCACTGAGGCGCACACGCGCCTCAAACGATTCATTGGTATGGAGATCGTCGAGCCGCGGACGATAGATTGGAGTATTTTAGCCACGCTTGGCGCGACTGAGCGCGCCACAGCGATTATCGGAGCGTCGGGTCCGTGGCGACGCATGATGGATATGGGCGGCCTCCCGGCTTATCGAGAGATTGTTCTCGAGTTCCTGTCCACATTCGAGTTCCATCCACCGCAGGCAGGTGGCATGGAGGCTCTTGATCAGCTGCCTGCTGTCTCGTTCACTTTATGTGGACAGGATGTTCAGATGTCCCTCACTCAGTGGGGGATTGCTACTGGGTTTTATACCCGAGATGAGGTTACTACACCTCTATTCGTAGATGCCGCGATAGAGGAGGACGCGGCCGTCCTCGTAGACTGGTGGCCGGTGATTGGTGACGAGCCTTTCGTTAACAAGGCTCGTGCCAGTAGCATTCGTGATCCGCTGCACCGATACCTACATCGGTGCATCGCCTGCACCATCACCGGCCGCCGATTGAGCCAGGAGTGGGTCACACAGAAGGACCTATTCTTCATGTATTGCCTTATCACTGGGCGCAGCTGCAACCTTGCATGGTTGCTAGCTGATTATTTTGCTGGCTTTATTAGCCGTAAGGCTACTGGAGCTATTACGTGTGGCTCTTTTATCACACGTATAGCTCGACGTATCGGTCGTTTTTCGGCCGATATTAGAGATAGCATGACCGTGACTTACGCCTCGACACTGCTGGGGCGTAACACGGTCATGCTAATGGGTATAGCGGCCGACTTACCCCGTGTGGGTCTGCGATGGTCGCTGGATCGGCGCACAGAGTGGGTGCCGCCAGTCCCTGGTCCACAGCAGCAGCCGGGGGCACAGCCGCACGTACAGGAGCCCCCGGCAGACCAGGATCACGCAGACCAGCCACCGCCACCGCCACCGCCACCAGCACATCATGTCGTTGTTCGTCAGCCACGACTGCATCCGGCTGACGCGGCGATCTTACGCGACCTTGTTGGAAGCGTACGCGACCTTTCTGGTCGCGTTGATCGCTTGGAGGGGATGATGCGGTGGATGACGGAGCGTATGGCGGCATCTGCTGGCATGGATATTCCCGTCTTTCCAGGACCGGGACATCATCAGGATCCGCAGGATCCTGGTGGTCATGCTTAGTTATTTTTTTTTATTTTGTCTTTTCTTTTTTGGATTTTGATGTATGGACACTACTTTAGCATTCGATGTATGTATTTTTATTTTGTATATATGTTGTGTATGGCGTGATTGTTTGTTTTATCTTTTATTATATAATTAAAAAATGTGCGTGATTGTGAAATATATAATAGATAGTTAACAATTTTTCTTAAAACCGTTTAACGTTATTTATATTCTGATAACTATTGTTTTAAAATCATTAAACACGATTACGTTAAAATAATTTTCAAACAAAACATTTAAAATTACGAAAATCATAACTAATTATGTTAAAAAAAATTGTTATTTATATTTAAACGTCACGATGTTAAAATATTTTTCAAACAAAACAAGTAGGCAAAATAATTAAACAATAACGTTAAAATACTTATTATTTTACAACAAAACGATTAAAAATGGTTACGTTTTTTTTCGAACAATTAAACGATATTATAAGTTACTTAAACACGTACCGTACGTGTTGCATTTAACAAATACCGGATTTCAAAACAAAGTACGATTATACGCTATTATAAACAGATATTATTTATAACTTAAAAATTAAATAACTAGACGATATGATATAACAATTAATGTTAAACGCGTACGTATACCGGAATTCAACAACGTGAGGATTTTATAACACGTATATATAATAATATATATATCATATGTTTAATATATAACGTTAATAATGTACGTATAGCGATTAAATATAATTACGTTAAAATATATGTTTTAACCATTTAAAACAGTTATACAATTACAATGTTACAAATAAGTTAAACACGTACGTATATCGGGTAGAAAAACAAAACTTAAAAATTTTCATTTTTAAAAACGAGTCGTATAGGCCTTTACGGCTCGTATTAGGTCTTCAGCCGCCAGACATCTCACTGACATCTTCTGACACAGTCCGACTTCTTTACGGCCCGTAAAGGGCTTTACGGCCCGTATAGAGTAGGCAGGTGTTGACTGCACGGTAGGGGGTGTCCAAATAACGCGCCCCTTTATTAAATAACCCTATGGCTATATATAGCCTTACAAAAGAAAGCTAAACAACTACAAATACTCAACTACCTAAAAGAAAAGTTGACTCACTCACCCACCTTCTCAACGGATACATCCAAAAATTTCGGTCAAACAAATACCAAGTCTACCTAATAAATTATTAACCAAAACAATAAAATATAAAAATTAAATAAAACTTGTTCTAGCTTTCAAATTGCAGCCATGCATCTTACGTGAACCATGATATGTGACTTAGTAAACCAACCGATTAACCTAACAAAAGCACACCCTTTGCAACTTATATACACAGATCGATGTATGGGACTTGACCCAAAAATCTTTTAACAGATATTCGTATTATGTGGTTTTTGTTGATTTTCACACGAAATACTTGTTGGATATCTTTTATTTTTGGTGTTAATTACCCTGCATCCTGGTGTTTTGTTTTCTGGCAACATGCAAACTCGATCTCTCAGTTTAATCACGACTATCTGACTCAAAAGAATTCAATTTTGATAGGCACTTAATTAAATGTGTCCTTAGATACGTACGGTTTCTTTCTCAACTGAGACTCTCCACCCATTCCTACGCATGGTCGGCTCAATCATTTCGAAGGCCCTAAGCAGAATAAAAAGCCGGGGCACTCACTAACGATTATGTTACAAAACCCTTATCCTTTTATTCGGGATTGGAACCGGCAATAATAAACTAAAAGTTTATATACGGTGGTTAAAAAAGCTTTTGTTTATAATTATATGCATAAAATATTTCAATGAAACTTATTTTCTAGTTTTTTAATGGAAATTCTTTAATAAAAAGTTCATAATCATTTTTTTTAAAAGTCATTTTCAATTGAATATTAGAAGGTTTTGTGTGGACATTTATATTCTTTTTAGAGTCTACAAACTAAAAAAGGCCATAGATTAAAAAAACCCAATTACATAAAAAAAGTTTTTTAAAAAATTAAAGGCACTATATTTTTTAAGGTCCTAAGCTTTTGATTGGGTTGTTTAACCCTCTGAGCCGACCCTACTCCTACCGCATGTAATTGCCAACTCAGATTATCTGCTTGGCCTCTTGGGTCCAACATTTTTTCTTGGAAATCTACACATCCAAAATCAGTGTCACGATCTTCAATAGAAGCTAGCGGACTACAAGGCTGTTGGAGAATTTCAAAGATGAAAACCGGGATTTACATTGGATCGTGTAACAAATCACTTTCTGAAATCAATATTTGTACTCTTTCGAGTTTAAGAAATTTGATTTGAATAATCCAAGAGAATTCCATGAGTGATATGGATGATACGAATGAATTCTATATCCCTCTTTCTGCTTTTTTCCCCTAGAATACAACAGTTAATTTCAGTTAACTGTACGGGTATGTCAAAATCCGATCATAATTCTTTAAGTAAATCTCTGTTAGGTTTCGGGGCGTTGCCCCAAACCTCACAAGGGGTGCTGCCCGCTGACTGGCCAGCTTTTGAATTTAAACAGTTACAATGATGTAAGTCAAAAACTTACAACGATGTTAACTATTAAATGGTAATAGATTTACATATACATATAAAAAAAATGTTTTATATGTGTTACAGTGATTTTAAAAATCAAAGATTTGGCTTGATATTGCCGGAGTTATATTAGTTGGTACTTAGTACAATAAGAGTGGATTATGAAATATATATTATAATAATTATATACAAAATGTATTTATAGATATATAATTTTAAAACAATTACATCTAAAAATTCTGATAAGCTTGATTAATTTTAGTTGTCATCCCACTATTTGACTATTGTCTAACGATTTATGCAAGATAGATAAAAATGAGATTTCTAATTGAATATATATTGAAATAAGAGTTTTTTTATTTTTTTGTTGATTAAAATATTCTTAAGATAAAAAAATTTGGGTTGTTAAAAAAATTTGCATTAGAGTATATCGATGGTGTTTTCATGAGCGGTAAAGTAATTTGATTGACGTTTTCATATGTAAATGAGAGATTGATTATTATTTTTTTCTTTCATACAGCTAGCTCAGATACCTATTAATTTCAATTTAATATCTATTTTTATTTATCAAACTATTAACCATTCTGAGATGAACATTTTTCTACACGCCTTGACGTTATAGCGCAAGTCGCAACCCTTTGATTGTTCTTTTCTTACCTTTTCATATACAAGGGGGCAAAAAAACCGGTTCCAAAACCAAAACCGATTGCCTCAACGGCTCAACCGGAACCAATCAAACCTGAACTGACAGGTACAAACGTTTTTTGTTTCTCAAATAAATGATAATCATAATTGCCGGAACCAATTTCACCTTTACCGGTCAAAAATTCTAACATATTAAAAACGGTTTTTCACTTTGTTGATCAAAACCTGAACCGGTTCTGGTACAGAAAGGAACTAGTTTGTGCACCTTTATTTTCATGTAAAAGGTAGAGGTGCACAATTCAAGTTTTGGGTCTAAATTGATTTGGGTTCAAACTTGTAAGTTGGGTCAAAGATGATCAAATCTAGTTTTTGTTCGAACCAATTCGGGTTGAAACATGTTTTAAAGTAGGAAAGGATTTGATTTTAAACCAGGTTTTAAATAGTTTGGTGTGACCAAAGGGCATTTGTCTCAATAATATTAAGGTGTGTTAAGGTGTTTCTCTTTAATATATGTTGAGAGTTCAAGTTTTATGATGAAAAAAAAAAAAAGGAAAAATGGTTGTTTAGAAAAATAGTATGGTATGAGTTTGAATTATTTCATAGTATAGAGTTACAAACCGATTTCAACACTTTGGTTTGGTTTGAGTTCTGCCATTAACAGTTTCAAAACCAGGTTCGATTCGGGTTCAGTTTCCAACCCGGTTTCTTTTTTTCGTTTTTCTTTCACCTCTGTATATAGCTAAGGGTGTGCATGGATTGGTTTGGGTCGATTTTTTGCTTAGTCCAAACCCAAAGGCCAAAACCGAAATTTCGGTTTTCTCGGTTTTTAAACTCGTTTGAGTTCCTTTTTTTTGGGTTTTTAACTTTTTAAAACCCGTTTGGGTTCGATTTGGGTTTCGATTGTTTTGGTTTTTCTATATAGGCATAAAATTATGTTTACAAAAAAATAAACCAAAAATATTGTATTTGTACTAAAAATATTTAAAATATTACACTACTTAACATTTAAAATTATATATGAAAATTTTTAAACTTTAGTAAAAATAATGTGTTTTTGGTATCATAAGCTTAAAAAATAAATAAATAGACGTTTTTTATATTAATTTTGTTATTAAGAACTAAGAAAATAAAGATAGACGGTTTATAAATTATTTAAATTTTTGAAAGTTAATATATATATATACACATATATACGTATGCATTCGGTTTTTTCGATTTTTTCGGTTTTTATTTTAGGTAAAACCAAAACCCAAACCCAAACTTTAGGTTTTTAGAAAACTTATACCAAACTCGCGGTTTATATTTTGGTTCGATTATATTGGTTTAGATTTTTCGATTTTTGGGTTTTGAGTCAGTTTTTTCGGTTTTATACACATCTCTACATATCATATAGCACTGTATACTTTTCCACAATTTCTCCAAACGGGCTTTTTATATATATTTTTTGGGCTTAGAATTGTCGTCCATTTTGTTTAAACTTAACCATCATAAGTTCATAACACATAAAAAACAAAGCAACTCAATTCACAAACAAATGTGCTGAAACTTGGTTATAATTTATTTATGCCGAATCCACTAAATATTTATATCTTTAAGAATAAATATTACATAACATCTATAAATATCAAACTTTGGTTTTAACGTATAACTGATCTCAATCCTCCATTATCACATGCATACACATCGAAAAAAGCCTTACCAATATTACATTAATAATTTCAAAAACCATATATCTTTTATGAGAATGATGAAATTACAAGTTATGGATGGTCTTCATATCAGCAGCTTCATGAAGACTTCCCTTTTCTACATGATCCCACCACTTGTACAAGAAATTATCAACAACTAATCTGAACCATGGCGACAACTTCACACCCTCCTCACCTGCGTCGGCTTTCATCACCAGCTCTCTTAACTGCTCTCGGTTCACATACTTAACGTCTGCAACCTCATCTGGGTTCAGATTCATGCTCACATCGCGTATGATGAACAGCAGGTAATCAACTACAAAGTCAACACACTTTCAGTTGCACCTTTGGAACTCTTGTACAAAAAAATTACATCATACTTGTAAATTAGTTGATTTTGGTTTGTACTTATGCTTTCTCTTAAAACTATTGGAAATTTTATGTAGAGTTAATTACACAGATGACCCTGTGGTTGGCGAAATGTAACAGGTTTGTAAACATGTTACAAAACTGATAGCATATATAAAACCCAAATTTATTATTTTAAACCTTTAGTATGCATATATTCATGTGAATGGTTTGAAAGTTTCTTAGAAATCTATTTAATATGAATCAATTTATCTTACGTTCATGTTCACCCCACTTTCCATCAGACGGTGCTTTGTAGAGAATTCGACTTAGAGGAATAAACTCGTCAACTGGAAGTTCTTCTGAAGGAATACCGAGTTCGTCTAAAAGCTTTCTTTGTGCAGCATTTCTAACACCTGTAGTAAATACAAGATCAAGATTTATATACACTGCACATGTAGATGATGTTGTAAAGTGAGTAAGAAATAATATTTGTGAATTTAAAATCAACTAGTTTTAGACCAAAATAATTCAACTTTATAATAAACGGATTGTTGGGTTGTAAATAAGTACAAGTGTTTTCTAAAGTTTTGTGTAGTCTTACATTAAGATTCAAGTGAAAAAGGGTGAAATAATCTCTAGAAGTGTTATATAATATTAAATATAAATGCAATGGTTAATTTTCATCAAAAGCTGTCTACATTATGTTGTTAAAATTGTGACTCTTTTATAAAGAATCAGTTGATTAATGAAAAATGGTAACTTTCAACAAAAAAATGGGAATATTCATTAAAAAATTAATCTAATAGAATGTTACAGGTTTTATCAAGAGTTGCTGCTTTAATCAAATAGAACAACTTTAAACTCAATTTTCTGGTATGATTTTTTACACAAACATACCAAGCTAAGCTATCCAACGAGACCAACGCTTCTAAATGCATATCACCGTGTACTGATACGTGGGTCCCATTTCATTATAGAACTAATGTCAACATATCCAGTAAAATCCTACTATCAGTAGGGTCTCAAGGTGGTTTTTGTTAGCCTCATGAGGCGTAAGCCTCGAGAAATTATTAAAAAATAATTAAAATAATATACACATCTCATAAAAATCACAATTTAATACAAAACAAATGTCTTAAGTGTCACAATTTAAGCACAAAAATAGTTCAACAACCTAATTTAGTATGTTATGAGATTAAAGTATTATAAAACTAATTTTCCTTTGCATCATTCTCTATCAAAGCACCTTGGGGCTGGAGATGATCGAAAGTCGATTAAGAGGTGAGTTCTTCAATTTGAAAGTCGACCGAATCTAAAAGCAAGGAGTTTGAAGATCAAGCGTCCGGTTTCTTTTATCTAAAAACCGATTGAATGGTGCATGAAGAATGATGAATAGGGTTGGCAAATGAAGATCAAGCGTCTGGATTGGTCGAAGTACTAAAGGATGATTGAATCTATAACTCTATAAGCCAATCAAATGCTCTAAAACTGAAGAATGAAATTAAGATTTGGGTTGGCTAGCCAATTTTCTATTAGAGGGGGCAAAAACAATTCACAAATAGGTCAAAAACAGTCCAAAAATAGGTCAAAATACTCCAAAATATAAAATATGGGCATGTTTAGTGAGGCTTAAGACCCAACGCCTTAGACCTTCTCAGACCGCCTCGGGCAGGCTGAGACTTAGGTTCCAGCTTATCCCCCATTAGGCTAAGCCTCTTATGCTTTTTTCCAAATCCTCAGGCGAGGCGTAAGCCTCGAGGAGGGTCTCAGGGATAAATAGGTTGTTTCTAAAGAGACCCCTGACTCAGATGTGCCACAGAACTTTCATTTACCTGTATATAGATTATTTTCGTGTGTGTGTATGTATATTTATTATTATTATTATTTTTTCAAACACAAAGTAGATGTACAAGCAAATGCATAGACATACAACCAAACAATGTAATCGAACAGTCAACGTATTGAATGTTGCAAATAGAATCCATATGAAAATCAATATCAATAAGTGTTATATTTAAACTAGGGTATAGCTGATACTAAAGTCATACTTAAAGCGAACAAATATGTCAATCAACACTATAAATATGTCAATCAAAAGAAGTTAAACTCTAACATATGATGAACATAAAATGTTAATAGGACTAAAGTATTTGTGTCATACCAAGATGATTCTCCTCAATAAGCTCAGATTCTCGGTACAGCGGATGGCTGCAACATGTATTTGTCCATACTAAGGGGAATGTCACCTTTGTTGAGGATCTTTGCTGCAATTATTGAAACCATTAACTACAAAGGTTAGGATTTAATACCAAAGAGATGTTATCAAAAAGTAGAAAGGTCATAATTGGTTCATATTCTTTGGTTTAGTCATTATCAACTTTCAACCTGCATAAAACTGGTTAATTTTTATAAACGACAAAGATTCAATTTTGTAGGAAATAAATTAAGCGACTTTTGTAGGAAAAAATTAAGCGATACAAGGGTATACATACTTGAAGGAGTAACTCATATTTAGAATTGAACAAGAATACACTGAAGGCCCGATGCAACAAATTTTCAGATTCAATCTTCTCCATCAAGTGGCCTGCAAATATTAAAGCATTATGTGTAAGCAAATTACGATCAAATTTCAAAAGGGATACACCTTTAGACGTATCTTTCACATAAGCACATTGATATATAAACTTAGCAAGGTTCAACATGAGTAACCAACATAGCTACATACGCACATACAAACATCTATGAATGTAAGCATGTATGTATATGTGCATGCTATACTTGACAGAGAATATGCAACACATATAACTAATTTTATTGCAAATATTCATAACATATAACAGAACCCGTACCATATGGTCCATATCACTGCGATTAGATAGAAGGAAGCCTCATCCATTCATCTTTCAAGCAGCTTAGTATCCATAGAGATGATACACTTTGTGTTTTAAGAATATCATGCACGACATAAGCTATATGTGGACGAAGCTCACTATGTACTCTATCGTACATGTATTGGACATTTATGAAATTGTTATGGTAAATTGGATATTACAAAGAATTATTTTTTCATACAAATGCATTCGTTTTTGTCCTTTATTGGTTTTAAATATTAAGGTCACCCAACTATTTAACTAATTTGCAAGCCACCCATGTATATATTTTTTTCTGTTTGTACCAAAAATGACCAAAATAAAACTGAATGAAAAAAGAAATTATTCAATTTTAACTGTTCAATAACAGTTTACTTTAAAAAACAGAAAAATTAACCATAGTATGTTTCTTTCTTCAAAAATGTTATGGTTATAGTCATAATCCAACATATGCTCTTTTGCCGGGAATTCAATAAACAAAACAAAATCCAAATTTGGGTATGCTATAAGTTAGTTTCAATAGTTTGGTAACCTCCATATACATTATCTCCATATGCATGGCTGGAGCAGAACCATAATCAAAGAAAATGAAATTAAATCTAAATAAAAATTTATTAGATATGGACCACTTTTTGTGGATTATGCAATTATTAATGAAGATTATAGGCCTTATTCTAAATGTTAAATGAAACACTGCACACAATTTGAGTAAAATAGCATAATATAAGTCATGTTAACCTATGCAATTTTGTATCTGCAATCAGCATCTAAGTAAACAAAACCTAATATTTTTCTTGTCGTCTTTACGATCATGCCAAAATTTGCCACCCCCAAGTGATATAATAAATGCCAGAACAAGGCATATTATGACTATAAAAATATTATGTGGCTCATGTTTCTCCCAAAATTCATCTATAAAGAAATCTAGCCATCTGAGCTGTCACGTACATATTGGTGGGGATATTCTTAAAAATATTAATGGATTTTGAATTCAAGATAACAATAATACCTTAGCATAGGTGCACGAGGAGTAGTACGTTATACAATAAAGCATTGTATCTACTACAACTTAATAAAATTCTTTTAATCATTAACAAACATAACAAACAAAAAATGATTTTTTAACCGGCATAAATGCACACGAGATTATATACCCGGGTTATATAACCTGGAAAACATCCGGGCTCTTTTATGTTGTATGACAACTAGAGCCCGGTTTTCAAAACGATATATTAATAACCTAACAAACCATCCAATTGATAAGGCAGATTGCAACTTACAATTGTACTTTGTATCATGACCAACAACACCATCATTAGCATCAACCAGAATGCACCTGCACAAATCCAACATTAAAAAACCATCTTTATCATCTATGGAACCAAAAACAAATTAATCAAAATAAACAATATTCCAACTTAATTTATTGATCAATTTTGACAAGGAAAAAAAAAACATTAAAAATCAATTTAAAATTCCCCAATTGGAATGCAATTTTTGCATCAAAATAGCAAAATCAAGGGATAAATGATGAACTAACTCGTCTTCGAACATAAGACGCATCTGTACAGCATCCATGATGAAATCGGCGTCGGAGATGAGCGGCGGCGACGTCACCGGTGAAGAAGAAGACGAGACGCCGGCGGTGAATGACAGAATCGGTAAGCGAGATTTAAAGGAGATGAATTGCGGTGGAGATGAAGATGATGAAAGGGGATAAGAAAACTTAGGGATTTGAGAATGGCGGATCGAACATTTGGAGATGAAAGCTTCCGCCATTGTTGCAGCTTGCAGGTGAAAGTGTCGGATTGAAGAAAGATTAGAATAATGGTGAGTTTTATTTTGTAAAAAATAGTCGGGTATTATATAGTCCAAGAAACGAGCGCAAACATTTGACACGGGTGTCCTACTTAATTACTTATTATTAATATATCCATTAAAAATTAATAAAAAACGTTTATAGTCAAATAAATATCGCAATGTTTGTCACGATGTTTCAGGTGAAAGGTATTTAAACCCACGTTTTTAAATTTTTAATAAATCAGAATGGTTGTTCAAGGTCAAAATTCATAAACTTTTTATTTCTTGGGCTTATTTTATAATTATTTTTCTTCTTATTTATAATCAAGTATTCAAGTTTTATAGCTAGATGAATTAAAAATTCAAAAGTTAAATAATAATTATTAATCATTTAGTTAGAAAATATAATAATTTCTTATAGTAAATTACACAAATTGTCCTTTATGTTTTGAAAATTTTTTACTACTTGTCCTTTTCGTTTAAAATTGACTTAAATCATCATTTATGTTTGAGTAATTACATAAATCGTCCTTTATGTTATAAGCATTTTTCATTAATTGTCGTTTTCGTTCAAACCCCGTTAATTTTTTCCCAAAAAGCTCCCAAGAATGAGCTTTTCATGGTCAAACCCAGATCAATTAACCCGCAAATCGACTGATCGGAAAGAAAAATCTTCTGGTTCAATCCCAGTAGTAAATCAGTTAATCCAAGAATGAAGTTTTCATGGTCAAAGCCAGATCAATTAACTCGCTTATCTCTCCCTCCCCACCATTCACACAACAATCAATAATGCAAGTAGTCCTTCTAACTTAAAAAAAAAAAAACAAAAAATACCCTATTGTGCATTACATGCCTATTTAAATGTAATTTTAACAGGGTTAACGTAAAAGGACGAAGCAAGCAACATTTAGAAACATAAAGGATGATTTAAGTCAATTTTGAACGAAAAGGACAAGTAGTGAAAACCTAACGGATTGCGTGCGTAACAAATGAAATCCTGATTTTACAGTGTTGTCGACATGGATGTCACGGATGCAAATTGCGACGGATCTGGCTTCTGGTTTGGATTACATTCATACCAGAAGAGACATGAAAAGGACAATAATGCCCTCACGGGCTAGGCACGTGAGGCTAAAACCGTTAATTTTAAACGGCAGGTTACCCTAATACCCAGTGGTGAAACGTTTTAAGGAATTTAAGGACCCAGAATGTTATAAAAAAAAGTAAGTACCCAAACCTGGGATTCCCGATAAACCATAGGGACCATTTGTGTAATTAACTCAAGTTAAAGAGTTGTTACTTTAGGTTAGGTATAGAGTCAAATCAAAGATAGATTGATATAAAATGTGTTGTTAATAAAATAAAAAACATGTGACATAAGTAGATTTATACACATGAAACATACTAGACACATGCGCCTGGAATCGTAGGGATACAAAATTAAGCTAATTCGATTTCTCAATCAACCTAGCTATTTGTCATAAAAAAATCTAAAAACCAAACGTTAGTTATCGGTTTAATTTTACTTTGTATATAGCCTAACCGACTTGTCTTCACCAAATTTAGCAATAAGAAAGTAACACATTGAAAAAAATAATTAAATTATAAAATAGTATTGTTTATAGTTTATGTTGGGTTGTATAAATATGATTAAGTTCTTGCCTTATTATTTATAGTAATTAAGTTCTCTCCTTTTGACTTTGAGTATTTTTATAGATATTAAGATAGTGTAACATATTTCCTGCTTTCATATAAGCAAGCATATAAGCATATATTCTAACATTGTTTATTGTATCACCATTACGTTCATGGCATCACGATTAAATACATGTAATATACTTTTATTCTATAGATTATGTATACGTAATACATCTTATAAAATGAAATATTGGTTGTGATTTCAGTTTGATGGTAGACATATTAGTTACTAATATGTTGAAAATTAAATAAATTATACATTTTTAAATGTAATTATAAGAGAGGAGAGAAAAATAATAATAAAAATAAATAGGAGAGATAATACATAAATAAGAGTGATAAAATATATTGTTTTTCTATTCTATCATTTATTATTAAAAATAACTCAATAAAATCTTAATTAATTACAATGATATTGTTTATTTATAATCATAGATCAATTAGATGAATGGTTAGAAATTTTCAAAGAAAGAGTTTTTTAAATAACTATTTTCTCTATATATATGTGTGATTAAATTATATCGAAAAAATGAAAGTAGTATAGGTACATAAACAATGTCTTATTTATGTATTGATAATACAAGGAAAAGGGATTAAAGTTTAGGGTTTAGGGTGATACCAAATATAGATTAGGAATTTTAGGGTAATTTTACATATTTAAAACTGTTGTGTTTCTTTCTTGCTAGGTTTTTAATATATATAACTAGATTATTACTCCCTGTATTACACGGATTTGTTATAAAATATTAAATAATTAGTAATAAAAATTTAAAAATTATAAAAGTATATTTTAAGATAAAATGATTAATTTACATATTAATGAGTAGTTTAACTAATAAAACAATAATTAAAAACCTTAATAAGTATACAAACGATATGTAATCTTTTGATTTTTAACAGTTATATATTTAAACTGACTGATAATAAACTTCACCATGTGTTCTATCAAATGCTAACTTTTATAAATAAATAAGATATAATACAATTTATGTAATTATTAAAATTTAAACGACTGAATTAAAAAATAACATTAAACATAAGGACAAAAAACGTAACTTTGTCTATCACTTTTTTACTTTGTTTTTTTAAATAAATTAAAAAATGACATTAGATTATAAATATCTTATTGTTTAAATCTCTGGGTTATAGTTTATTTTATTTTATATACAAAAATCATTTTTATAGAAAAATTGTTTCTTATATAACTTTGATATTCTAAAAATATTTTTTTTCTTATTTCAAAAAAAATTAAAAAAAATGATATCTTCTAATATTTTTTTAAAATGTTTTTGAAATAAAAAGATAAATTATATTATTAGTTAGTAGTATTATAATTATTTAATTAAAAGATAATATAATTATTTAATAGGAGAGAATTAAATGAATTTAATTAGGAAATGAATATTTGGCATTAGTGTTCTAATATTATGACAAGTGCCAAAATTTATTTTCTTTTATTAGTATAGTAAAATAAGATTTGTTTCGTTGTTAAAAATGAAAGAAAATACGAAAGAATGAAATTTGAAACGTAAAAATGAAATTAATCGATGCTAGTGTTAAGTTAAGACGAAAGAATAAATAAGATGATCATAATCAATAATCTTATCCTTTAATACACGTATCAAAATACGATTCATGGGGAAGCAATGCCAAAAAAATAGAGTATTAATTCAAAATCGTTAATTAGGTGGAAAGATTATTTATCAAATGAGTAATTTGACAGTTTTCATTAATTTTGTAATTAATATTGATATAGATTCAAGTCAACTTTATTTAATGTTAAATTTTAAATTGAACTAGATTTTAGGACCTACGCGTTGCGGCGGGATCGATATACTGAACCGATGTACGCAAACACATCCAAAGGACATTTAAATTCTTCAATGTAAACCCACGCATTATAACAAAGACATTGACATTATCATAAAATATTGTGTAAAAGAAATGAAGTGCAATGAAAAATGAACCCATTTTGAAAATCTTATTTAAAAAAGTGAGATGCATTGCAGATGTATTGTTAAACTGAACAAAAATTACATGTAAAAATATTGAACAACGTACGCATATTGGGCCATGTTAAGTCTTCACTCAATCGGGTTTATTAAAATTTAAGGTAAACCATAGGATTATCTAGTGCATACTTAAATGTAAACCCACACGTTATATCAAAGACATAGACAATATTGAAAATCTTATGTAAAAAACTAAAGTGCATCGAAGAATAAACCTAATATAGAATACCTTGTGTAAAAAAAAGTGAACAACATTATAAGTAAAACGTTTAACAATGAACGCGCCTCGCGGCGTGTTAAGCGATAACTCAATCATGTTTACTAAAATTAAAGGTAAAACATAACTATTATTTGGTGCATATATTGATAATCTAGGAGACGATTTTACTTTTAGTAATAGTTTAATGTAAGAAAACTTAGATATTTATACGCATAAGAGGGTTGTACAGATAGCTTCAAGACATGTACATGTACATGTACGATTTTTACTTTTAGTAACACTCTAATGGAAGAAAAGATATATATTTATATGCAATAAAGGGTTACAAGTATAGCTTCAAGATATGCATCTCTAGAAAGAAAAAAAAAATTAGGAACAAAGAAAAGGAGGAGCTTGCATGTGACGTGAGGGGACTCGAACCAATATCCTATCCTATAGGACCAATATGATAAAACCAATTAGGCTGTCATGACTTTTTGTTCATTCATCAACAAAAAAATATATATTATTTGAAAAATTAGAATAGTAAAGACAAAAGTGCTGCAGCTAAGAGTTGTACAGTATGTTGCAATATTTGTAAAAAAAAGAATAGTGAAAACGTCACACGAACCAACTTTAGTTTTTAATATATATATATATATATATATATATATATATATATATATATATATATATATATATATATATATATATATATATATATATATATATATATATATATAGTATAAGGTTTGGCTAGAAAGTATAGAAACCATGAGAAGTGTGAGAAGGGATCTCAACCAATAGATCAATTTGTTTTGTGGTTGAGATTTATCTGGTGGTATTTTCGTAATTAATTATAAGTTAAAACCATCAGTAGGGGTTGAATGGGAAGATCTAGCAAAAATTTGCACATGCAAGTCACATGTATTTTCCTCCATCTTTTTTAAACGTTCATAATTTTTTTGTACGTTATTATTTTTTTAAAAAAGTTACACCATAAAATCGAGCATTTCTTTATCTTTATAACGAATATAATATTAATTGTTTAAAAAAATTAACAAAATTAGATGTTCATAAAACTTGCATTTTTATGGCGTTTTTGAAACACTACTAGCAGAACATAAAACACCACAGGACATTTTATAGCGTTTTTGATATGTTTTAAGAAACTGGTTTTTTATGGTGTTTTTTCATAGGTTAATGAAACTTAGCGTTTATGGTGTTTTTTTGAATGCTCATAAAACACTTTGATGTTTTTCACTAAATAAACAAAAATGTTAACAAATGTTTTATGGTGTTTATTTTACGTCACTTCTAAATTTTTCTCAGATAACAATATTTTATGGTGTTTTTATCTTGGAAATACACATGGTGTTTTCATTCAGCAAATGTACATGTTGTTGAATACATACATTCGTTTTATTTTGTAAATCAACGTGGTGTTTTGCGAATTTCGGTGTTTTATCGTAGGTGCATGAAAACTAAACATTTTATGGTTTTTTTGATGTTTATAAAATTACTTGTTTTATAGTGTTTTTTAATGAATAAACATCTAGTTTTGTTAAAATGCCCTGTGATGTTATATGTTCTTCTAGTAGTGTTCAAAAACACCATAAAAACGCAAGTTTCATAAACATCTAGTTTTGTTAATTTTTTTAATATATCAATATTATACTCGTTAAAAAAGTAAAAAAAACGCTTGATTTTATGGTGTAATTTTTTTAAAAAAATGTTAACGTGTAAACTAGTTACGAACGTTTAAAAAAATGGATAAAGTTGCATGTGACTTGCATGTGCAACCTCCTTTTTTATTTTGACATCTATACCTTTTAACCTAATGTACACTTGTCACTTCCTTGTTGCTTCTCACACTTCTCATGGTTTTTAGCCTTCTTAAAATATCTCTCCCCTATATATATATACATATATTAATTTGATATTGTGGCCGCAAAGTCTTTGTTTTTTTTATTTAACATAGCTTGAAAAAATTAAATAAAGTTTATAATAAGTTATAAATTAAAAAAGGGAGTGGTTATTCACACCCCCCCACTTTTTTAATTCAACACCTCACATTTTTCTGTACGTGTCGTATAGGTCAGTACGCCACGTACAGCACTACCTGCAGCCTTGTATTCTGCGTGTAGTACGTTGCGTACAGGTCCTTACGTGTCGTACGACATCTAACACATGCAACCTTAAATTCCCAGATGTGATTGGTTAAATTCTGTGTTGCACGCCACGTAGGGTGTTGTACGTGGCGTATAGGGTTTTCTGATTAAAATGGCCGGTTTTTAGCCCATCTCAACATTGAAATCTTATACGTATATTATGGTACTATACGCCACATATAAGTCTTTTAAAATTAATATTTTTTACAAACTTTAAACTAAAAAAAATTGGTAATGTTAAAAATTTAGTTTTAAAAATTTAAACATTTTTAACGTTTAATAATTTAAACATTAATAACATTTATTTCTAACATTTGTCGTTTTTATCATTAATTTCATTAATTTAATATTATTTTTGTTTTAACAAATACACGTATGAAACAAACACAATGTATATACAAATTAAAAAAATAAACAACCAATCAAAACAAATCACAATATATATGCATAAATAGTGTCTGTACAGTACAAGGAAAAGAAAAAGAAAACTAAAGATCCTGCCGGAGAGGTGATGGTGGAAGGGGAGGATGCTCAATACCATCCTGCCAGGACCTCTCGATCTCACGATCGATCATCTAGTGCAACATCTCGTTCTGCCAAGTGTGACAATTGCATTTGAGAATTACGTCATCAATTATGTGAGCACATTTGGTCGTGCTTGAAATCCACGTTGATTTAGCCATTGTAATATTACAGGTTGATAGTATGCAAGAAATGATGAACATAGGCGAAAACCGTGCACGAAACGGAGTTCCGGATTGTCCGGAATCGCAAAACAACGAAGAAAAGTACAAAAATGTCAAAGTCAAACGGGTCAGGCGATACGCCTAGCCCCAGCTTCTCCCGCTAGTCAGTACGCGTGGCTCACAAAATATCTGAGATTGAGGCTTGTCGCGCGCTACGCCCGGGCCAAGCGGCCACGCGGGGCGATGCGCCTGGCCTGGGTTGGTTTGGTGGATCAGATCAAACATCAGATTCCATGCATTTCAAAAATCTCTTTCGTTTTCTTGAACTAGAACACCATTGCAGACGAAAATCAACCTTTTTTACCATCAAATATCCATTGTGAAGCCCTCAAAACCCACGGATCGCACCAACGAACGTTTCTACAAGTTTTGATCGTTGTTCTGCAGCTGAAAATCCGTTTGATTAGGTAACGGTTTGTTTTAACCTTCTAGTTTGATAATGGTTGATTAGATCTTGTTTTTAAACGTAATGGTATAGTTAGGGTTGTTGATTATTGCCTAGATGATGGCTAGGATTGATTATAAATGAAGAACTCGATGTGTTAACGGGTAAATCCTTGTTTTGATCCGTTGTAATGCCCGGTTTTCATGAAACCATAACTATGATTATAATGGTTTAAATCATTTTATTGTGACAATGTATGTGATTAGTTTGATTAATATTTGAAATTCAAGGTTAAATCCAAGTGTTTCAAACTAATCACAATCATTAACATACTCATTGGAATGATTATCTGATGTTTATAATAACAGTCAGATTAGTATGTTAAACATGGTTATTAAACATATTCCAATGCCACATTATGATGTTTCATGATATTTGAGTAATCAATAACAAGGATTGATCATTCCTAAGCCATAAATTCATCTAGAAACTGTCTCAGCTCCATAATCAACAACATTAACTATTTGGTTTATTTGAGATTATTCTGATTAATCAAACGTGTCATCAACTGTGTATTAGGAACCTGAACCAGTATAGGTTCCTACATTATCATACATTGTATGATATGACATTAAATAACCTAATTAAAAACCTAATATCGGTTTGATGACTTGTAAGGCAATGTCTTTGACATTGAACGTTCAGAAAGATCTAATCAGTAAGTTAAAACATAAATAACTCATTAAACATAAACTAATGTAGAATTTGGCTACCATTATTATTCTGCATGTGATTTCACTACTCTTCTGACTTCAGGTGAGTTTCGTACAACCCCTTTTCTTTTTAATGTTTTCTAAACACCGGAGTACTACTGTGGAACTTTTTTTGATCATATGATATGTATCGTTGTTATCTGTGTGATTTCACGTGATTTTGTTGAGAACTTGTGGATTTCATGGGATTTTTCCTGTAGAACAGAACTCTATCACAGAACTTAAAAGTCCTCATTCTTTAAACTGTATCTAGTGAACCCATGTGGGGCCGAACAGAAAACAATGATAGTACTATCGGCTGACAACCCATTTTCCGGGAGCTTGCAACTCCCCTTGGTGTAAATGTTTGTTATCTGTTTCCAGAACTTCTTAATGTAGTGATAGACACTAAGACAATGAGGCACTAATATATTTACCGACGGGTGTTATCTTCGTAGAACGAGAACAGAGTAGTCCGAAAGGAACTAGATACGGGTCCCATGGTTATCTTGAACTGAACATTTTGAGAACTTCCATATCATATCATATTGTTGAACTTGCACTTTTCGAACTCACCAGCTTTGTGCTGATCTTTCAAACTCAAACATTTTTGCTGGGAGACAGTGACCAACAGTGATATTGCACTTCAAAAACTTGTAATTAAATAAGTTAGTTGTGTAATAAATTTAGTTGTAAACCGTAAAGTTGACTGTAATGGCGAACCTTGTAATGTATTTATTTTAAGTTAATATGTGTGTTATGATACCGGATCAAGTAAGTCACACCTCATCTCTGAACATCACCACTATGCTTCCGTAACCTTCTCAGTGACATCATCAACAGGTGATGAGAGGTGGGGGTGTGACACCAAGCCAGGATACGGTCGTGCTCCCTAGATCGTGCTGAAAGATCCTTGCAATATGTGATCCTGCTCCCTGGATCGTGCAGAAAGATCCTGTAGTATCGCCTCGAGGCGTGCCGGAAGCCTCGATGTCTGGTACCTCCGATGCGGATGCTGCGGGACGTAGTGAGCGCCTCCGGCCTCCCCTCCACCCTCCTCATCACCCCCGGCCCCATCGCCCCCGTCACCCTCACCACCACCAGCCTCACCATCGTGGTTGTCACACCCCTAGCCGGCGGGCTGGATCGACTTTTCCGTCGGGCGGAAGGTTCTCGAGGCGCGATATCGTTGATAATCAAAATGATCAGATTGTTTGCATAGCACATGATATATAAATGAGGAGTGATAATCATGAAAATGATATAGAATTACAATGTTAAATTACAATGTTACGTTCATAATTTAACTAAGTAAATCTATCCAAAAGAATCAATGAGTTTCTATCTTGTAACTGTACAAGATCTACAAAAGATGATTCATTATTTTGTCATTCAAAAGTATGCTCAGCACAAAATGTAGCTAGGTCTTCTAAAAGTCCACTAGCTAAATCCCTGAATGCTGGTGACTAAACATGTTCGTCACCTGAGAAAACATGCATTTAAACAAAGTCAACACTAGGTTGGTGAGTTCATAAGTTTGGTAATTGAAAACATTGATTTGTTCACATACACAGTCACAATGTCATACATGATTCTTGTCAATGTTTGATTCTTCTGTTTCACACAATGGCCTCTCCATAGTTATATTTACAAGTAGTATTTCATCCCATCAGTTATGCTTATATACAGGGCATACGAAAGGATCGAGCCTACAACCTGCCCATACGCCATCCCACCACATAACTTAACAGAATTCAACACCACTTGCAATACAACTATGGATTACCCATTTCCATCTCACATGTGTTCAACCCGTTTGATATTCACCCATATGATCATGTTCATAACCCTGTGTGTTATATGTAGAATAATATGATAAGAGGGGTTTAGTTATCAAACCGAAGTATTGATAAACCCTCAATGTTTTAAGGAAAATAGATTAATTTAATCTTATTCTTGTTATTATTCTCTCGTTTGTGGGGTTAACTGTTAGTCACTACTAATAATAGAAGTGTTAGTTAACCAATTGATATATGTTCTCCGCTTGAAGTGCATAGAGCCTAAAAGGAATCCATTGTTTTCCTCACGTAATCAGATTACAATGCATCCGATTTACCTCTATCACTTCTGTGTTCCCATGGCCTTCAACGAAACTACTGCCAGTAATGTGACATGAGAGAAAATCAATTCCTCAGCCTACTAGTCAATAGAATCGAAGGATTAATTACAATTATCACTGTAGATTAATATCACCATGCGTTGCTTACCAGACCCTGACTGTTGTCGCCCTGTCACCAGTCATACGTTACCGGCCAAATGATAAATACGATCAACATACCGGCCCTACCCGCCAGAGGTTTGTCAAACCTATGGTACCACTATGCTATCGTTGGTTTAGTCACGTTAAACTAACTGGTAAACAATTCTTTGTGAGGGACTTACAATGTTAAACTTGAATACATGAACACATGATTGTTGTGATATAATACAGACAGTTCAATAGTAATCAATTGTTGTTGTGTTCACCAATGTTGTTTGTTCTTAGTGTTGTTTGTTCTCCAGGTTGTATGTTTCTGTTGTTTCTAACAAAGTTTTATAAGAACTTGTCTTATTATACGATGTTAATAGCTGTGTGAATGATATTGTTATCATGAAGTTACGTTATCATGATTATCATTCTTGTTGTTCCACAGGGTCACCCTGTTGCCACTACAGTGTTGTAAGAGCCAGTCTTACTACACTTAGTTGGCTCAGGTGGTGGATGATGTCATGAAGTCATGCGGACATGATCATCACTCCTGTTCTCGTTGATGTGTGGTTCATGTTATCCCAGTTTGCACCGAATGGTAGGCATAGTGTTATAAGAACTAGTCTTATTACACTTAGCTAACTCCGGTGGTGAATGATATTATGAAGATATGTTATCTTCATATCATTCTTGTTTGTTGTTGTTTTTGTCAGCATGTTAACCTGTGATCATCTTGTTGTTCATTCATGTAAGAATAATAAAGCATTATAAGATATAATCTTATAACTAGCATTTTTTTGTTATGTTGATGATTCATGAAGCTACATTATCATGTTTCATCCTAGTTTTCTCTGTCTTGTTATGATCATACACACATGCATACAATGATAAGCGATAATAAAGTCATACAATATTATCTAAATCATAGTATAATTGATATATTGTACTAAAACTTTTAAGCATATAAAAGATTTAGCATGTTTCTCAGCCCAGAGAGTTAAAATCAGTTAAGATTAGAAAAGGGGCGTATGAACTCACTTTGTAGTTGTTGTGGTTGACTAAGTATAAATAAGAATGCACGCGCTCTTTGTTGTACTTGATGTAGTTTTCACGCTCTTTGTTGTACTTGATGTAGTCCCATGGGCCGAATCAATCACATGGGCCGAATCAGCCAACCTAGGCCGACTGAAGTTGTTTGGGCCTTCGGCCGAATGTATGTGGCTGGCCGAATGAGACATAGCCGATTGAGGGTGATCTGGTCCGAACGAATGAAGGTGACCGAAAGAATGGCTCATGCTTTGGCCGAATGAGAGTGTCCGAATGTGGGTGTCCAAAGGTGGGTCGCCATACGGCCGCGGCCCCTTCGCCCGGTCCCTTCGGTCCTAGCCTTTCGGCAAGCTGAGTGCCTCCTTCGGCCTTAGTGGTTGCCCTGCCTAGAACCGCCCCATTTCCAGGTTCAACGGTGTTTTCAAAGATGGTGTATGTTAGGACTAGCTTTCGTGGTTATCGGGTTCATGTGGAAGGGTTCCAAACCGGTTAGGTTAAGGTTTGAACAAAGGAGGGTTGAAAACCCTAGATTTTCGTGGCTTTGCAGCTCGATACCTCGATCTCTGGTGGTTCTTGCTCTAGATCGGCTGTACTTTCTTGTAGGGGAGATCAAGAGCTTCGCTTTGGTCCAAAGATGGAGTGATTTGGTGGAGTTTTGAGAGAGAGATATGGGGTTTTGAAGTTCAAATTCTTCTAGAGGGAGAAAGTTTCGGTTTGGGGGTTTTAGAGAGAGAGTAGGAGTGGGAAAATGAGGAGGATGAATTCATTTAGAGTATTTATACCCCGAGTGAGTTCGGGTTCGTTTCGTTTGCTCGGTTTTCGTCTTCGTTGCGTTTCCGGAACGTAATCGCGTATTTTACGAATTTAAATAAAAAGGATTTATATTTTTAGGTTGTGACTCCTAATAAATCTTCTAAATTTATTTTCTTAAATTATTTTATCAGAAACGTTTATTTTAAAGGTTTCATCAGATCGTGTCACCTTCGCGCGTATTCGTTCGAATCGTCACCCGAACGGACACGACGATGGTTTCACTTTCTGATTTTTGTTTTCTACTTTTCAGTTATCATTTCAGAACGTTAAACTCACAGATATGTTTGTGTGAATCTTCCCCCACGCAAACACACTGTCAGTTTGTTATTATGAAACAATGCTGAACTTGTGTTTTGAATTGTGTTTCCTCACAGACAGACTCAACTAAACTTTCCTGCTTTCACATTGTTCCCATTGAATTCACTTTGTTTTCATACTGAGTTTTCGGCCATCTGAATCCTGTCATCTGTGGATATCAGATCGCAACCGATGTGTTTTTGTCATTTGTTTGCACACTGTTGTTTCTCTTGATTCGTTGTATTAACTGTACTTAAGTTTTCACCTAAATACGTACAACTGTTGTTTATTGTGAGTTGTTGTACTTACTGTATTTAAGTTTTCACTTAAACACGTACAACTGTTGTTTATTGTGAATTCTCTTGTCACACACTGTTTACACATTGTATTTACACATTGTAAATAGTAAAAGTACACGTACCGTACAGACTTGCCGGACGATCAGGTATTGGATGTCACAGTGGTCCCTCTCACCACCAGCACCCTCAAATGCATGTCCAACTCCCAACCCCCCATCTAAGTCCATCATCTGTAGCGGGGGAGGGACCCATATCACTCCTTGTACCAGGTAGAACCTAAGACCTACAACAGGAAAATCTCGGACAATCTTCATACCGAAAAGCGTACAACAATCGAGTCTGACTGGATCCACAGGATCAGACAGCTCCTTGAGAGTGTCTTGATGCAGATGACCTAGTTCGCAACCTATCAAAGTGATGTAGGCACCGCCATATATGGCTCCGCACTGCTGCCGGTGGTAATATGTCGCGAAGTACTCGGCAAGGCAGCGCGCGAGCTGGCATGTACGACCTGTAATCAGGGAGTACATGTAGAAATTATCCTGTAGGGTGTGCCACTCGCGGCTTCTGCCACGTCCAGCTATCGACGTGGCAATCAACTGGTGCATATATCGTATGAAAGGGTCGTGTATGTGACTGACTCTCTCCTTGGTGCCTATGAAGGCATCCTCGGCAATATGACGCAAGGTGGCATCATCAATCTCAGTAATCCCCGCTGTGTACAGCAGGGTACCAGTCTCTGGCTCCCAGTATAAGCCAGAGAGTACAGCGAACTCGACCAGCGACATCTCGTGTCGCTGGCCAAGCATCGAGAAACCTCCGGCACTACAGCCGAACGGTAGGTGAATGTGGAGATCGGTAACCTCCATGTAGGAAAGCTGGAAAGCCATGTCAAAGACTCGTCTCCACGACGTCTCCTCCCCGATCCACCTCTCAGCGCGCGCTCGCTCACCGATCTCCGTGAGGACGTCCCAGTCGATGGCCTTCTGGTTGCCGATCTTCATCGTGCGAAACTTCGCGCACCGGCCGGCAACTACGAAGCTCGCGGGAAACTAGAGGATCGGATGATCCCGTAGATCATCGTTGCCACCCTCCGCCTCGGATCCTGATGACATATCTGCACGAGAAAAAAAACAAATATAAAGTTAGCTTTTTTTAAAAAAAAATTTTGGACCTGTACGCCACGTAGAACACTGTATGTGGCGTACAGGTCCAATTCAGTTGTTCAAAAATAAAAAAAGAACAGCACGCCACGTACAGTGTTGTACGTGGCGTAGAGTTCTTAATTCTATGAAATGGGAAAAAACTTTACGCCACGTACAACGTTGTACGTTGCGTACAGTTCGTCATTCAACCTAAACAACGCATCCCAGCCCTTTCTAGTGGCAATCTAACCTATTCTAACGGTTAAAAAGTGAGAAAAAACCTCTAATGTGTAGAAAGATGATCTGAACACTCTTGGCTCGAATCCGGAGTCGTATGGCACGATATGAGGGAAAGACGCTTGAGAGGCTCGAGAGACGTATATGGTGGTGGTTTGGGAGGTGTATGGCCTATCAAGTTGTTTTATAGGGACATGTATGTGTCGTATAGATTCCTACGTGGCGTACAGTGTGGAGTATGGCTATACTACAGGCCATACTCCACCATGTACGCCACATAGGGACCTGTCACACCCCGAGCCGGTGGGAACGGATCGGGTTTTCCCGTCGGGCGGAAGGTTCCCGGGGCGCGATATCTTGAATGATAATCGAAATGATCAGATTGTTTACATGGCACATGATAAATAATGAGAAATGCTAACATGACATATGATGTAGAATTACAAAGTTAAATTACAATGTTACGTTCATAATTTAACTAAGTAAATCTATCCAAAAGAATCGTGTAGTTTCTATCTTGTGACTGTACAAGATATGCAAAATAGATTCATAATGTCATCAAAATGTATGCATCCAAAAGTAAGCTAGGTCTTCTAAGAGTCCTCTAGCTTAATCACTGATGCTTGCTATCTAGACCTGTCCGTCACCTGAGAAAACATGCATTTAAACAAGTCAACACTAGGTTGGTGAGTTCATAAGTTTAGTATTTGAAAACCATTGAATTAAGTCAATCATGTTCACAGGGTTCACACAAGTTGTAATTGATAACTGTATCCCATGTTTCACACAATGTCCTCTCCATGGTTGGATGTACAGATAATGTCTCATCCAGTCAAGCATGCTTATATATAGGGGCATACGAAAGGGTCAAGCCCAGACGCCACCCCACCACATGCTTAACTGCACTCAACACTACCTGTAATACAACGATGGATACCCATTTCCTTTCACCCATGATTTCCCGGTATGTTTATTCATTAAGTAAAAAGGAAAGAGACTTAATCGTCTCTGTTAACCATTCCTTACGGAATAGTCGGCATGTAACATAACTCAATGAATAAAGTAAGAGATGAAATCATCTCTGTTAACTAATCCTTACGAATTAGCCGGTGTGTAAAATAACCCATAATTGAATAAAGAGACATAATCTCTGTTAGCTAATCCTTACGGATTAGCCCGGCATGTAATATAACCCAATGAACAAATAAGAATCAAAGTTGTTTCTGTTAGCTATTCCTTACGGATTAGCCCGGCTTGTAAGATATCATACTCGATATCTAGAACGAAACCCTACAGTTTCTGTAACTAATCATTACTGATTAGTCCGGCATGTAGAATAATCCAATGAACAATTTAGAAACGAAATCGTTTCTGTTAGCTATTCCTTACGGATTAGCCCGGCATGTAAGATATCATACTCGATACCTAGAACGAAACCTAATGGTTTCTGTAACTAATCATTACTGATTAGTCCGGCATGTAGAATACCCAACTATTGAATAAAGAAACATAATAGTCTCTGTTAGCCATCCCTTACGGATTAGCCCGGCATGTAAGATATCATACTCGATATCTAGAGCGAAACTTAGTAGTTTCTGTAACTGTCAGTACTAACCAGTCCGGCCTGTAAGATATCATACTCGATATCTAGATAGGAACATAATAGTTCCAGTAGCTGTTTCCCCTGTTCAGCCCGGCGTGTACAGTGTCCAACTCATGATTCCTAGTTAGAGACATAATAGTCTCAGTAGCTGTCATTTCTGATCAGCCCGGTGTGTAAGATATCCTCCCACGATATCTATTGGAATGAACATGTTTCCTAGCTTCTATAAGTGTGATCTATATGATTGATAGCACCTCTCGTGCATGGTGTGATTTCATTTAATTTCCCCAAGTCCCGGTTACTAGTTTTAATGATTTACCCAACTGATCTACCATTGTATAACCGACACACTCTGACGGTTAGGGAATGTGCTCTAAATAGAGTCTTAGTAATTAATGATGGTATATGTATAATATGCCATCCCAAAAGCGTATGTATGTAATATCCTCCTCGATATCACAAATAAATGTTTCAACTGTTATTCCCAAGTTTGCGTGTTCTAGTGGTCTTAACAAAGTGTCATAAGAACATGTCTTATACACAATGTTAGTGATGTGTGAATGATCTTGCTATCATGAAATTATCTTATCATGATGATCATTCTTGTCATTAATAGTTGTTAATGGCATGTTATCCCATGGTTTTCCCCCGTTGTTCTATCGTGTAAGGATAATATGCACGGTTGTGAGATATGTTCTTAACAACTCACATTATCCTATGTGTTAATGTGCCCTGTTTCTAGGTTAGCATGTAGCAACCTAGTTAATTCAGGTATGATAAAGTCAAACAAGCATGTATGTAGTGATTAACGATAATAAAGATAAGCAATTATTATCAAAATCATGAATTAAACAACATGTTAATGTAAACCTTTAAATAAATAAAAGTTAAGCATGTTTCTCAGCCCCGAGCTTTGAAATCAGTAAAGATTAAGAAAAGGGGCATATGAACTCACCTTAGGTTTGAAGTGGTTGACTTAGCTTAAAATAAAGAAGACACGCGCGCTTTGTTGTTCTTGAGTGGTTTTCACGTTCCTGTATTGATTTCACGTCGCAAGTAACTTATAAGTATGGGTCGTATTTGGTTTGTGTGCATGTATGTGTCCATCTTAACTTGGTTATCACCAACGAGTAGCGGTCACCATTCGGCCCTTTAATGTGTTAAGTTTGTGAAATATGTTAAGCCCAAAAGTTAATACTTTAATAGTAATGTCATAGTTTCATGCTCGTCATTTTGTTCTTGAAATCCAACTCTAGAGTTGCATGTTTATTAAATAACCCTGAACCATTTTCATAAGTATTTATTGTCCTATCGGTTTTCGATGAATTTAACCCGTACGTTAAATTAAATGTAGGTTGGGTCTATCAATTTCCATGGGCCGAATGTATGTTTTAAGCTTACTTGGGCCATAATGGACTAAACCATTTGCGTGGCCCAAGAATTTTGTTAGTGGGCCGAATATGTGGGCTACAAAATGAATAGCATGGGCTTTAGGTTGGGCCGAACAAAACTGATCCAGTTTATGAGTGGGCCGAAACAGCCAAGATTGGGCTTTAACAAGGGGGGTGGGCCAACCGAAGTGGGCTTGAGCCAATTGATTGTTCACTGGGCCCAATTCAAATTCTGTTGGGCCAAAAGTTTGTCTTAAGAGAGATTGGGCCTGGATGACTTATGTGGGCCAGTCTACTGGGCCACTAGGGGCTGTTGGGCCTGTGTGTATACCCTTGCTTGGGCCGTAGCCATTATTCAGAATGTGAGTGTGGGCCTAGAGTTATAACATGGCTGCATGAATTTATTTGGTTCAATATCTGCTGGGTCGATTCTAGTGTAGGCTGAACAAGAGAAATGAGCCCACTGAAATGGGCTGAGTCTGTTGCCTTCTGTGTGGGCCAAGAGGATTTTGTTGGGCCGAACATTCATGCTTTTGGGCTAGGGGAAACACCTTGTTACTGTCTTGGTTGAATGGGTGATGTTAGGTCGAAAGGGGTCTTCTCATTTGCACCAGACTTTAGGCCGACTGAGAACAACTGACCACCCCACTAGCTTGACCAAATCAGTAAACTAGGGTGGCTCTAGGTCGGATGAAATGGTGGAGCCGATCAAGAAGTGTTGAGCACATAAATGGCTGCCGAATGAGAGTGCTTTGACCGAATGTCAGCCGAATGAACTGGCTTGGCGAATGAGAGCGGCGAAAGGGTTACATCCGGCGAATGAGGGTTGTAGTCGAATGAGGGGGGTCCGACCGAATGTCCAGGTGGCGAGTGAGTTGCTACCCCTACCGCGCGCATGAGGCCATTCGGCCTTGAGTCATTCGACTCTAGGCCTTTCGACCAGTTGCATCTCATTCGGCCACATCAGAGGGTGAGCCTCACATCGCCTCCATTTCAAGTCCTGTGATGTTTTCGAAGATGGTGCGGGTTAGGGGTAAGTCTCACAGCCATAGGGTTCGGGGAAGAGGTTCCTAAACCGGTTAAGGGTTAATGGTTGATCATAGGGTCCGAAAACCCTAATTTTCGCCACTTTGAAAGCTTCATACCTCAAATTTGGTTGAGTTTTACAGCAGATCCCTTGTACTTTCGTGTAGAGGAGATCAATACCTTCGTGTAGGTTCAAAAATGGAGTGATTTGGCCAAGAAATGAGTGAGATATGAGGGAAAGAAGGTGTAGAAAACCCTAAAATGTGGGTGGCCGGATTTTGAGTGTAGGAGAGAGGAGGAGGATGATGGAAATGAGAGAAACACTCATTTATGGGTTTTTATACCCCGTGTGGTATCCGGGTTCGTTTCGGTCGCTCGGTTCACATTTTCGTCGCGTAATCGGAAATTTCGCGTAATTAATATCTTTTAAATAAATAGTACTTTAATTTTGTTATTTTGATGAGTTTCAAAATTGTAAAATGTTAATTATTTAATTTAATTAAATTTATTATCGTTCGTGTCGCGTTTTCGTTTCCGTTTCGTCAGATCGCGTCACTTACGCGCGTCTTCGTACAGAGCGCTAACTGTACGAACACGATTGTAAGTTTCACTTTCTGATTTGGTTTTCTAATTATCAGTTATCGTTCAGAACGTTAAACTCACAGATATGTTTGTGTGAATCGTCACCCACGCAAACACGCTGTCAGTTTAATTATTCTAAAACGACACTGCAATTCTGTTTTGGATTGTTTTTCCTCACTGTCGGACTCAACTGAACATCCTGTTATTACTTTGCTGTTACGTTGAATTGTCGGTCATCTGATTCCTGTCATCCGTGGATATCAGATCGCAACCGATTTGTTATTGTTGTTCGGTTGAACATTGTTGTTTCACTTGAGTTGTTGTATTTACCGTATTTAAGTTTTCACTTAAACACATACAACTGTGATTCGTTTTCAGAGTTCTGTCGTCACACGACTGTTCATGTACTGTATTTACACACAGTACATGGTGACAGTACACGCATTGTACGGACTTGCCGTACGGTTTAGTACTAGTTGTCACAGGACCTGTACGCCACGTACATGGGTCTTTTTATCCTAAAACTGATACTCCATCCCTATGCGTGGCGTACAGGATCCTACGTGGCGAACAGGGTGGAGTATATTTATACAACAAGCCATACTACATACACCCTGTACGCCACGTATGGACCTGTACGCCACGTAGGGACCTGTACGCCACGTATAGGGGTGTTTTTATCCTACAACGGATACTCCACTCTTGTACGTGGCGTACAAGACCCAACGTGGCGTAGGGAACCATACGACACGTACAGTTTTTTTTAATTATAGAATTTTATTAATGTTACGAATTTTATTAAAAAATTGTTATCGACTTTTAAATACATTTACATTTAAAATAAATTATTATAATCTGTTTCTCCTTTTTCGTGACGTATTTCTATGAATTGTTGTATACATATATTTAGAAGAAAACGTGTTTGGTGTGTGATACTTATTCCAAATCCCACTTGCTGGACGGCAACGGATAATCTCCTTCCAACTTTATGTTGAGAAATGATTGTTGTTAACAAATACAAATGACACGACTTGATGAGGGATGACGGCTTCACTTTCCGGCCATCGACAGTGTGAAATATGTCTGAGAGCTTTATATATTTATTAGGTGAACAATCACACCAAATCTTTTAGGAATCAGAATACCGGTGTAAGGCATTTGCATCCAATGTCGGAATGGTGCCACTTGAACTTGCTGCTAGTTAATGTTATTATAAATGAAATTATACATGCCCTCTTGTATATTTTTGAATATCGACTGGTACGCATCTCTATGTGTATCCATCTCGTCTATCAGTTGTTGTCGAATGTAAAGCCACATATTTTCATCAAAACCTAAACCCACGGCAACAGATCGGAAACAGCAGTTGCCGTCGGGCATTACGTCTTGTATGCGTGAAATGTGACCTTTGAAACAAATCTGGGATAAAGTTTTTAAATCTATTAAAATTCCAGACGCTTTCGTTTTCAACGACCGATTGGAATGAAGCAGACTCTTGTGATAATTGGATAGAGTCGTTTTTTTCTTTGGCTTTCCCTCTTGAAGATGTTGACCGAATACGTTGTAGTGCGGTATTATGATCTTTCACCTTGGAATGTATGTAACAACTATGTCTGGGTTGATCACTGACGCTATGTTGTGAGTCTTGTTTCTTTTGTTGTTGCACTTTAGAACTACGACGTCCACGTACGTATGTCTGAACAACATGTGGTTTCTTATCAATTTTCCAGGGAAAAGCTGTAGCCAATATTTTCTTCATTATACTTTTTTTCACTTCGGTCGGTTGTGTCATTATTTGTTGTTTCACGGCTTGTAATTGTTCTTCAACATCAATTTCTTATTCGTCTAAAAACAACGGACGAGTATCAAGTTTGGTCCAGAATATATCTACGGCAGCAAGTGGAATTTTGGTATCTGAAAGAAAATTGATTATCAAAATTTTTATCAAATGAAAGATGTTTAGTATAATAAAAATGAAAGACGTTAATCACGTTACCTGTGTTTTCATATTTTGACAGACGAAAAGCACACGGCAAGGCAAAACTGGTGAAAAGTTGACAGTTACATGAATGATTCCCGGTCCGCAAAACCTGTATCTTGATTTTTTCAACAACAAGCAAATCAAGAGCCTTGTGTGTTACCTCGAAGGTAATCAAACAACGCTACTTTGTGATGACTCGTACTTTTCACCTTGCTTGTTTCGAAACCGTGGTTTATGTTCACTTCTTATGAATTTACAACTTCGTCAACAAACCCGACAAGTGTGGCAAGCGAACTATTTGATGTTTTTAGGTATCGCTTTAAGTTCGCGTGCTGACTCTCGACTCTATTGGTTGTATGTTGATTGAAGTTCCGGTCTTTGTTGGTCCAAGCAGATACAAACATTTCTTTGTAACTGTTCAACCAGGTTTGCATTAAATAATTCAAAACGCCTGAACAAAACGTAACCACATAATTAGTGTATATATTATGTATGTATGTATGTATGTATGTATGTATGTATGTATGTATGTATGTATGTATGTATGTATTGATGTGTGTTAAAGTGTATATATTTTTAATTAAGATTTTTACACAAATCCGGTTATAAATAAAGAAACGATTTTCACCTTAAACTAAACTACACACAATAGGCAAGCGTACCTATCGCATAGTAATATAGCTCTTGGTAAGAACCGAGTATCGAACCGTGGACACAACATCTTCCGATACTAAACCTTTTTCACTATCTAGCCGATCAATAACAAGTGAATTGTGAATATTAAAATTAAACTAAAATATTATCAAATTAGCAATTTGAGTAAAGAATATGAGAAAAAAGAAAACAATCAAGAAGAGATACCACTTGGATTTCGAATCCACTTAACAACACAATAACAACATGCACACACTCAAGGCGACCATTTTCTAACTATGATATACGAAAGTAGTAAAGACTCCCGTCAGGGTTATCTAAACATATAACTCTTGAGAAAGCTAGAACGATAGATACACAATAGCCACTTAAAGTTATGCCATGAAGATCTAATGATACAATTATGTCAATGTGAAGGATGAATTAGACTCCCATCAGGGTTATCTAATTCATCAAATCATTGGAAAGCTAATACGATAAACACATATTAACCACAGCGAGATGCGTAGAGTAGATAAAACATAATGATTCTTCAACTTATGAATGTCATATCACGATCATATAATCCAAAGACTTGAGCTCTTAAATCTTAGGAACATATAAACTTTGACATGAGAAACTCACAACATATACTATTGTTTTTCAAACACTAGCATAAGGATGCACACTTGGTTAATTCTTCTAAATATTCAACCCTCATTCACCATTCCTAGTCAAATGCCATAAATCACACAAAGATATATGCAATCTATGAATAAATGTTATAACACATACGGTTTTCCAACATAATATGGTTAGAACATTCACAAGGTCAAATACTTTGTCAAAGTATACAAGCACACATAATCATTGAAGAACAATCATACTTTACCATAACATTAACATAATCAACACCAAAATGTGTGTACAAGTTGTTAAAGCATGCTAAGTTTCATCTAATCCAAGTGATAAAACATGTTTAGCCCATGAGGCTTACAAAAACCACAACCAAACTTGTAAACATGGAAGAAAACATAGAAGATCTAAGAATCAAACCAAGAAACAAGTAAAGGTGGGTTGTGTGATGTTAGAACTCTCTTCGGAATGATTAATCGTCGATCTTGGTCTTCAATTCTTCAAAATTGCCCCAAAGTGACCTAATAGCTTCAAGGAGTTAGGGTTTGGTGTAAAAAGATGGATCCCTTTGAAATGGGGGAGAATTAGGTTAAAAACCCGAATCTGGGGCCGCACACGGTCATGTCACTTATGGACACGACCGTGTTGACCAGAACTTCTTGATTCCTTGACATTTCTCCTCAGATTTTGCTTTTCCTGGTTCACATGGCCGTGTCCGATATCGACATGACCATATCAGTAAGTTTTGCATCAGGAATCCAAAATCACCAACCAACCACTATAAAGCACAACAATCAATTATAACACATATAAGTACCCAAATCAATGAATTTACCACAAAAATTAATCAAAACAAGGGGATATATTTATTATTAATTTGCGTAATTATTTACATATCAAACATTCCCACACTTGAACTTTGCTTGTCCTCAAGCAAACTTTCATGCAATAATATAAAACTATTCCCATTGGCATTTGAACATGAAAAACAATCCAAAGATTAATTAAAGATCCAAATTCATAAAAGATTATCAAGCATAAACAATCAAAACAAGAAACCAAAGTGCTAAATAATCTTTCCCTTTTCTTAAAAACAGTTAGGTAAAATCTCCATAAGCATGAAATGTCTATGTAAATACTTTTATGCATGAGCTTTAACCCCTCACAAAAGTTCACTCACCCTCGGTTATTTTTATGTGTAAGAGTATAAGTGAATCACTCAATGCCAAGTAATGAGGCAAACAAAATCATAAGCTTGCAAAGGAATCAAATCTCCACCAAATAACATGAGTAATGCAATAATCTAGAGGACTTGAAAGGTTGTAACGGGGCTTGGGCTAAAGGTATGGAATTGGAAATTTGAAGTGACTAAATGGTCAAAATTCTGGATTACTTAGATGCTAATTGATATAAAATACATAACCAAAAGAAAAATACATAGGTAAATTTAACAATAACATCACTAGTGGAATTTCTTTTCTTTTTTCTTTTTCTTTTCTTTCTTTTTTTTTCTTTTCTTTTTTTTTTTTGAAAAGAACAATCACTTACTTGGATTCATATCCATTTATCATACATAATAGCATGTACACAAGATCTTTCATTTTTTCTTTTCTTTTTTTTAGCACTAGTATCAAAACCAAAAAAACAAGCAATATACACATCCTACAACAATATACCTATATATCAAAAATTAGACAACTCAAGTAACCCAGATTTTTGACTCTTAGGCTTAAAAATTAAAAGGCTAATTTGGCAAAGTGGGCTAAAAATGTAGGGTGATGAAAGAAAAATTAGGGAAAAGGCTCGACATGGCTACTAGTGGTAAAATAAGGTTGAAGGTGATAAAAATAGAAAGAAAATGGCTACATCAAAGGGGTTATCCTAATGCCTCTTTCATTTTAAAGCAAACACTCAGTTCATGATCTTGAAATGCATATCCGAAGCAAGTTCTAATATGATTGCAACATTAGGCACACAAAAAAGTCAATAAAGATATGAGCAAATAGTCACATGTAATAAAGGCACAAAAACGCTCATGGAAACGGATGGTTAAGGGCATAGGTATAAACACATGCATTAACATCAAAATTTCGACTTCTCATGCTTTTGGAATATGCCTAAATTTTTGTTAATACACTTGAAGGTTTCTTTTAATATTGTCTTGCTTATAATACAATCATGCTTAAGGATTTAAAATAAATCTCTTTGGATTTTTTTTCAGCCAAAAAAAATGAGAACTTTTTATATATGCAAAAAGAGATTTTGATTGAAACGAGCAAAAGTTCAACAAAAACCCCAACATCCCCACACTTGAAATGTGCATTGTCCTCAATGTACCAAAATACTTAAAGATTATGCAAAATGTAGAAGGGAGGGGGGGGGGGGGGAAGTGAAACGAAAAACTCCCCTGATAGAATCCTTGAAAAAGCCAACCAATTCCAATAGCTAATATGCGACTTCGGGCCTGAAAATTCCGACCAAGGTGAACACTATCACAATCCAAGAGCAAAATAATGATTAGAGTCAAAAGTATAAGCATGTAAATTAAAAAAAAAATAACTGAAGTAAGAGCATAACCAAAGTAATAAGTTCATCAAAACCATGAGTTTGTACAAGTACTACACAAAAGGTACAACTCAACCAAGAAAAACCCAAAAATTAGTCCAAAAATGATGACATGAGGATATGTTCCTAGTCCTCCATATCATCATCTTGCTGATCCTGTGGCAAGTGTGGTAGAACTGGAAGTGGGGGAAGAATACGACTCGCATCTTGTGCAACTTGTTGTTGTATCTGCATCATCCACTATATGTACGCCCAATCATCGCATATTCAAATGTCTAACAAGATACATTTGATCAAAATCAACCAACAACAATGAAATATAGACATAGAAACATGAATTAAAGCATAACCATGAAATCTATAAACAAAACATAGACAATAACTAACAAGAAACAAGGACATAGGTTCAACCTAGTTCTACCCAACTTAACATCTAAAGAACCAAAATTCAGCACCTTTCAACAAAAATCTGTGTAAACTTGCTTCAAATTTTTACAAAGATCAAGACCAAGAGCAATAGAACTAAACTCAAGACTAAATTGAGCCCTAGTTCAAGTGAAACCAAAAATTTGCTCCAAATACCGACAAAATGCAGGTTATAGAACCAAACTTGAGACCAATAAACTGATTACTCGACAAAATCACGAAATCTTAAAGCAAAATCCATCAATCGGTGCCTTAGTTCGAAAAAAATTCGACCAATGAAGCTGCCATTGAACAAGGTAGGTTGAATGAGACATACCTGAGATGATGAGAACAAAGGAAGATGGAGGATTTGATGCCGGAACCTATGTCGAGGGAAGAGAGTAGGGGGTATGTGGCTGTGTGCGTCGATGGTTGTAGAAGAAAAACTAGGGCTCCTTTGTTTTTAAACGTGAACCCCCTTTTTATTAAGCGTATTTCGTTTTTTTTTCTTTTTTTTTTCGCACAGCGCACACGGCCGTGTCTCATATGGACATGGTCATATCAGAAACTTTTTTTAAAATTTCGCACAGCTCACACGGCCATGTCCCATATGAACATGGTCGTATCTGAAGCTTTCAAAAAAACATTTTTTTCAGCTCATATGGCCATATCCCTGTTGGATATGGTCATGTATCAGAAACTTTCAAAAAAATTTTAATTTTTTAATTTTTTTGTTTTTCTTAAGACCTACTTTCCGCTTCCTTCCTCCGATTTCTTTTACCCAAGATAAAAACATAAATGGGGTACTTACTTGACTAGGTAATGCAACAAATCTCGAGATTAATCAAAGTTTGATGCCAACCATTCTTCCGCCAAAATTAACAAAACCTAAAAAAAAACAAAAAACACAAAAATTAAGAATGCATAAAGACTTAGACCTCGGGGTGCCTCCCGACAACGCTTGTTTATTAACGAGTCATTAGCTTGACTCGACCCCGCATTTAGTTGTCCTTGGGGTGAAGTTCCACCACTTCCACCTCTTCATTCATCGGTCCTTCAATGTAGTGTTTTAGTTGATGACCATTAACCTTGAAAATCCTTCCATCTGAATGTTCAATCTCAACAGTTCCATACAAAAACACTTGTTTCACAACATAAGGACCTGTCCATCTAGATTTAAGTTTGCCTGGAAACAAACGAAGACGAGAATTGTACAACAAAACACGATCCCCCACTTGGAATTGTTTGTTATCCTTCAAGTGGTTGTCATGTAACTTCTGTGTTCGTTCCTTGTAAATCCTTGAGTTTTCATAGGCTTGGTTCCTCAATTCTTCAAGCTCATGAACCTGCATAAACCTATTTTCACCTGCACTTTTCAAATCAAGATTAACAGCTTTTAAAGCCCAATACGCTTTGCGCTCGAGTTCAACAGAGAGGTGACATGCCTTTCCATAAACTAACTTATATGGCGTGGTGCCAATTGGAGTTTTATAAGCAGTTCGAAAGGCCCATAAAGCGTCATTAAGCTTATCCACCCATTCCTTTCGATTTTGCCCCATTGTGCGCTCAAGTATTCTTTTAAGTCCTCAATCAGTGACCTCTACCTGTCCACTAGTTTGTGGATGGTATGGCGTTGAAAATCTATGGTTGACTCCATAGCGTGACAACGCCTTGTCGAGTTGGGAATTACAAAAGTGTGTCCCTCGATCACTAATCAAGACTTTATGAGCACCAAAACGAGCAAATAATTTTCTCAAAAACTTCACAACCACCCTAGCATCATTTGTAGGTAAGGCTTGTGTCTCGGCCCACTTTGATACATAGTCAACGGCTACTAGGATGTATTTGTGACCTCTAGAAGACGGGAACGGTCCCATGAAGTCGATGCCCCAAACGTCAAAAACCTCACACACCTGAATGCTATTTTGGGGCATCTCATCACGATATGAAATGTTACCTGCTCTTTGTCATGCATCACATGCTTTGACCAACGCATGTGCATCCTTGAAAATAGTGGGCTAATAGAAACCAGAGTTGAATACTTTCTTTGCAGTGTAGTTTGCTCCGTGGTGACCGCCAGTGGGACCCTCATGACAATGGCGAAGAATGTTTCTCGCCTCAGCACCATGCACACATCTTCTTATCACTTGATCTGCACAAATCCTAAATAAGTATGGATCCTCCCAAAAGTAATATTTGACATCTGCAAAGAATTTTCGTCTTTGTTGATGAGTCATGCCTTTTACAAGAACTCCGCCTGCAAGATAATTTGCATAATCAGCAAATCAAGGATAATCAATAATTGCTTGAACCTGCAAAAGAAACTCATGAGGGAAATTGTCATTTATATTGGATTCCCTAAGTTCCTCCATGGATGGGTTCTCGAGACGCGAAAGGTGATCCGCTGCGACATTTTCGGCTCCTTTCTTGTCACGTATCTCTATATCAAATTCTTGCAAAAGCAAGATCCAACGGATAAGACGTGGCTTTGCATCTTGTTTGCCAAAGAGATACCTAAGAGCTGCATGGTCAGTGTAAACAACAGTTTTGGACAAAATAAGGTAAGAACGAAACTTGTCAAAAGCAAATACTACAGCAAGAAGTTCTTTCTCAGTGGTAGTGTAGTTCTCCTGTGCATCATTCAATGTCTTGCTTGTGTAGTAAATGGGGTTGAAATGTTTGTCTTTCCTTTGTCCTGGAACTACACCAACTGCATAGTCGCTTGCATCACACATTAGCTCAAATGGAAGAGTCCAATCGGGAGCTACCATTATAGGGGCATTTACTAATTTTTCTTTCAAACAGTTGAATGCTTTTAAACACTCATCACCAAAAACAAATTGAACATCCTTCTCAAGAAGTTGGGTCATAGGCCTTGCAATTTTTGAAAAATCTTTGATGAAACGTCTGTAAAAACCCGCATGGCCTAAGAAACTTCTTATTGCTTTCACTGAAGTAAGTGGTGGTAATTTTGAAATTGTGTCCACCTTTTCGCTATCTACTTCCAACCCGGCATTTGAAATTTTATGCCCTAAAAGAATGCCCTCTTTTACCATAAAATGGCATTTCTCCCAATTCAAAACCAAATTGGATTCTTCACATCCAGCTAGCATCTTCTTCAAATTACTTAAACAATGATCAAATGAGCTTCCGAAAACTGAGAAGTCATCCATGAACACTTCCATGGATTCCTCAATCATGTCATGAAAGATAGCCACCATACATCTTTGAAACGTGGCTGGAGCATTACACAGTCCAAATGGCATCCGTCTATAAGCAAATGTGCCATAGGGACATATGAATGTGGTCTTTTCTTGATCCTCAGGTGCAATTGGAATCTGAAAATAACCAGAAAAACCATCAAGAAAGCAATAAAACATATTCCCAGATAATCTTTCTAACATTTGATCAATAAATGGTAACGGGAAATGATCCTTTCTCGTGGCATCATTCAGTTTGCGATAGTCAATGCAAACTCTCCAACCAGTGATTGTTCTTGTTGATATCAATTCATTCTTCTCATTCGTCACCACCGTCATACCTCCTTTCTTTGGTACCACTTGTACCGGACTAACCCATGCAGAATCAGAGATTGGGTAGATCAAGCCTGCATCAAGTAGCTTGATTACCTCCTTTTTAACTACCTCTTGCATGTTTGGGTTAAGACGACGTTGATGTTGCACAACCGGTTTGTATTCATCCTCCATTAAGATCTTATGGGTACAAAAGGAGGGGTTGATTCCTTTTATATCCATGATCTTCCAAGCCATGGCTTTCTTGTGTGTTTTCAAAACCTCCAAAAGCTTCACCTTTTCATCACCTGTCAAGTCAGAAGCAATAATGACTGGTAATTTAGAATCCTTATCCAAATATGCATATTCAAGATGAGCTGGCAAGTCCTTTAGCTCCAAGGAAGGTGGTTCTTCTATTGATGGCTTTGCTTTTGGCTCTTCCTCTCTTTCGATTGCTTCAAACACTTCACAAATTTCTGGACTGAGAGATGGATCATTAGCTAGCATTTGGACTAGCTCATCACATATACGATTAGCTTGAACTGAATCAAGTTCTTCCCCTTTAAGTAACTGTGTGTCAAGGACATCATGCTCAAGTATTTCCTGCAAACAATGACCCACATGATAGTCAATAGAATCAATGAAATAAAGTGTATCATCATGACTTTGTGTGTGTTGTATGGAATCCTTAATCCTGAAGACCACCTCCTCCTCGTCCACCCTAAGTGTCAATTTACCTTCCCACACATCCACCAAGGCTCTAGATGTGGCTAAAAATGGACGACCAAGAATGAGAGGTGCATTTCTATCTTCATCCATGTCCAATATAACAAAGTCCACAGGAAATACAAATTTACCAATTTTCACCAACATATTCTCAACTATGCCTCTCGTATGTTTCACTGATCGATCAGCCAATTGGATACTCATTTGGGTTGGTTTTGGTTCTCCTATGTCTAGCTTTGAAAACATGGAATATGGCATCAAGTTGATGCTAGCACCTAGATCCGCTAATGCATTGTTCACCGATAAATTACCAATCAAACAAGGGATGGTAAAACTCCCGAGATCCTTCATTTTCTCGGGTAGCTTGTTTTGAAGCACTGCCGAACACTCTTCATTCAAAATCACATGAGAAAGCTCTTCAAGTTTCTGCTTGTTTGTGAGAAGGTCTTTGAGGAACTTGGCATACTTAGGCATCTGTGACAACGCTTCAACAAACGGTAAGTTTATATGTAGTTGCTTAAAAAGATCAAGAAATTTACCATAATGCCTTTCCATCTTTTCATTCTTCAATCGACTTGGATATGGAATTGTGGGTTTGTATACTCTCAAAGGTTCTTTGACTGGTGCCTTACCCGTTAAATCTTCCCTTGTGTTTTGAATCTCGTCTTGAACCTCAATTTCTTCTTCAACAGCTGGCTATGATGTGGAAGCCAAATCATCAGATTTTGTGGTCTTGCCACTCCTTAATGTAACAGCTTTACAATGCTCCTTTGGATTTGTTTCTGTGTTACTTGGAAGCTTTCCTTTTTCACGATCCGCCAATAACTTTGCAATCTGCCCCATTTGATTTTCAATACCTCGAATAGTAGATCCTTGACTTCTTAACTCATTCTCAAACTGTTGATGTCGTGCATCTGCTTGATCATGGCGGGCTTCAGATTTTTGATGGCGAGCTTCTGCAGTAGAGAGAAATTGTGCCATCATCTTCTCCAAGTTTGACATTTTCTCAGGTTGGGAACCACTACTCGATCCTTGATCTTGGTATTGTTGATATTGATTTTGATTTTGTGGTTGAGACTGATTTTGTTGTCGAGCTTGGAATGGTTGTTGATTTTGTTGATATGGTGGTCTTTGTTGAAATCCTGGAGGTTGGTTGCTTCCACTTGCCTTCCAACTAAAATTTGGATGATTTTTCCAGCCCGGGTTATATGTGTTACTGTATGGATTGTTTTGGGGTCGGTTTTGACTTCCCATGAAGTCAACTTGCTCACGTGAAGTTTGCAAATTCCCAGCTTGACAATTCACACTCAAATGTGGACCACCACAAAAATCATACCATGTTTGCACTTGATTCATTTGCATTTGATTAATCTTTTGAGTCATTGCCTCCACTTGTGCTACTAGAGACGTATAATCATCAACTTGATGAACTCCTTGTTTTGGTGTTCTACCCCTTGTTGCTTGCCATTGATGATTGTTGGCAGCCAATTGTTCAAGTAGTGCATACCCTTCTTCGAGGGTTTTGTCAGTGAAAACACCACCTGCTGTTGCATCAATCATTTGACGATCCTGTGGAAATAACCCATTGTAAAATGTGGTAACTTGCATCCAACTATCCAAACCGTGATGCGGGCATTTCCTCATCAAATCTTTGTATCTTTCCCAAGCATCATATAATGATTCTCCATCATCTTGCACAAAAGAAGTTATATTATTTCTCAATCTAGCAGTTTTTGATGGTGGAAAATATTTGAACAGGAATTTCTAAGCAAGATCCTCCCATGTGGTAACAGAACCAGGTGGGAGTGATGATAACCAAGCCTTAGCTCAGTCCTTGAGAGAAAATGGGAACATCCGAAGTTTGATGGCATCATCAGAAACTCCATTTGCCTTAAAAGTATCACAAATCTCAATGAAGCTAGTGATATGAGCACTCGGATCCTCGTCTGTTAAACCATAAAACTGAAGGTTGTTTTGAATCATTTGAATGAAATGAGGTCGAATCTCGAAGTTGTTAGCATTGATTGTAGGCCTAACAATGCTTGATGCAAGGTCACCAAGAGACGGTCTTGCATAATCAGAAATGGACCTCCTTTCATTGCCTTGTCCAGCCATGGTTTCCTCGGTATTTTCTTCCTCGTGATTTGCTTCCTTTTCAAACTCTAATGCTACTTGTCGAGCTCTTTCTCTCAACCTTTGATTGAAATATCGCTCAGGTTCTGAGGTTGGCTCTATCAACTCGACACCAGGTGATGATGAGGACATATACCACCTGAAAACACAACAAAAGACCAAGAACACGTAAAAAGGAACAACTTAAATAAAATAAAATAAAAATTTACACAAATGGCTAAAGTAGTAATTTGGGTCGTTCTCGAAATTGCCGTGTCCCCGGCAACGGCGTCAAAAACTTGATGTGTGTTAAAGTGTATATATTTTTAATTAAGATTTTTACACAAATCCGGTTTTAAATAAAGAAACGATTTTCACCTTAAACTAAACTACACACAATAGGCAAGCGTACCTATCGCATAGTAATATAGCTTTTGGTAAGAACCGAGTATCGAACCGTGGACACAACACCTTCCAATACTAAACCTTTTTCACTATCTAGCCGATCAATAACAAGTGAATTGTGAATATTAAAATTAAACTAAAATATTATCAAATTAGCAATTTAAGTTAAGAAGACGAGAACAAAGAAAACAATCAAGAAGAGATACCACTTGGATTTCGAATCCACTTAACAACACAATAACAACATGCACACACTCAAGGCGAGACCATTTTCTAACTATGATATACGAAAGTAGTAAAGACTCCCGTCAGGGTTATCTAAACATATAACTATTCAGAAAGCTAGAACGATAGATACACAATAGCCACTTAAAGTTATGCCATGAAGATCTAATGATACAATTATGTCAATGTGAAGGATGAATTAGACTCCCGTCAGGGTTATCTAATTCATCAAATCTTTGAAAAGCTAATACGAAAAACACATATTAACCACCGCGAGATGCGTAAAGTAGACAAAACATAATGATTCTTCAACTTATGAATGTCATATCACGATCATATAATCCAAAGACTTGAGCTCTTAAATCTTAGGAACATATAAACTTTGACATGAGAAACTCACAACATATACTATTGTTTTTTCAAACACTAGCATAAGGATGCACACTTGGTTAATTCTTCTAAATATTCAACCCTCGCTCACCATTCCTAGTCAAAAGCCATAAATCACAAAAAGATATATGCAATCTATGAATAAATGTTATAACACATACGGTTTTCCATCATAATATGGTTAGAACATTCACAAGGTCAAATACTTTGTCAAAGTATACAAGCACACATAATCATTGAAGAACAATCATACTTTACCATAACATTAACATAATCAACACCAAAATGTGTGTACAAGTTGTTAAAGCATGCTAAGTTTCATCTAATCCAAGTGATAAAACATGTTTAGCCCATGAGGCTTACAAAAACCACAACCAAACTTGTAAACATGGAAGAAAACATAGAAGATCTAAGAATCAAACCAAGAAACAAGTAAAGGTGGGTTGTGTGATGTTAGAACTCTCTCGGAATGATTAATCGTCGATCTTGGTCTTCAATTCTTCAAAATCGCCCCAAAGTGACCTAATAGCTTCAAGGAGTTAGGGTTTGGTGTAAAAAGATGGATCCCTTTGAAATGGGGGAGAATTAGGTTAAAAACCCGAATCTGGGGCCGCACACGGTCATGTCACTTATGGACACGGCCGTGTTGACCAGAACTTCTTGATTCCTTGACATTTCTCCTCAGATTTTGCTTTTCCTGGTTCACATGGCCATGTCCGATATCGACATGACCATATCAGTAAGTTTTGCATCAGGAACTTCATATTTTTGTTGAGCTTTTCATCCAAAATCACCAACCAACCACTATAAAGCACAACAATCAATTATAACACATATAAGTACCCAAATCAATGAATTTACCACAAAAATTAATCAAAACAAGGGGATATATTTATTATTAATTTGCATAATTATTTACATATCATGTATGTATATATGCATGCATGCATGTATGTATGTATGTATGTATGCATGTGTAAAAGCTTACGCTATCGTTTGTCTTTGGTTAGCTGTTTGTATAGCTTGTTATAATTGTATTGATAAATGTCGTCAGAATAAGACTCACACAATGTGGTCCACATATGGCGGAATATGTTCCAATCACTGTTAGAAAAACTTGCCTTGCAGTGTTTATAAATGTTTTCGCTGATGTGCCACCTGCATAAGCACCTAGATGCGTCAGGAAATACCACCTTACACGCATTCATCAGTGCAAGATCTTGGTCTGTTATTATGACACGGGGCTTCATACACTTGTCTAACATTTATTTTAGCTTTTGCAATACCCACAAGTAATTCTCTTCACGTTCTTTTGTTATAAACGCATGTGCAATACAAAACGTATGGTGTGTTGAAGTCACATCAACAACCTGTACAAACAAAATTCCGTACATGTTCGATTTGTATGTGGCGTCAATCATGAGCACATGCGAGAACGCTCTCCAGTATGTGTACGACTTCGGATGACAGAAGAACACTTCCTCAATGACATTTGTTGCATGATCTTCTCTGGTATAATATACATAACCCTTATAATGCAGTAGGTTTTCCAGAATCTGCATCGGAGTAGTACTTTCTTTTCATTTTTTATTTTCTGTTGGGCGTTGTATATGTCTCTGATTACAAAAACATTATCAGGGTTTGCTTCTTGATAGTTGACAGTATATTACGCGGGTCCATATGTTGTTCTGTCAGATGTCCCACCATCTTATGTTCGTCTTAAGACAACCTTCTTACAAATGGATGTCCCTCTAGATGTTGAGCAGCCTCATGGTTATGCTCATTATTTCAGACCTCTAACTGCCAAACAAGACGCTTTTCATTGTAAACACCAACCGGTTTAAATGGACTGCCAATTTTCTTGCCGCCGGAGCGTCTACGCGTCGCTATGGTCTTATGTTCGCCACTACGATCACAAACAAGCCATACCTTCTTTACAGTATCTCCCTTCTTTTTAGATAGAGCAATGATTACAATATAACTTTTCGCCACTAAACTCAATCTAAATTGTACCTGATTGGTATTCCACAACACTTTAGCATGATGACCTCCGTCGAAATAATCATGCCCGCTATTTTGTGGTTCTAAACATACATCATTTTCTTTATGCAAACTTTCATGCATGTATGAAGGCTGACTCTCCCATCCAAATTCATGTTGGTTTTTGTAATTGTAAAAAGAATCAATGCAAGGATCCTCATTTAAATCGGGAATCTTATTCGTGTTGTATGACTGAAAGTTGGGTTACTCGTTTAAGTCAGGCAGCTCTTGAGGTCTACTGTCATCATGATAAGATTGACCGACAGAATCCTGTTATATCTTCTCGTTTCCAAAGTAGAAGTTAACGTCCCAAAATGACATTTTGTGAATACAATAAACAAACGAAAGAATTCAAATAGAGAATGCGAAAGCAGAAAAACGCGAATGAATTCGAAACGTTCGTTCGTTCTATATATATATATATATATATTTATATATATATATTTATATTAGAGAATCTTACGTCGTTTCATTGGTTGTACGAGATTTCAATTTCAAAATTTGTATACGTGTCGTATAGGCCTATACGTGGCGTATATAGCCATCTTTAGTACACTCACCAGACCTTAAAACTAATTATTGTCCTTTATATGCCACGTACATCACTCTACGTGGCGTATAACTTTTTCAGCATGTCAGCTTGCAGACTGTTCCTCTCATATAATTGTCCTTTATACGTGACGTATAGTACTTTACGTGGCGTACAACATTCCATCCTTGTGCAGAGGTGTCAGTACTGGTTGTACGATGTTATGTACGTTGCGTATAGTACCCTACGTAGCGTACAACACCCAATCATTGCCTAGAATGTCAGGGCAAATGTTGTTGTACGTGGCGTAGGGTACTATACGACATGTACAAAGGGTGTGAAAATATAGATTTGGGTGTGAGATTAACACAACCCTTAAAAAAAGTAAAATAAATTGATTGAAAAAAATAAAAAACACAATTTAGTAAATATTTTTTCAAATCACTCATTTTAAAAAATATTTTTTTTGATCATAACCTTTTTAGAAGGGTCATTATAATCTAAAAACTAATTATATATTCTCACACCCACTTATACGCCACGTATAGCTTGATATATGCCACGTATAGTACCATACGCGTTGTAGAAGTATAGCCAGTGCAATCATTCTAGGTGATGATGGGATATTGTACGCATCGTATACGTATAGGTCACCGGAACAATCATTCTGAGTAATGATGGGATGTTGTACGCCACGTATAGAACTATACGTGAGTATTAGAAGAAAATAATATTAGACATATGTTGGGTTCTGATAGACTGAAAAATGTTATACGCCATGTATAGCTTATACGTAGCGTATAAAGAACAATTATATGAGGCACAATCTGGGTTTTGACAGACTGAAAAAGTGATACGTAGAGTATAATGCTATACGACACATATATATATGAATTCAAAATTTCATATTCATACACCGAACGAAGCGACATAAGATTCTTCAAATTATATATAAACGAACGAACGACCAATCAATATTTATCCCAACAATCTGCGTACATATTTACATTCATTAATTCTTAGCACAACAATCCGCATAATGTCATTTTGAGATATTAATTTCAGCTTTGGAAACGATCGGGTTAATCAGGTATATAATTTTATTGATTATTTGTCTTTTATTAACAAAATGCTAATTATATTCTTTATTAAGAAGGAACATGTCGTTCAATCTCATTACGATGAGAGCAGACTACAAGTGTTGTCAGATTTAAACGAAGACCTTAGCGTTCAATCTTACAGCATGAATAGACTTTCAGATTTAAACGAGCAATCTTACGTTGAACATTTATGTGTTTATGAAAAAAATCAAGAGTTTGGATTTGAGAGTCAACCTTCATACAAGCAAAATAGTTGTTATGAACAAACTAGCGAACCTTCTGAACAACAACAAAGCGGCCAAGATTATTTTAACGAAGGTCAATACGCAAAAGTGTTACGTTGAACATTTATGTGTTTATCTTCTTAGTATTATATAAGTTTAAATGTACTATTGTTTCAGAAATTTGTGTCTCATGAAGAATTGGTGACGTGGGTAAAAAACTGAGCACCCGACAATGGTTATATTATAGTCACCGCGTGATCAAAAAAAAAAAGGAGACATAGTAAAAACGATATGTCTTGTATGTGATGGTAGTGACGAACACAAGAGTATAACCACACTTAGACGCTCTTGAAGCAAAAAAATTGGATGTCCATTAAAAATGGTTGACGAATTGTTGGTGCATATTTTGGGTGTCCACTGCTGGTCGAATAGCTTATATTAGTATTTGTTCATTTGTAATCACTTGTATGTATTTGTGTGTTGTTACACTGAAAACTGAGTCGTTCGCAGGAGCATATGCGAATGAATTTAATGTAAAAGGGTTCATTCGTACGAATGAGCATACGAATGGCTCCATTCGTACGAATGGGCATACGAATGGCTCCATTCGTACGAATGGGCATACGAATGGCTCCATTCGTACGAATGGGCATACGAATGGCTCCATTCGTACGAATGGGCATACGAATGGCTCCATTCGTACGAATGGGATACAGACCCTATAAATACCAGTTTTCAGATTTGAGAGGTAAAGGGTTTTTGGTGTTCTAGGGTTTTGAGCACGAGAGGGGGAGAGATAATGCGCGATCTCTCCCCGGCAACACTATGTTCTTTTATGATGTGGATTCGATCTTGTAATCATTCGATTTAATCAATATACCATTCGATTTGATTCATATCTTCATGTGTGCAAACCCTAACCTTTCGTCCAATACAGATTTGCCGGTCCTTAACGTTTTTTTACGAATACAACGAAAAAACATCTTGTTTGGAAGTTGTAGGTCAGGAATGACAAACATAATCATTATCCTGCTTAATATCTGGAGGGACGTCCATTTGTAAGAAGATTGTCTCAGGATGAACATAAGATGATGGGACAACTGACAAAATAACATACGGAGCCAAACTTTAAGCATTAAGAAGCAGAACCATGATAACGTTTATGTCATTAGTGACATATATAACACCTAACAAAAAATATAATGAAAGCATGTTCAACTCCGATGCTGGTTCTGAAAAACCTAATGCATTGTAAGGACTATGTATATTATACTCGAGAGGATCCTGCCATAAATGTCATCAACAAAGTTTTATTTTGTCATCCGAAACCGTACACCTATTGGCGTGCGTTCTCGCATGTGTTGATGATTGACGCAACATACAAAACAAATATATACAGAATTCCATTTGTACAAATTGTTGGTGTGATTTCGACACACTATACGCTTTGTATTACACATGTATTTATAACAAAAGAACGAGAAGAAAATTACTTGTGGGTGTTGAAAATGATGAAAGAAATGTTAGACAAGTGTATGGAGCCATGTGTCATAATAACAAACAGAGATCTTGTGCTGATGAATAAGTGTAAGATAATATTTACAGACGCATTTAGGTGCTTAAGCAGGTGTCACATAAGCGAGAACATTTCAAAACACTGCAAGGCAAGTTTTCTAATAGTGATTGCAATAAATCTCGACATATGTTGGCAACATTGTGTGAATCTGTCTTGCAAGACATTTATCAATATAATTATAGCAAACTCTTTCAACTAATAGAAGAAAAACAACGTAAGTTTTCCTACATACATTTAACTAACTATACATGCATACATTACTATATGTGCTTATATTTTATTTTGAGACGTTATGAATTATTTAACGCACACATACTTGAAGAGCTATCAAGAAATTTATATCTGCATGTGAAACAACAAATAATGACATAATCGACTAAAGTGATAAAAAAGTATGCTGAAGAAAATTTTGGCTGCAGTTTTTTCATGAAAAAAGTGACAAGTAACGCTTGTTTAACCAGACGTACGTGAGCATCCAAGTTTAAAAGTACAACAAAAGAACTAGAATTCCCAACAAAACGGATTTGATCAACCCAAACATAGTTTTTTCACCAATTTAAACTTGAAAGATCAGAAAAATGCAATGCAACACAGTCATTCAACATCTTAAGGGGGAAAGGATAAGAAAAATATGACCTTAGTGGGTTATCAGATAAGTAAATTTTCTAAAACTGGCATAATAAAACATCAAATAAAATAGAATCACAGTAACGCCAGTTCAAAACCATCCAAATATAAATATAATATAAGTTAATTTTCCGAAATTGCCATCATAATATAACACCAAAAACTCAAATAAAATAAAGTAACATAATAAAGTGAATTTAAAAATTCCCATATATAAATCCTACTCTATTTCTGTACTCTAAACTTCCATTAAAAAAAAAAAAAAAAAAAAAAAAAAAAAACAAACTATACACTTTGCTTTTGAACTTCATAATAAAGAATATGTTTCTTTGGCTTAAACAGGTACCTTGAAGCATATGTTGATCGAAAAACGTCAACTAAGAGAGGATATTGAAGCCAAGCAAATAGAATGATCGGCAACATGGCAAACACGCTGATAATGATTGGCATCCATATCAAATCGTGCTTGTAAAGAACATAAAAGCTGACACTAAACGCAATAGTCATGGCTGCTATAGACAGAAAAAGAGTTGTTACACCTAACATTAACTTTTTGGGTAAGGATTGCAAGAAATCTCGTTCAGCATAACGAGACGTGAGAATAGATAAAAACATAAGAATCGAGGCCGTAGATGTGAATAGAGAAATGGCATCTGCCACCAGAAAGATCTTAAAAGCTACTTCAGAATGAAAGATAGGGATACCGTCCGTTTGGTTGTTGCTGTTTTGACTATATCCACCAGGTACTACAAAAGCAACAGCAAATACTATGGTGGCAATAAGAGCAGCAACCACCATACAGAGACTAGCGGTTCCCTTCATCCACTTCTCTCCTTGTGTGACTAGATCTTTGTGTTCTTCGGTGAATAACTCTTGCGGTGTCAAACCATCTTTGTTCTTCCGTTCTCTATAAGATAGTGGGATCATAGCCTCCACCTCCTACAACAATAATTAATACATGTTATTGATAACTTTCTATTGGAAAGTATATCATATTAGGATTTAATATTGAGCCCACGAGCCTGTGAGGTTAGTTAGACTTGATTAACCAACCAACCTTACATGCTGCTCAGTACTAAAGCCTAATCTGATATACAATTCAATACTTTTTGGTTGTAAATAGGGGGTGCTAATGGGATCATTTCAAGACCGAAACAGACATGAACCAATAAATTTCATACTAGGTACGTATCTTGTAATCAATTCACAGTGAAAGAGATAAAGACAAAAGACCACTAAAGTCTAAAATACATACCTTGAACCATAACAATTCTCGCTGCATTTGTAAAGCAACACCAGATGCGTCTTGAAGTCGGTTTCTACTAGCGCTTTTCCCCACTAAATGCAACATATTGTTGTCATTTTCATCTCTTAGAGGAGTAATCAAATCCTTCATTGAGCCTATCTCATACAATAAGTTATAGACACCCTCATGACGATGTTTGACAGCAATGTGGAATATACTTTGATTGTTATCATTGACCTTCCATATTAGGTCAGGATATAGTCGGATGAGCTCAACGATAAATATTGTATTGCCCATTTCTGCAGCAACAAATAGCATACGGGAAGAGTATGTTTTTCTTGCATTTCCCATCGATGGCACTTTTGTTACTTTTGCAGAAGACCCTGCGGTTAACTTGTGGATTTCAGCAGGCATTTTGACAATGTTTTCAGAAATGATTTTAAGAAGGTGCAACTTTTGATCTTTCTTGTTGTAAGGCAGTCTCTCATCTTTCTTAGCTGTATCCGGTGGTCCTCTAATTATGTCATCAATATCCTTCTTAGTTTTTTTTGCAATATTTTCCCAAATGAGTCTTAGCAACTGCAATGCGTCATTATCCTTTTTGAGTGATCCCGACTTTGAAAGAAATGCAAAAGCTACAATAAATAATAGAAAAGAGGGAAAACTAATGAAAAAGAAATACTTGTGACTAAAGCTGACAAATGAGTTGGAGGAGTGTTAGTTAATTCCATGATTGAGGGAATTAAGAGTCAAAGATTGAGGTAAATAATCAAAGACCAAAAATCAAGCTACGCATGATTTCAGCCCAGCAGTTATTTCATCTCCATTTTTATTTGTTTCTTATTGTTTTTCTTTATAAATAGATGCTATTAGCCCAGCAGTTATTTCATTTCCGTTTTTATATGTTTCTTATTTTGTAGTTTTTTCTTTATAAATAGATGCTAGAATAATGAGTCCTTCTTTGTCTTTGTGCGAGACTGGGGGAGGAGTTGAGATCTAGTGCGCTAAAACTCTTCTCAGTCTATACCCCAACCCAACTTGCTCTGGCCCGCGGTAAACCATCACAAGGACGGCCGACATCTATTTATTTAAACGAGAATGCCGTGTCGTCCAGCGAAGCCTAGAAGAAGATGATCCTAGAAACGTCTGAAGCGTATGCTTTTGCCTAAGCTTCTCAGACTCTCTTTGAGCTTGATTTTGTACGGAGTTTTCTCTTGTTTTTCCTTTGAATAAAAACTGTGCCGGCTGCACTATTGCTGGTTAATCTTGTGCCATTTGTTTCTCTAACATTTGGTATCAGAGCGAGGCTTAAGGATCTGATTAACCATGGGTGATAACGATAGTAACAATGGAAGAAACAATCCAAACGGTGTTGTTGCGGTCAGAGATGATGGCTCAATTTCGTATCAATGTCCAATGCTTACTGCATCAAAATACACTTCTTGGGCAATCAAGATGGAGTCAATTATGGATGCCCAAGGTATTTGGGATGCCATAGAACCTTCGGATAACACTAAAGTGGACGTGAGGATCCAAAAGAAGGCAAGAGCCTTTATATTTCAAACATTGCCGGAAGATATTTTGTTGCTAGTGGCTAACCATAAGGAGGCTAAAGAAGTTTGGGATGCCCTGAAGATACAAAATATTGGAGCCGACCGTGTACAAAAGGCCCGAATTCAAACTCTGAATCGGGAGTTTAAATTGTTAAGCATGAAGGAAAACGAAAGTGTTAAATGATTTCTTAAGCAAGATTGGTACAATTGCATCCAAGTTTTGAGCACTTGGATCAACAATTGCAGAAGCTGCGCAAGTAAAGAAGCTTCTGAACTCAGCCCCTGATAGGCTGCTGCCGATTGTTGCATCGATTGAGCAATATTCGGATCTGGAGACCATGCCGTTTGAGGAAGCAGTGTGACGTCTCAAGGCATTTGAAGAACGGTTTAAACCTCTTGGTCAAAGTAAATCCAGTTTTGATCAACTCTTGTTCACAAGAGGCAAAAACAGGCTGGAAGGTGTCGAGGCACAAACACATCAGATCACTTCCGTGGTCGCGGACTCGCGGTCAAGGTCGAGACAAATACAACGATCGAGAACGAGGATGGAGATTTCCTCCAAACATCTTTCGCAAAGATGATTAGAGAAATCAAATAAGTAAACAAGAGAAAAGGTGCTATAATTGTGACAAGTATGGCCATTTTGCAGTCAATTGTCAAGCCCTTAGGAGAAATGAAGATGAAGCAAATTTCACAATGCAAGCGACGCGCAAACGCTGCTGATGGTGACAAAAGAGATGGTGCTGCTAAATGAAGAAAACGTATTTCCAAATGTTTATGCGAAAGACAAGGGTGAAGCTGGTACAGGTTACTTGGACAATGGTGCAACTAACCACATGATCAGAAATCGTGAATTCTTCAGTGAGCTGATTGAAAGAATAGGTCGAGTCAGATTTGGAGATGGGTCAGCAGTCGACATCAAAGGTAAAGGTTCAATCCTTTTGCAATGCAAGAATGGAGATCAAAAGCTTATAACCAATGTTTATTACATTCCAAAATTATGTAATAACATCTCAAGTCTTGGTCAGTTTGATAGAGGATGCAAGATCATCATAGAAGATGGAACTCTATGTCTCTATGAAAAATCAGGAGGTGCACTAATGAAGGTAAAGAGAACTCAAAACCGACTCTATAAGACAAATCTCCTAACTGCACTACCAATCTGTTTACTTGCTAAAGTGAACAAGAAACATGGCTTTGGCATGCTCGTCTTGGTCATTTAAAATTTGACGCTCTTAACAAGTTAACAGGAAAGAAGATGGTAGAAGGAATTCCTTTGATTGACCATCATTCGCAACTATGTGATGCATGCTTGGTGGGAAAACAAAGAAGATCACCGTTCCCTTCCAAAGCTTCATATTGAACATCACAACCGTTGGAGTTAATACATGCCGATCTTTGCGGGCCAATTACACCAAGTACTCCAGCATGTAACAAGTACTTTTAACTGCTTGTGGATGATTTTAGCAGGTTCATGTGGGTTCGAATATTGAAGTCCAAAGATGAAGCATATGGGGTTACAAAGTGGTTGTTGAAAAAGAAACATGTTACAAAGTGAAAGCTTTAAGAACCGACCGTGGAGGAGAGTTTACTTCCACAAACTTTGAGCAGTTATGCAACGATCATGGAATCAAACGGTTCCTAACAGCCCCTTATACACCACAACAAAACAGTGTGGTGACAATCCTTGGAACCATAAGGTCATTGCTGAAAACCATGAAGATGCCAAGATGGATGTGGGTGAAGGTGTAAGACATGTGGTGCACATTCTTAACCGAATCCCAACAAAAATTGTTGAAGACATGACTCCCTATGAAGCTTTGGAGAGAAGAAAGCCAAAATTAAACTACTTAAAGGTATTCAGATGCACTGCCCATGTTAAAATTCCATCGGAAACTCACAAAATTTGATTACCGAAATGAACCTATGGTGTATCTTGGAAGTGAACAAGGAAGTAAAGCTTATAGACTTTACAACCGAAGGAGCAAAAGGGTTGTAGATTTGTCAGGATGCAAAATTCGAAGAAGGTAACCTTCGAGCTGGTCAAACGAGTTGAAGGAAGATGAAGACGGGGTTGATTTTTTTGTTGAAAGAGAAACACATGAAACCGTGTTTGATTCAACCCAAACCTCGCCCAATCAAAACGGGAGAAATTCTGTTGAAAGTATCCCATCCTCGCCTAATCAAAGCGAGGGAAATTTTGTTGCAGATAACTCATCTTCCTTTAACAACTCAGAAAATAATAGCAGTCCTTTGGATGACTCAAACCAGTCATTCTTGGGCCAAACAGTCCAATTAGCTCAGTTCATTCTGGTTCATTAAGTGAGAGCCCTGTTCCCATTTGTGGTGCACGCATATAATGCATATATGTGTGGGCCCTTAAGGGGCAAAAGTAAAAGTGCACTAATTTTAACGTTATTTCAATTATTTTGTGCAAATAACATTAAAATCATTGGGATGATCAACTTCAAACAATAACTTTGAGCCGGGGACTCTTTCGGAGCAGCCTCTCTATCCCAATTGGGATAGGGGTAAGGTTTGTATCTATCCTTCCCCCACAGACCCTACTGAAAAGTGGGAATATACTGGATAAGGTTGTTGTTGTGTTATGATGACACTCTGCCAAAAGGTTTTCGAGATATGAATGATGTGCATTCAAGAACTCAAGCACTACAACAAATTCCATTCAATCAACCTTATTTTGATGGCTCAGATCATCTTTTATTGAATGAGGAACCAACCACGTTTAGTGAAGCTAATGATAAAGAAGAATGGAAGCTAGCCATGCAAGAAGAGTTGAGGTCTATTGAGAAAGGCAATGCCTAAAGACTTGTTCAACCACCCAATGGAGTTTTACCAATTGGTTTAAGGTGGGTTTACAAACTAAAAAGGATGCCAAAGGTAACATAACTCGCTACAAAGCTAGACTAGTAGCTAAGAGTTACGTTAAAAAACAAGGTGTTCACTATGAAGAGGTGTTCGCTCCTGTAGCTCGGATGGAATATGTCCTATTAATTCTCTCCTTGGCTGCAACAAATGGGTGGCAAGTTCATCATCTCGACATCAAAACTGCGTTTTTGAATGGTGGCTTGCAGGAAGATGTTTATGTAACTCAACCCGAGGGGTTTAAGAAACAAGGAAAAGAACAATTTGTGTGCAAGCTCAACAAAGCCTTGTACGATATAAAACAAGCTCCAAGAGCTTGGAATTCTAAGCTTAATGCTACTTTGAAACATATTGGTTTTGATAGATGTCCAAGAGGACATGCAGTGTACAAACGAGTTGTAGAAAAAGGACCCCTGGTGGTAGGGATCTATGTCAATGACTTGATCATTGTGGGCCCAAGTGGAGAGGAAATCAATAAATTCAAAGAACAAACGAAGAATCATTTTGAAATGAGTGATTTGGGGTTACTTGCCTATTATCTAGGCATCGAAGTAAATCAAGGTATGATGGAATTACTTTGAAACAAATAGCATATGCCCAAAGACTTCTAAAAGTTGCAAACATGTGGGAACGCAATGCTACACAGTTTCCAATGGACCCAGCAATTAAACTCGGAAAAGATGAAGACCAAGAAAATGTTGATGCAACCAAGTACAGAAGACTTGTGGCATGTCCAAGGTATCTCACACATACTCGACCGGATATTAGCTTTGCAGTCGGTATCACTAGCAGATTCATGCAGACCCCAAAAGCATCACATCTGCAAGCTATCAAACAAATGTTGCGGTATGTGAAGGGAACAATTGATTTTGGAATCGGATACCATCGAGCTGAAAGAGGCTTTCTGGTTGGATACAATGACAGCTCACACAACTCTGATGGAAAGAGCACTACATGCATGATTTTTTTTATTACGGGGGAGGACCAGTCGCTTGGAGCAGTCAAAAACAACATACTGTAGCTCTATCATCTTGCGAGGCAGAATTCATGGCGGCAGCAGCCGCTGCTTGCCAAGAAGTGTGGTTGAAAGGCCTGCTAGAAGAGATCACAAGAAAACCAATGGAAGCAATTACAATTCGTGTTGATAACAAGTCTGCAATTTTATACCATTTCATTCATGAGTGTGTTGATAATGCTTTGGTAAAAGTTGAGTATGTTAGTGGCACTGAACAAAAGGCTGACATCTTGACCAAGGCCCTTCCAAGAATGAAATTTCTTGAGATGACAGACTTCTTTAGAGTTAAGAAACTAAAGACTGGAATTATGGGGGAGAATGTTAGTTAATCCCATGATTGAGGTAATCAAGGAGTCAAAGATTGAGGTCAATAATCATAGAGCAAAAATCAAGCTACGCATGATTTCAGCCCAGCAGTTATTTCATTTCCATTTTTATTTGTTTCTTATTCTGTAGTCGTTTTTTCTTTATAAATAGAGGCTAGAATAATGAGTATTTTGTACTGAATTTTCTCTTGTTTTTCCTTTGAATAAAAAACTATGCCAACCGCACTATTGTTGGTTAATCTTGTGCCATTTGTTTATCTAACAAGGAGTAGTTTGGGATTTCTATAATCAAAAGTGAACTTTCATTTTAACATGAATAATGTATAAACACATTAAGGAATAAAGATGCTTACCCTGATTGATGAAGTTCTTGAACATATTTGATGTTGTTCCATAAAATGCATAGGGCTTTTTAGCCAAAACTCCAAGTACACTACCATTACTAGCGAGTTCTGGGCGGTCTTTCACTATCTTCAATGCAATATCTTTGAAAAAACATACAAAAATCACTTTTTCTATAGGGAGGAGGATTGGTTTCGATAAGTAACAAAATAAAAAATAATGATTTTTTTCTTTTAATACAACATGCTAGAATGCATACCGAACAGATCGGCTTCAACACATTTCAAAAGAAGCCAACCACGATTCTGAGGATTCCAACCATCATCAAGCAATCCTTTGGATTTACTATAAAGATAATCTACCATAGCATGGTTACCAAATAAGGCGGCCATATAGAGTGGCATCATTTGTTGACTGCCGGTAATTGTGAGCAAGGCAGGGTTCTTCTCCAACAAAATTTTAGCCATTTCAACGTTTCCAGCTGCAGCTGCTAAACTGAGGGCGGTGTTAGAACTGCTATTTTGAAGTTCCAAGTCTGTTGCTCCCATCATGTCCACCATATTTTTCACAAAATTTTGCATACGTTTTGTTTTATCAGCAGATGCCGCAATGTGTAGTGGTGTCTCATGGTTTTCAGTGATGCTACTCCGTACCAACTCGGGGTTTTTCTCAAGAATGGATTTAGCAACTTTCCAGTTACCTTTGATTGATGCTTCATAAATAGGAATAGCAACTTTGATGTACTCTTCTCTACTGCCTTTGAAATTGTTCCAAACAGATCTTAGTAGTCTTTTTAGAGTGTAAATTAAATCATTTCTTGATGATGCTGATATATTATTCACATATCTACATCTTGTTAGCATTTCAATACCATTTATTTACAGCTTTTAACAATCCACAATTCCACATAATTTAGCAAAAAAAAAATTTTTAAAAAGGTATTCTTGGGAGGAATTTAAGAATCATAATCAAATATTTATTTTGGCCCAATTTTGGGTATATGAACCATTCATCTGTGTCAAAAGCATCTATAAACTTATATTACAAGGACAGACGTTCCACTTATCAACAGCCTGTAAGAAAAAATTCCTAATTTTCTCAAATAAATAAATAAATAAATTCTAAAAAATATTACAATCAAATCAAAACATCAGATCAAAGCTATAGTTATTCTGATAACTTTACAAAGTTTTTCATCAAATCAGAACTTAACACATCGATTTTGACCGTAAGATATGATAGTATTAAAATCGAACAAAGAAATTACCGGTAAGTAGATCTGGACGAGGTAGATTGGGTTGTTGTGGTCTTTGGATAGCAATTGAAGCCACCGGTACGATGATTTCGTCTTGCTGCGGCTTGCTTACGGGATTCTGCTCATCGATTGGGCCTAACTGAACACCCGATTGCTTCATCTCTGAACCCACACCGCACCGTTTGTTCTGTTGATGATTAACAATATAAATTCTTCGAAGCCATACTGAGATTAAGATTTAAAAAATAGGGTTTTTGGCGATTATTATTATGAATTTTATTATTTCTCAAACCTTAGGAAAACCCTTTTAGAAGTTAAAGAAGTTCTTAGCGTGTTGATGTCATCAACCACTCAATCCACTACTTACATAATTATTATATATTAGGCTAAAATACCGTGTATTATACGGGTTGGTTTAAAATTTATATTAATACATATGACTTGTTTTTAAATTATTTACTTTTTATTATTTCGATATAGTGTATTTTTTTCATTTAAACTATCCAATCATATTAATGTTTTATTTTTAAATATTTTTATAAATATAATTTGAATTTATTTTAAAAATTAAATAGAAACTATTAAATAAAAACATAGGTTTATTTAAAAGCTTCATAATTAATTTCATTTTAAATGCATATAACTAATAATATATTAATTATTATTTATTTTTTACTAAATAATAAATATAAATAATTAAAGAGGAGAGAGAAACAAAAACCAAAATTTATATGGCCTAAATTATGACAAATGTTTAAAATTGTTTTGATTTATTAGTATTAATAGATAGTAATAACAACCAGAAGAGTAACGGATAAGGAATGTGATATTGACATTCATAAATTTTATTTTTAGTTTTATATTTGAAAGTTTAAATATTTGTATGTTTTGCACATTAGCAGTTATTTGAATTGAATTAGTGTTAAAACATACGAAGAAACATTACAATCTAAAGCATCTTGATGATGGAATAAAACTCAGAAACCGAATAGTATAGGGTTCGAATCCCACAAATGATTTTTCTTAAAGTATTGAGTTTCCTCAATAACTGGTGACTTGATGGTGAATATGATCGGATAGTATTGCTGATAGCACAATGATTCGTCAGTGATTCAAAAATTAGCCGTTCAAAAAAATTAGTGTTAAAACATAACGTTAACTGCCTCACATGAGGGTATTTCTGTCTAAATTTTTTTTTTTCTCAATTGCTTCATTTTCAACGACAGCATAAGCAAACCACCACCATATACAGCCTCAAATATCGTCATTTTCACTAACTTGCAGAATTAAAACTTGAAGCCTCTAACACATTTGAATTAAGTTGTTTCTCATTTAGATTTGTGGGTTTATTTGTCCTTTATTGTTCATTATCTATTATCTATATTTTGTTGTACAATATTTGTATTGTTTTTTATAATTGTTACATATGAATGATTATTTTTATCTTTCTACTATAGTAACTGAATTTTCTTCTTTCTTTTTGAGCATTCCATTTCATTTTTTTTTTTATTTCTATTTGACATGTAAATATGTGATCAACTAAATTACATATTACTAAATACTAAATTACTAATTCAAGTTAAATTTTAATGGTCATTTAAATAACTAATAAACACAAATTAAATGGTGAACGCCACCATTAGGCGCCCCTCACCGACCAGTCCCACAGCCAACATGAGGAAGGTAAATCGCGTGACCCAGGAAAAATTGGGTGGTGCCGAGCTTTGAACCCTAGACCTCCATTATGAATTCTCACCCCTTACCACTAGGCCACCATCGCGGGGACAATAAACACAAATTAAAGAAACAAGATGTCGAACAAATGGAGAATACCTTTTTGTGAATGAACAAGTTGTGGAACAGATGGAGAACACCACACCCCGTAGAGATGACCTACAGTAGTGAACTACACGGCAACACTCAGTAGGGTCAAGTTAAAAGATTACAATCATGACTCATGAGACACTGAGATTGAAATTGAACCGATATGGAATATGCACAACACGTTACTGCGTGAGTGCGTTCGATTGTTGGAATATTCGAGTGGTTGATGCCTAACTGCCTAGTTGTAACCATAAACCATGATTCAATTGTTCCATATCTCTTCGGTTTCCACAATGCCGAAGTCGAAGAGGTGAAAGCCCTTGTGTCCCTGCGTCTCCTGCCCTCTAAAGTCAAATAAGGCAAAACTCTAAACTTCTTGTCAGGCTCTCTGCGACTCTCTTCTCTAGCCAACCCATCGAAAATATATAGCCATTATACTATTAATGTGGCCCTTAGGCAAAGGCTTAGAATTAAGCCCATTGGACCGACCGTAATTAACACTAACTCCATTTTAACTCACCATTCCATCAAATTACACAACCAACTCACCTGAACTCACCACTACAAAAGCAATAAAGCAACTCCAGATACATCCTGAAGCCACTTTCTGTAATAAATGTAGCTTTTGATCTTCCTTGTTAATTATAAGGTAAGGTTTGTAATATGTGTAGCTTTTGAGCCGGGACTTCTTTGGAGGAGCCTCTCTATCCTCATCTTTTTCTCCAGACCATACTGAAAAGTGGGAATATACTGGGTAAGTTTGTTAATAGACATAACCTTTGAAATGTCTTAGCTACATGTATATATAGAGACAATTGGTCTCTTGTTTTCTTTGCTACTTTTTGAGATCTCTACACAAATTGAGACATACACACATAAGCTTCAAAAGTTCTAAACACAAATACTTTGTTGAGTTCTCAACAACCTATAACGATCAATTCCTCATGTTAAACACTCTTGATTCAGGTAACGTTTCAGGTTTTCGGTTAACTCTAGCAGTACATACTGCTTCGGCTGTTGTACCCTGGAAAACAGTCGTGTTCATATGAGTGGCCCGAAATCTGTTTCAAGGGATCTCTGTTATACATAAATCCTTAGCCTCCAAACTAATTTAAATTCATTTCATCTTGTTTTATACGTATTTCTTGTAATTTAAATTTAGCATTTTTATATTTCTTGTAATACTTTATTTTATATTTTGTATTTCTCAGAATTATAATTCGAGTAATTGAATAATAAAAGTATTTATTTTTTTAGTAAATATTGTTCCTACAAATATATAAAGCATTCAAGAAAAAATATGAATATGAAAGAGCCAACAACAACTAAAAGAATTAGTTGATTGTTAAATCGAAATGAACTTTTAGGCAATTTATCAAACACATGAAGTATGTTTTCCAATTAAACCAAAATAGCATAAAAGTGAACTGGTTAACCATTCGCATACCAACAAAAATCCCATGACAAGCCACTGCAAACATGACAAAATCAATAGCCACAACGTTTTTAAGCACATGGATCATGGAGAGGCTAATTTTCATGATAGACGCGCGCACACATATTTATATAGGAGAAGGATCAAATAACAACTTTTTTAATTGTGGTAACCCAAATAACTCTCACAATATCAACTCAAATCTTTGTTTTTTCATGACTTTTATTATACATGTACAAGACTATATTCTTTTATATGTATGAGCTAATTCACGAGCGTATGTTAAATTGCACTAGTATAAAGTTATGACATTTTTAGTAACACTTAAAATTTGTCAAAACTTTACGCTGGTGCAGTTTCGCTTACGCTCGTAAATTAGCTCATACACATAAAAGAACATAGTCTTGTACATATATAATAAAGGTCATGAAAAAAAACAAAAGATTTTGATTGATCTTGTGAAAGTTATTTGGATTACCCCTATATATATATATATAGGGGATGGTTCCATTGTTAACCATCACTTATAGCGTTAACCCGTTAACCTTGTCAAAAAATGTCCGAATCTTTGAATTTTTTTTCATGGCCTTTATTATACATAAATAGGGGGTTTCTTTTTTGTGTTTTTGTTAATTTATCACCGTTTAGAATTTAAAACAATTGCAAGTTTGAGTTACACTATCTAATGTAAGCAGTGTAACACAAACTTACACTTGATTTAAATTCTAAACGGTGATGAATTAGCAAAATTACAAAAAAGAAACCCCCCTATTTATGTATAATAAAGACCATGAATTTTTTTTCAAAGATTCGGGCATTTTTTGCCAAGGTTAACGGGTTAACGCTATAAGGAAGGGTTAGCAATGAAACCATCCCCTATATATATTGAATCCTATAAAAACTCAATCTTTAAGAAAAATCCTTAAACCCTATGTGAGTCATTTGTCACACCAGACCAACGGCGAAATATGTCGGGGGCGTGAGTTTGACTATTCATTAGCTCATGGTGTTATTAATAAGTTTGAATATTTAAGGCATTCATTATTAACATTAAACAAAATTCATTGAATACAAGGCATCTTTACATACATTTAAAGAAATACAATGAAATACATTACAACTGAAAATCTAACATTATTTAAAATTTACTAAGTATACTATGCTTATCCTATGTCTTTGCCATAGTCTTCATATTAACCTGATACATATGTAAAATAAATTGGGTCAATTATATGAATAGTTAGTGAGTTACCCATACAGTTTAATATATATAAGAATATGTTTAAAACTTAAATGCAAACGAAGTCTAAATCAATAATGCCTAAAGTAAGTATAACTACAAGTTTAACAATGAATACTTTGGCTCTTTCACCTTTACTATCTAAATGACATAAGTCATTAATGAAAGGTTATTGGTTACAAAAATTGAATATCGGCTCTTTTACCATTGCATTTTCCAATTACCAAAGTTATTGTACAAAGGATACTAGTTACATTGATTATCGGCTCTTTCACGTTTGCAATATATAATTAATAACCTAAGTCATATTGCAAGGTCTACTAGTTACTAGATATACATGGAATAACAAGAATAGGCATAACACAAAAACAAGTAGGCATACTATTGCAGATAAGTCAAACAACTTAAACTAATAGTTTGCATCTTTTTGATTTTAACTCTAGAATAACTTTGATTTAATAATGAGTCTAATGACATATGTAACATCTCAAAAATATAAAATATAAAAGAGGGAGTATGAGCGAAACTCACTATTTGAATGCTTAGCTAGTTCCAAGTTCCTTGATTAGTGAATGAGGCAGCAAGGCTATCTATCACTTAAAGTTTGAGTAATTAAGTCTTACAATCCTAATAGTTCAAAATTCACGAATCCTAAAGCTATGGCATCCTAATGTAAATCCTAGTTTGAATGAATCTAAGTTTGAATGATCATTTGAATGTTTATTTTTTATTTAAATAATATTGAATATTTATTTATTGAAATAAATAACTATTTTTATAGAATCTGAATAATATAACTCCAACCCCTTTGTTTTGTGATTAACAAGTTTTATAATAATATGTTTTAAGAATTTGTCTAAAAGAATAGTGTATGAACTTAGTAAATGATTTATTTAAATATTTGTTATAAGAAATAAATATATAAATAAATTTGTTTTACGTAAATCGTTAAATGGTGTATATATATATATAAATACTTATTTTTATAAATAAACAATTTAAATTGAAAAATAAATTTAATATACTTTATGGGAATAATTAATATTAAAAAATATTAAGAAATGGTTTTTTGGAATTTTTAGAGTTTTTAAATAAAAATAAAGATTGATGGAATTTGTTAAAAATACTAAAATGGTAAAACCCGGATTAACATGCTCCGGCCGGGGTTAGAACTTGAGTCAACCTCCTGGACCGGCGTGGCTTTTAACCGCTGGGCTGAGAGGTGCTACCATTGAAGAATTCAGTTTCCAAATAATGTTAAACGAATACTTAGATGAATCCCAATTTGAAAATAAGGACCCTAAGCAGTTCTCGATCCAAAAGCCTCTATCATGTTAGGTCTATTGTTCCTAAGCTTCAAACGAATACATGGATGTCATTAATTACCTGATTTGATGTCGTATTGAAAGAGTTCGATTTCCAGGCTATGCTCGACTGTTCTTAACTCGATTTTGTGCTCGAATTGGCTAGTAAGTGGATGTCTAGGTTTAAGACGAATTCGAATGGAGTAAAGGGAACTATTGTTTCATTTTACTTCGAGTTTTATATTGTATTGATTCGTATTTGTATTTCAATTTGATCGGGGTACTTTTGGGATTTGATAAACACATGGATAGTGATCGAGGTGTCGTAGGTCAATCAAAAACAATGTAAAATCAAGGACTTAGCTACATATGACTATAACACTGGTAAGTAAGGTCGTCTCCTCAGGGAATCATTGAAAAGTGATAAGCTTTAATTGAAAACTTGATTAAACGAAGAAAATGTAAACTTAAAATTGATTTGAATTGAGAAAATGTTCAAGCAATGATTATGAGTAATGAGTTTGAAAACAACTGTGAAAAAGATAATCACTTCCGGGTTTAGGTTAGTAGAAGCACAATGATTTTAGGTTAAACTTAGTTGGAAATCACATAGACATGATTTTGTTAATTGGTTTGATCAAAGTGACAATAAAGGAACAAACGTTTAAGAGGTACTCATTCACACAATTGTCAATTTAGACATGTAACGCAACACACAAATACCAATAAGTAAACGATGCAAGAAAACCGAACCACTGATGGCTAAACGTAAATGCGTACACACCAATAAATCGTTTACATCAATCAAACCACAATTGAATTAGAGTTATCAAAACGAAAACAATCCAAAAACCTAGGTTTTAACATTCAATCAAAGTTCGGCCACTAAACTAATTGCCTGGAAGCAATTGCAAAGAAAAACTAGCCACGTATCTTCATTAGCACGCTTTGATTCTTGATTCGGATGATGTTTCCTATGATCATGGATGGATTTGGAGGACTTTTGCTGCCCAAAAACCTTGTTTTTTCACCCCAATTTCGTCCAGAAAGAAGTACCCCTCGAAACCCTAAGATAAGGTCTTAAATATGAGAAAGATTTGCCAAATTTTCATGTTTTCCGGCCTCCGGCGTACAATATGCCAGGCCCAGGCGTATGGTACGCCCAAATGGTTATCCTACGCCCTCATGTTTCTGCCACACCCAAAACTGGGCGTATGATACGCCGGCCATATGATACGCCGGGCTAGGCATATCATATGCCCAAAATGATCTCGTCAACAACTTCGTCTCGTCGAGAAACTCTGTTTTCATATATTATGGGCCTCGTAACTCCTCTCCTAGCTCCAGTTATGCGTCCCCGAAGTGTTAGCTTTTTGAAAACCATGTTCTTGCACTCTTTACCACTCGACGCCTCTTCTAACCATCCAATACTGTCACACCCCGGGCCGGCGGAAACGGATCGGGTTTTCCCGGGGCGCGATATCTTTGAGTGATAATCAAATGATCAGATTGTTTATATAGCACATGAGATATAAATGAGAAATGCTAATCATGACATGAAATAGAATTACAAAGTTAAATTACATTGTACATCATAATTTAACTAAGTAAATCTAATCAAAATAATCAATGAGTTTATATCTTGTATCTGTACAAGATATACAAAAGTGATTCACTGTTTTGCCATCCAAAAATATGCAATCAAAAGTAAGCTAGGTCTTCTAAAAGTCCACTAGCTTAGTACTTGCATATATATATCTACACATGTTCGTCACCTGAGAAACATGTAATTTAAACAAAGTCAACACTAGGTTGGTGAGTTCATAATAAATAAATTGAAAACCATTGAATTGATCATGCACACATCCACAATGTCATACTTGTTACTTGTAATACTTGTTTCATCTGTTCCACCCAATGGCCTCTCCTTAGTTATATGTACAAGTAGAGTATCACCTGATTAAGCATGCTTATATATAGGGAATCACGAAAGGGTCAAGCCCAGACGATATCCCACCACATACTCAGTCAAGTTCCACAGCACTTGCGATACAGCTAAAGATATCCATTCCCCCAATTATCCAACTTGTCTGATGTGTAGTCATATGTAGAATAATATAGTAAGAGGGGTTTAGTTATCAAACCGAAGTATTGATAGACCCTCGATGATTTAAGGAATTTAGATTAATTAAATATGATCCTTGTATTATTCTATTATTTGTGGGGTTAACTGTTATTCACTTTTATGTAATAAGAGTGTTAGTTAACTAATTGTAATGTAATCTCAATGCAACGTATAGAGCCCAAATGAAATCCATTGTAATCCTCACGTAATCAGATTACAATGCATTCCATTCATCTCTATTCCGCCGTGTGATCCCAAAGTCTCCATGTGGGATTGTGCCCATGTGATTAACAAAGTTGAATAAGAACTCGTCTTATTACATTATGTTAATTATGTGTAAATGATAAGAATTCCATGAAGTTACGTTATCATGATCATCATTTACTGTAAATGATAAGAATCCCATGAAGTTACGTTTTCATGATCATCATTTACTGAAATCCGTGTGATCCCAAAGTCTCAATGTGGGATTGTCCTCATGAAATTAACAAGGTCGAATAAGAACTTGTCTTATTACATCATGTTAATTATGTGTAAATGATAAGAATCCCATGAAGTTACGTTATCATGATCATCATTTACTGTGAATGAAAAGAATCCCATGAAGTTATGTTATCATGATCATCATTCACTGTGAATGATAAGAATCCCATGAAGTTACGTTATCATGATCATCATTCACTGAAATCCATGCGATCCCAAAGTCTCAATGTGGGATTGTTCTCGTGAAATTAACAAGGTCGAATAAGAACTTGTCTTATTACATCATGTTAATTAGGTGTAAATGATAAGAATCCCATGAAGTTACGTTATCATGATCATCATTTACTGTGAATGATAAGAATCCCATGAAGTTACGTTATCATGATCATCATTCACTGAAATCCATGCGATCCCAAAGTCTCAATGTGGGATTGCCCTCGTGTAATTATTTATGTGTAAAATGTCTAAATGGTTGCTCATTGATGTGTTGCAAAACACATCTATTTTTCCATTTGTTTTTGTTAAGTTTCTGTACAGTTTTATTCAGTTTTAGAGTCAATTTAAGCTGGTGCTTCACAATTCTGTAATTCAATGCTTGCAGGTCACAAACATGCGTATTTGGTACAAAAGATCAAGAAAACGAGCTCCCGGTTGGAAAAGAACAGACCCGAAGATAAAGAGAAGAAAAGGCTGGATTTTGTGCCCTTCGCGTATCGCGAGGCCCTCAAGAAACCCTGTCGCGATACGCGACAGGTGGAAGCTACCAAAATACCCTTTTTAATGATTGCGGGTTTGACCCGACTAATTTGTCGGGTAGCGAGACCCCTCGCGTAGCGCGAAGGGTTCTTGGATTACTGTCGCGGTACGCGACAGGGTTAAAAGTTCAGAATTTCGAGTTTTATTGATTTTGAAACGGCTGAGGCGAGGGTATTCGTTTTTGGACGATCAGAGAGACAACTAAGGGCGATTAGAGGCGATCTCAAAGTTTGGGAAGCGTTGGATTGAAGAATCGAGGCATTGGATTGAAGATTTCGGGTGTTCTTCACTCGGTTTACTTTGTTTCTCTTTGTTTCTCTTTGATTTCCATGTTTTCTTACATTAAACAGATTATGGATTGTTTTCATATGATGTTTATTGGCTAAACTCTTAGAACTATCTAGGTTAGATGATTATACATGATTGACTTGGTTTATTTCGGTGTTGGAACAATTTTGATGTGATGGATTTATGATTTAAAGATTTGGTTTTGAATATTAGATGTGTATGTGTGTCTTTGATTATTGAATGATTGATATTATGTTCCTCACGTGTCTTGGCGATTGTCTGTCGTAAAATAGGTGCATGCTAGAATCAATTACTGTGTGTTTTTGATTAGTGGATGAGTTGCTTAGGCCGAGTGATTCATAGGAATGTCTTATCAAGATTTAAACAGTTAAGATGTGCAACTTGCTTCAATAGCCGTGAGGTGAGAAGTTGTCGATAAGTCTTGGATGTTGGATTTCTAGTTAGAGCCTTTGTGAGAAGATCTTTCTAGTATGTCTATCAAATCATGTTTATCGAGTCCAATAGGAAAACCCAAGTTATCCCTAGCATTTAAGTGAACTGTGACTTTCGTGCCGTGAGGTAGAGTGTTTAACAGTTATTTCTTAGGTGTTTTGAGATTATTATACTGTGAGGTAGATAATCTAGTGGATATTTCATAAATAGTTTGATGACCTGTGAGGGAAATCCATGTATCCGGTGGTTTAACGGCTTTTAGTATCTTTAGTTGACTATCCTTGAGAAGGGTTGAGGATGCTCTAGATTTCCTTTGAGTTTAGTATTTTAAGATCCCGATATCACATTAGTTCCATCCCCGATAGAACCTTGTCAAGCATGTATATGATTCAAGCCTAGGTAGTGCTTCTTTTCTCCTCTGATCTAGTCTTTTGTTGCTCGTTTGATTTTATTCTAAGTGTTTATTAAGTTACTTATTAATAGTTTGTTTAAGTAAATTTTGTATAGATAAGTCTTTGAGTCTAGTTAGTACAGTCTGTAGAAGTCTGTGGGTTCGATATCCGGACTTACTTTTGTCTTGCTACATACGATAGGTACACTTGCCTGTCGGTAGCTTAGGTTTTAGAGAGTCTAGATTTATTACTTTGTGTCTAGTTTTAGAGTCGGTTTTCAGTTAGTTTATTAGCTAAGCCCCGTCGACATCAAGTTTTTGGCGCCGTTGCCGGGGAACTCTTAGTCGATTGTGCTTACTAGTTCTTGTTCTTATCTGTGCATATTTGTTTTTATTTTTCTTTTCAATTTTATTTAATTTAATTTTATTTGTTTTATTTATTTTTGATTTGCTTTTATTCATTTGCAGGTTTGGTAGTGTATGCCACACCTACGCTCACACGGACCGCCACATGAGCTTTCTTTGCCATCAAGGAGCGATTCGCGGGACTTTTCTGAAGGTTCTACGAGCGAGGTAAGTGCTTCTACTCCTATTTCTGCAGATTTTTCTGAGCACACCCCATCCTCTTCTTCTACTTCTTCCATCCATTCTAGTCCACGCTTGCACTTTGTTCCACCCATGGAGGCGCGGCGCACGGTTCACCAGCAGGCCACTGCTGGATTCATGGGACTTAACAATCCCATTACTGTGCCAAACATAACGAATGAAAATTCGTGGCAGATTCCTTCATATATCATGACAGCCATTAATAACTCTCAGTTTAATGGCCGGGATGATGAGGATGCTCCAGCACATATAGCTCGCCTCACTCGCATCTGTGGTACCTTTAATCTTTAAGGTGCCACTGAAGATGCTATTTTTCTGCAGCTATTTCCCTTCTCACTTGCGGGAAGAGCAGCCACATGGCTTGACTCGCATCCGCCAGGCACTTTCACCACTTGGGTTAGCCTTCGGGATGCTTTTCTTAAAAAGTATTTCCCACCTGCCAAGGCAGCTCGCCTTCGTGATGAGATCCATTCTTTCCGAATGGCCCCTGATGAGCCCTACTATCTTGCTTGGGAAAGGTTCCAAAACCTTCTAAGCCGATGCTCCCATCATGGTTTGTCTGAATGGGCCCTTGTAGAGAAATTCTACAATGGGCTCACATATGAGACTCGTGCCAGATTTGACACTTCTGCAGGAGGCCACCTCATGGGTAAGAGGGATGTGGCTGAATGCAATGATTTATTTGAGAGTTTTGCTCAGGCCGAGCATGAGCAGCGGTCTTTAAATAGGAATTCAACTCCTATTGCTAGTTCTTCCTCATCAACAAGAGGAATTCACCACGTTAATGTGGACACTAGTGTTGCTGCTGCTCTTGAGTCTTTAGCTAAGGATGTCAAGGAGTTGAAGATGAGAGTAGATAGGTGTGAGATCTGCAGAGGTGGTCATGCCACTTCTGAGTGTTTGGTGAGCCAGGAGCAGGCTAATTATGTAGGAGGACAGGGTAGGTTTGGGCACTCATATAACCTCGGATGGGGAAATTCTCAGCACCCCCACCCTTATAGATCTTCAGGTAATCCCCCTGGTTTTCATTCTGGTCAAAATCAGGGACATAATCCAGCTCCTAGTGGTAGTAATCAGGGTAGCACTTCAGGTGCTGGTGGTGGTTTGGGTTGGATAGAGGAATTGTTGACTCAGTTAGTGGCTATGGATGCCACTACACAGAAGATCCTACATGAGCATGATGTTCTCCTAAAGAACCAGCAATCTGCGTTCTTGGATTTGCAGAGAACGGTTGGTGACATCGCCAAACGGTTGGATGAACGGCCTCAGGGCTAGTTCCCGGGTTAGCCCCAAACCAACCCAAATGCCCATGCTAAGGCGGTCACTACTCGTTCTGGAGGAGGTAGAGGAGAAGTGTTCACACCACCGGTGTTGGTGGAAGTTGAGGGGAGTGAGAGATTGGTCCCACCGGTTGATTTAGATGAGGAGGAACCGGTGGATGAGGAAATTGAAATGGAGACTCCTGGGAGGGTGCCCCCGAGGCTAGTCCCAGCAAGTACCGCACTTAACAGTGAGTCTCCCGTCGAGAAACCGGCAGTTGGTAAGCCGGTCATGTTTAAGTCCACATCGGAGATTGATCTTACCCGTGTTCCTTATCCGGCGCGCTTGACTAATCAAAAGCACGCTAAGGAATACGGACACTTTCTTGACATGTTTAGACAACTCAAGATTAATCTTCCTTTTATTGAAGCCCTTCAGCACATACCAAAGTATGTGAAGTTTCTGAAAGAGTTGTTGAAGGGTAAGGACCGTTTAGGAGAGGTTGCCAACGTACCATTGAGTGCGGGTTGTTCTGCAGTGATTTTAAACAAGCTTCCTGAAAAGCTTGCAGATCCGGGAATGTTTATTATCCCGTGCTTATTTGGAGATGATGTGAGGAGGTATGCTCTGGCGGACTCAGGGGCTAGCATCAATTTGATGCCATATTCTTTATATGAGAAGCTAGCCCTTGGTGATTTGTCCCCCACACGCATGACCTTGTCGTTGGCGGATCGGTCGGTTAAGTGTCCACGGGGGATTTTGAAGAATGTCTTAGTAAAGGTGGATAGGTTTGTGTTTCCCGTGGATTTTGTGGTGATGGATATGGAGGCGGACACAAAGGTTCCCATCATTCTTGGGCGACCATTTTTGCGCACCGCGAAGGCTATCATAGATGTTTATGAGGGTAAACTCACTCTTGGAGTGGGTGACGAGAGTGTTTGTCTCAAGATAGCGAATTCTGTGAGCACCGGTGGTGAGTTAATGAATCATGAAATAGGTGTTAATGAGGTTATGAGAGAGGGACCAATGGATGTTGGTGATAGTGGTCATGAGGTGATTGTGGGGGAGGAGATATCTTTGGATCCTCCCATTTGAGTTGAGGATTATTGACTCTTGGGGTTAAACTCCCAAGTGTAGAATTTGTAGAATTTTTAGTTTCTAATTTTATTTGGTGTGTTTTCGTTATTGTTTCTCGTTTTTCGTTTTCGTTTTTGTGTGTTTTAATTTGTTTTGCAGGTTGTTAGTTAATTTGATGCCATAATGATGAATTGGAGCCATCGGGTATCTATTTCTTGGCTTTAGAAGGGTTTTTGATGGTTGGGAATGATGTGGGGTGAAAATTTGGCTAAGGCATGAAAATTCCAGAAACTCTCTGAAAAAATGACCCTGTCGCGTCACACGACACCTACAACCACTTCTGTCGCGCTACGCGAGGGATTTCGGTCAAAGGCTAGTCAACGTTTCGTCGCGTACCGCGAAGGGTTTTTGCCCACATCGTCGCGCTACGCGACGTGCCCTTGAAGTTTTAAAATGCTTTTAAAAGCCTACTTTTCAAACTATAACCCCAAATTTCCTATCCTACACCGCGTTCACTACCATAGGAGGCTTTTTAAGTTCATGTTTGTTGCATTGAATTGATGGTTTTGAAAAAAAAAAAAACACAAATTATTTTGTTTTTATTTTCTTTGTTTATTTTGTATTTTTCTTTGTAATCTTAGTTAAACGGTAAGGTTGGTTTGCGGTTGGACTTAATCATGGATATTATTTTTAGTATGTTTGGATGCTTGGATGTGCTTGATCTTTGTTTTGGTAGGTATTTTTGTGAGGCCCCGAAACCGGGCACCTCGCAGAGGTTGGTTTTCATCATAACGCATAGCTCTTAAACTAAAAACTTTCGTAATCATGCAGCGGAAATGTAAACATAGTTTGATAAACAGAAATCAGTAAAGTGTCTGTATCAAAAACACATCGGATTGCCAAAACCATCGAATTCTCTATCTTGATGCCCGAGCTCCATAACTTCTTTCGCCTTAGCCTTAACCTGACATACAAGCTAAATCAAGTCAGCTTACGCTGGTGAGTTCTAGTTTTTATAAAACAACATTAAACATACTTAACATAAACCTCATTTCATACGCATAGTCCATAACCTTAGCACATAACATCCTTAACATCATCATCATACGTTCCACTGCTACCATACGAGCAGTGGGCTTATGCCGGCACAAGGCTCCATACCCAGTTACAGTCGTGGTTGACTATCATACCCAGTTATAGTCGTGGTTGACTACCATACCCAGTTATAGTCATGGTTGACTACCATACCTAGTTATAGTCGTGGTTGACTACCATACCCAGTTATAGTCGTGGTTGACTATCATACCCAGTTATAGTCGTGGTTGACTATCATACCCAGTTATAGTCGTGGTTGACTCTCATACCTACCCAGCACAAGAACTGGTACATTTTTCATACATATCCTATAACACGTATAGGAACATCGTTCGTTCGTCATACATGATATACTAGCATTATATCATCTTTTATCATAATTATCATAACATTTACTGCTAGCATCATAACATCATTCATTGCAGTCATCATGGCATCTTAGGCATGTCATACTAGCATCGTTTCATCATACCATCATAGCATACTGGCATCATGCACAGTTCATCATAACATACTAGCATCATTATCATATCATAACATCATGTCATCATGCCTACATATCATACTTCCATCCTAGCAACCTAGGACCTTGTCTTACTCCTATAACTATTCTCATAGTTATCATCATGAAGCATGTTATCATAAAGTCATCATCATATCATATGCTAGCATTGTTATCATGTCATGTTATTCATTATCGTAATTCATTTATCATGCAATCATCATACTGATCATATTTTCATGCATAGCTCTTTCTAACACATAAACATGCATACATAGTCAGGCCATATCATCATTCATTCATCATCATCATAAGCACATAACATCGTAACAATAAGCATGTATGCCAGCCCAAAACCTTAAACATAAAATAGGGCGTCTAGAACTCACCTGATAGTAAACTCCTATTATCCTTAGCCGAACTCCTTAGCTAGGGCCTTAAGGACCTACATCAGTTACGGCGTCTCGTTACATTCCATCACATCACATTCTTAGACTTATAAATTATTCTAGGTCCTCATAGCCTACTATTCCCCATTATGAACTCAAGTTCCCGAACCTTAGCTAAGTATCCGAAACACTTGAGGTTCGTTAAACATCTCATACTCGAAACCCAGGTACACGAAATTCCTGGAGTTCACGAAATGGTTGGTACTCGAAACCATCATCTGTATTCGAAATAAATTGTGTATTCGAAATAACCTTGTACTCGAAATGGCCATGTACTCGAAATGGCCATGTACTCGAAATTCTAGGTATGATTTCGAGTACCCTTTGTGCAGGATTTCGTGTACTCATCACCTTAGTCTTTAAGCATCTCAGAAATTCATCTAAGGCTTTGGGGAGCTAGTTCTAGGTTCCTCATGTTGTTACCAACATGCTGGAACCTCAAAGTTCCGAACTTTATGCATAAAGGTGCAAGCTTTATGCACAAGTTCACCTTTCATAAAAATCCTAACTTTTGCATAAAAATCCTAGCTTTTTGATTTAGAACACTTACTTGAAGTTAGGTGATCACTTTTGTAGATTCCCGTGCGTTTCCTCCTTCGTTTGGTCAATCAAAAGCTTGATCCTTGAAGTTTCTTGGTTCCGACTTCGTGTACTCGAGAGAGAGCGTGCTCAGCCAAAGGTTCGCACATATCCCAAGGCACTGGTATTTATAGGGAGGGTCCCTGTATTCGAAATCTTCTGTACACGAAATATGGTGTACTCGAAATCTCCCTCATTTCGAGTACACGATCCCTAAGACCCTTATCGATTATTTTTCGTCTGATTTCCCACAAGTTACTTATCCGTTACACATACTTAGGATTCAAATAACTTGTATTAGAAATTTGGGATGTTACAATTTTTGTGTATGTTTGTAGCCTGTGGAGCAAAATTTGTAGATTGTGGAGCTACGTGGAAAGATTGGCACTCGACAGTCTTTTCTTCAACTAGCTAAGTCATTTTCATTTTCAGTTTTAGTTTTTAGTTTTTCTTTTGAGTTTCCTTATTCTCTACATTAGGGACAATGTACAGTTTAAGTGTGGGGATAGGAAACTTAGTTTAGTTTAGTTTTTATTTTAGTAGTTAGTTTTTCAATTTTAGTGTTAGTTTACTTTAGTTTTTGAGTCAAAATTTTTGAAAATTTTAAAATTTTTATATCTGTTTCTACATCTTTGGCTTAGATCTCCCTTGTCCTTGTTTCAGTTGGTTGCAAAAGCATGATGGGAAATGATAGAAAAGTTGGGTTTTGTGGTTTCATTCATAGTTAACTGGTTGGTTTGGATTTTATGCTTTGGTATTGGGATATGTAGGTAGGCTCAACTGATTGTTTTTGTTCCATAGGATTGGTTTAAATCTTAATTAAATACATGATTTTCATGGGAAACATCTTGGGAATTTGGAATTAATGAAACTGTTTTCTAGTCAGAAAGGAGTCCTTGCATAATAACAGGTTAGAGTTTTTGAAAATCTTATTTTTGTCTGGCACATAAGTACTCTTTTTATGAGAATAAATCCGAGTCTTATGGCGCCTTCATTTCACCAAATAAGCTGAGCTAAAAGAAAAAAATAAAAGAAAGAATTTGGATGAAAACTTATGTGTCACACGCCGGGTTGCAGCCTGGTTGAAACACCACTGAGTTAAGTTCAATGTGTAAAAGAAAAATGCTCACGCTTTCATCTGTGTTCATTCATAAAAATCTGATTTGAGAAATTTCTTTTTTTTTTTGTTTATATGTAAGGATGACTTGAAAGCTAGAATCCAGGATTGAGTTGATTTTAGATTTCCTAAGTGTGGGTCTAATGAAATGAAATGTAGAACATGAACATAATGAACCATGATTGAGGGACAAGAGTAATCAGTATGGGTTTAATAGGAGAACAATACCTGCAATCCTTTCCAAAGCATTGAATTTTGAATTGATGAGTTTAATTGTGTAGAAACCATTTCTATCTAGCTATGATCCCAGATTTTTGCATAAGTCTTTTTCAGGGACGAAAAAGAGATAAGTGTGGAGATGTGATGTGTTGCAAAACACATCTATTTTTCCATTTGTTTTTGTTAAGTTTCTGTACAGTTTTATTCAGTTTTAGAGTCGATTTAAGCTGGTGCTTCACAATTCTGTAATTCAATGCTTGCAGGTCACAAACATGCGTATTTGGTACAAAAGATCAAGAAAACGAGCTCCCGGTTGGAAAAGAACAGACCCGAAGATAAAGAGAAGAAAAGGCTGGATTTTGTGCCCTTCGCGTATCGCGAGGCCCTCAAGAAACCCTGTCGCGATACGCGACAGGTGGAAGTTACCAAAATACCCTTTTTAATGATTGCAGGTTTGACCCGACTAATTTGTCGGGTAGCGAGACCCCTCGCGTAGCGCGAAGGGTTCTTGGATTACTGTCGCGGTACGCGACAGGGTTAAAAGTTCAGAATTTCGAGTTTTATTGATTTTGAAACGGCTGAGGCGAGGGTATTCGTTTTTGGACGATCAGAGAGACAACTAGGGGCGATTAGAGGCGATCTCAAAGTTTGGGAAGCGTTGGATTGAAGAATCGAGGCATTGTATTGAAGATTTCGGGTGTTCTTCACTCGGTTTACTTTGTTTCTCTTTGTTTCTCTTTGATTTCCATGTTTTCTTACATTAAACAGATTATGGATTGTTTTCATATGATGTTTATTGGCTAAACTCTTAGAACTATCTAGGTTAGATGATTATACATGATTGACTTGGTTTATTTCGGTGTTGGAACAATTTTGATGTGATGGATTTATGATTTAAAGATTTGGTTTTGAATATTGGATGTGTATGTGTGTCTTTGATTATTGAATGATTGATATTATGTTCCTCCCGTGTCTTGGCGATTGTCTGTCGTAAAATAGGTGCATGCTAGAATCAATTACTGTGTGTTTTTGATTAGTGGATGAGTTGCTTAGGCCGAGTGATTCATTGGAATGTCTTATCAAGATTTAAACAGTTAAGATGTGCAACTTGCTTCAATAGCCGTGAGGTGAGAAGTTGTCGATAAGTCTTGGATGTTGGATTTCTAGTTAGAGCCTTTGTGAGAAGATCTTTCTAGTATGTCTATCAAATCATGTTTATCGAGTCCAATAGGAAGACCCAAGTTATCCCTAGCATTTAAGTGAACTGTGACTTTCGTGCCGTGAGGTAGAGTGTTTAACAGTTATTTCTTAGGTGTTTTGAGATTATTATACTGTGAGGTAGATAATCTAGTGGATATTTCATAAATAGTTTGATGACCTGTGAGGGAAATCCATGTATCCGGTGGTTTAACGGCTTTTAGTATCTTTAGTTGACTATCCTTGAGAAGGGTTGAGGATGCTCTAGATTTCCTTTGAGTTTGGTATTTTAAGATCCCGATATCACATTAGTTCCATCCCCGATAGAACCTTGTCAAGCGTGTATATGATTCAAGCCTAGGTAGTGCTTCTTTTCTCCTCTGATCTAGTCTTTGGTTGCTCATTTGATTTTATTCTACGTGTTTATTAAGTTACTTATTAATAGTTTGTTTAAGTAAATTTTGTATAGATAAGTCTTTGAGTCTAGTTAGTACAGTCTGTAGAAGTCTGTGGGTTCGATATCCGGACTTACTTTTGTCTTGCTACATACGATAGGTACACTTGCCTGTCGGTAGCTTAGGTTTTAGAGAGTCTAGATTTATTACTTTGTGTCTAGTTTTAGAGTCGGTTTTCAGTTAGTTTATTAGCTAAGCCCCGTCGACATCACTCATGTGAAAATAACTAAGTGTTATAAGGTATAATCTTACAACTAGGTTATTCTAATGTGTTGATGATTAAGAATTTACATTATCGTAATCATCTGAGTTTCCCTGTTATCTCATGATCATACAAGCATGCATACAATGATAAGCGATAATAAACAGTTTGATATTATCAAAATCAAAGTATAAATAACATGTTAAGCAAAACTTTTAAATAAATAAAAGTAAACATGTTTCTCAGCCCCGCGAGTTAAAATCAGTAAAGATTAAAGTAAAAGGGGCATATGAACTCACCTTGTAGTAATTGTGGTTGACTTATCCTAAATGAGAATGCACGCTCTCTTGATTGTACTCGTTCTTGTATTCACGATCCTGTATTTATTTCACGTTGTTTATAAATTGTAAGTATGAGTTGTATGTACTTAAGTGCGTGTAGGTGTTAGCCCTGGAGTTGGCTAACACATGTAACTCTTGGTCATCATTCGGCCCTGTTCAATTGCTAAGGGTCTTGTTAACCCTTACCTACTAGGTTTAGGTTAACCCACTTTGTTACTCGTTTTGTGTTCCAATTAATTCTTATGGTGACCAAGACGTTCTAATTGTAAGACTTAGGGTTTAGATTAAATGTTATTAGTCTTTAGTAATTGTCTCCTATCTTAACCATTTGTTTTCAAAATCACATTGTTTTAGGCTTTAGTAAATCCATCACTTTTGTGGTAAATCTCATGAATTACATGTATGTTCTGATTGTTTAGTTATCTCCACACCCTAGTTCTTATTCCATTGTTTGGGCCGAATGATTGTGTGGATCAAGTAATTTGGGCCGGCTAGATGCTATTTGGGCCGATTTAGTAGCAGTGGGCCGAATTCAGTTATATTGGACCAAACCAGTGGGCCTTAAGCCATGTGTATCAAATCTGGGCTAAGGGAAATCTATTGGGCCAAACGAAAATGAGATAGGCCTCCTTAGTGGGTCTGGGCCACATTGGGCCGAAATGAACCGTGATTGGGCCTGAGTAGTTGTTATTGGGCCAACTTAGTTTTCTGGCTTTGAGTTCTTGGCCAAATGTGTTGCTGCGGCCGAACTAGTGCTTGGGCCAGGCTATTGGGCCTGTACAATAGTGGGCCGAGTGAGACTGTTGGACCATCCTAATGGCCGAATGAAGTTAATAGCGAACGTGATCGTCAAATGACACAATCGGCCAAAGAAGAGGTGTGTTGGACGAATGAGTTTCTGTTGGGCCATTGGGCGCTACTAGGCCGGACATGGGCCAAAGCAGTCCATTGGTCTTGATGTAGGACTGGTGGGCCGGTCCATGGTCTAGGCTGAACTATTAGGCCTCAATAAAGAAGTCGACCAAATAGAGAGGTTCTACTGGTACTATGCATGGCTGAAAGTAGGTGAGCAAGTTCCTCAGCCGAATAAAGACCATCTGCCGAATGTGTACAGCTGACTGAGATGATTCGGCGAAGGGAGGTGGCGAATGAAGGTGGCTCGAATGAGTAGGCCGAATAAGGTTGCTCGAATGAGAGGTTCGAATGAGCCATGGCGCCGGTGAATGAGGCAAGGGCGCAGGAGGTCCTTCGGCCGAAGCACCAGGGGCCTCATTCGGGGTTCTGGGTGTGTCATTCGGCCATCTGTAATGTTCTCATCCGACCAAAAGCAGATCGGTCCTAAGGTTCGACCTAGGGTGGGGTCTAGCCAAGGGGTGTTGTTCCATGGTGGTGTTAGACTCAAAGGGGAAAGGGTAGAACCAATTTTATAGAAGGTGGTCGAACCAAGGGTGAAAACCCTATTTTCGTGACTTTCAAGCTTAGATACCTTGATTTTCAGTGATGTTTGGCTCCGATCTATTGTACTTTCGTGTAGAGGGTGATGAGAGCTTCGTGTAGGTTCAAAAATGGAGTGATTTGGTTAAGAAATGAAGAAGTTATGGAAGAAAGAAGATTGTTGGTGGCTAGGGTTTTCAAAACCGGGTTTTTGAGTTGTGGTGAAGAAGATGAAGTGGGAAATGAGTAAATTTGACTCATTTATGGTTATTTATACCCCGAGGGTGTTCGAGTTCGTTTTCGTTGCTCGGTTCGCGTTTTCGTTTCGTTTACGGAAATTAAACACGTAATTTAAATAGAATAAATGGAAAGCTAATTTAATTTAATTTGATGAGTTTCAAAATTGTAAAATGTTATTTATTTTATTTTATTAAATTGTTTTCGTTCGTGTCGTATTTTCGTTTTCGTTTCGTCAGATCGCGTCACCATCGCGCGTATTCGTTCGAATCGTCACTCGAACGAACACGACGATGGTTTTGCTTTCTGACTTTTGTTTTCTACTTTTCAGTCATTATTTCAGAACTCCAAACTCACAGATATGTTTGTGTGAATCGTCACCCATGCAAACACGCTGTTAGTTCGTTATTCTGAAATAACACTGCATTTGTGTTTAAATTGTGTTTAAATTGTGTTTCCTCACTGTCGGACTCAACTAAACATCCTGTTTTCACATTGTTCTTGTACTGATTCGTCAGACATCTGATTCCTGTCATCTGTGGACATCAGATCGCAACCGATTTGTTTCTGAATATTGTTTGAACACCGTTGTTTCTCATGATTTGTTGTGTTAACTGTAATTAAGTTTTCACTTCATAAACACAACTAATGTTTAAAATGTACGTTGTACTTACTGTATTTAAGTTTACACGAAAATACGTACAACTGCTCTTGTATTCTGAATCTGTTATCACAAACACTGTTCATGTATACGTATTTGCACATAGTATAAAGTGAAAGTACACGTACCGTACGGACTTGCCGGACGATCTGGTACTTGATGTTACAAATACACTCCCGAACACGTCTTTAAGCTCTTCACACCTGAAATTCACAAACATACTCAAAGTAAACGTGTTACGGGCCGAAATTCACTAATATCACGTATTTACATATTGATTGACGCAACTATTTACAACGTGAGGCAGATAGACCTGATGGTTAACTGGGCAAAGAAGAAAGAAAGAAGCATTAGAGTTTTACACTTTTAACCCTCCATTTTTTCGGTCCATGCCATTTTAATATAAAACTTCTTGTACTATCATACCAGTTTCAGAATTTGACAAATTTAGCCCTTTTAACTTTATATTCTTATCATTTTATGTCAAAAATTCATAAAAAAGTTTGTAAACCTTTTACTATATTATTTAGTTAAAATTTTACATAAAAACATTTATAATCTCTTAGCAAACCCAAATTTTATTAAATTTATCTTTCATTTAACTTTTTTTTAATTAACTTGTGTGTGTACAGGTGAATGTGTATATAAATATTAATCAATCGTCAAATGAAGCCATGTTGTTGTTTTATTATTATTATATCGGATTTGGCATGTTTATATTGAAATTTGAATTATAAAATCATAAGGCTTACAGTCTCCTTTACTTCATGGAATTTCGTCCCGAAATTTATTTATTAAGAATTCTTACCGCGAGTGTTGACCATTTCTTAGTTTTGTTTCCACTTATTTTGTTTTCACTTATTTTGTTTTATTTAACTTGAATTACCGGTTTAATCGTAATAAAGTTGTTATTATCTTATTAGTGTTATAAAATAGTGTCTAAATTCATATACTACTATTTGTAATATCTTACTATATCTTATCTTACTATAGCGCCTCATTTGTGGTGCACACATATGATCTATATGTGTGTGGGCCCTTAAAGCCAAAAGTAAAAGTGCACTAATGTTAACGTTATTTCAATTATTTTGTAAAAATAACGTTAAAATCATTGGGATCAACTTCAAACGATAATTTTGATCTGGGGACTTTTTCGGAGGAGCCTCTCTATCCCTATTGGGATAGGGTAAGGTTTGTATCTATCCTTCCATCTCAGACCTTACTGAAAAGTGTAAATATACTAGGTAAGGTTGTTGTTGTCGTTATCTTATCTTACTATACTAGTAAACAAAAATGTTTTTTTTTTTCACATGTCATGTTCTTACATCTTAATTGGCACATGCCAATTTTTTATGAAATTCATTTAATTATATCCTATTAAATAATTATATTATCTTTCCTATTAAATAATCATAATACTAATAATATTAAATATCTTTTAATTTTAAAGCACATATAAGAAAATTTTATAAAATGTAAAAAAATATTAATATTATTTTTTTTAAATAAGAAATATTATATTTTCTGAAAATCAAAGTCATATAGAAAATATTTTTCTTTAAAAATGATTTTTTAAAAAAATAAAATAAAATATAAACCGGTGTTTAAAACACTAAGATTTTTATAAACTGATGATGATTTTTAAATTTATTTAAAAATCAAAGTAAAAAAATAATTGAGAAAGTTACACTTTTGGCCTTATATTTAACGTTATATATAAATTGAGACATTAAAATTATATAATTAAATAAATTATATTTTTATATTTCTGATTTATAAAAGTTAGTCTTTAATAGAATACAAACTAAAGCTTTATTATCAATTTGTTCAAAGATAATAATTGTTACAAATCAAAAATATCATATATCATTTGTAAAGATATTAAAGTTTTTAACTGTTTTTTTACCATTTTAAGTATTCAATAATATGTAAATTAATCATTTTCTCTCAAAATATCGTTTTCTAATTTTTTTAAATTTTATACCAACTATTTAATATTTTATATTAAACCCGTGTAATATACGGGGTAATAATCTGGTATAGAAATATAGAGTAATGTATTGGCCTTTTGAGTTTGCATTCAATTTGTTTACTTGCTAAGAGGATTTCGATTTATTTAGGAAATTTCGTGTCGAAATTTATTTAGTAGAAACTGTTCTCTCGAGTGTTAATAATTTCTCTCAACTTGTGTAGTTTTACCCGACTTTGTTGTAAGTTTTTAAAATTTTGTAACTTACAGTACTGTAAGTGTTTTTTGTTCAAAACTTACAACGATGTTAATGTTCAAATGGTGATAGCCTGATGATAGCCGGAGCTGATGATAGCCTGATCTCAGGTCTATCTTTGAAAAGTACTGTGCTCCCTGTAACTGATCAAACAAATCATCAATCCTCGGTAACGGGTACCGATTCTTGATGGTGAGTTTGTTGAGTTCCCGATAATCAATGCACATCCTGAAAGTTCCATCCTTCTTTTTAACAAAAAGAACCGGAGCTCCCCACGGGGAAAAGCTCGGTCGGATGAATCCTTTATCGAGAAGTTCTTGTAACTGATTAGACAACTCCTGCATCTCAGATGGAGCAAGTCTATAAGGAAACTTAGCTACCGGAGTTGCTCCTGGAATCAAATCAATTCGAAACTGCACCGATCTCTCGGGTGGCAGTCCCGGTAAATCATCCGGAAAAACTTCTGCAAAATCTCTCACGACTGGTACATCTTGAATCTTGATCGCCTTTTTGTCTTTCTGAATCACATGAGCTAGAAATGCAACGCATTGTTTTCGTAAACACTTGCGAGCCTTCATGCACGATATTATCTTGACAATGCGTTTTGCTTGGTCTCCACGAATCTCCAAGACCTCATTGTTCTCCATAGGTATGCGTAGTAGTTTATCGGAACAGATGAACTCGACTCTGTTAAGAGATAGCCAATCCATTCCGATAATGATGTCGAAACTGCCCAGCTCCATCGGTATCAAGTCGATGGAAAGCGTGTGATCGCCAAGTGTTAGTGGGCAATTCCTAAATATTGTGTCTACTGTGATCTGTTTGCCGTTTGCTATCTCAATAGTGTAAGGGAAGTCTAACAGTTCCTTATCATAATTAAGATGGCATGCAAAGTCGGATGAGATAAAACTCTGATCCGCACCAGTATCAAACAGTATGGATGCATATGAGTCAGATAAGAGAAATGTACCCGTGACCACATTCGGGTCTTGACGAGCAGCAGCAGCTCCTATCTGAAAGGCTCTTCCTCTTGGTGCTTGAGCCCCTTGTTGGTTTCTCCTGGGACAATCCCGAGAGAAATGTCCTGGTTCGCCACAGTTGTAGCAAGTCCTAGGATCTGCAGCAGCAGCAGCAGTAGCTGCGTTGTTATTTCTGTTTTGAGTCTTCGGACTCTTGCAGTAAGTTACCAAGTGACCAAATCTTCCACAGTTGGTGCAGTGTCTGCACGGGACATTTGGTAAATGGTGGTACTGGCATGAGTTGCACAAAGGTGCAGTGCCAGTATATGGCTTTCTGATATGTAGTGGTGGTGGCTGGTTGGTCATAGGGGCTTGAGTGGTTGCAGCAAAGTTTCTAACCACTTTCTGCTTCTTAGCCGGACGCTTGTCTGATTTCTTTGAAGTTCCAGTTTTGTTTGAATCAGCCTCCTTCTTAAGTGCCCCAGAGGCGACCATCACATCAGTTAGAGTAGCTGACAGAGAGACAGCAGACTCCATGGTAGTAGGGCGAGCAGAAATCACGTGCCCTTGCATGCAGGGAGGTAGTCCACCGACATACCTCTCGATTCTTTTCTCCAGTGTAGGCACCACGTCCGGTGCCAATGTAGCAAGCTCGTGAAATCTGGTGGTGTAGGTCAGATGCCCCGCACCGATCATAACAAGATTGAGTAGTTCAGTCTCAATCTTCTTTACTTCATTTCTCGGACAGAACTCTGCCCTCAGCATCGTCTTGAAGTCATCCCAAGACATTGACAGAGCCTCTTCCCTGCCCCTAGTTTGAATCTGAGCGTTCCACCAAGTCAACGCTCTCTTGTTGAATGATCCAGCAGCATATCTCACCCTGTGCTGATCAGGACAACCACTGATGTCCAAAGTAGTTTCCATCTTCTCAATCCACTGGATTAAGCCGACGGCACCTTCACTGCCACTGAAGTTGGGTGGCTTGCATCCTACAAAGTTCTTGTAGGAGTAGTCCTGATGAAGCCGAGTGTTACCGCTGCCTTCTCCAGATGAGTTGGCAACGTTATTGCTGTTGTTGTTGTGGTTGATGCGATTCATCATCTCGGGGATCACATCCTTTAGCTGGCTTGTTAAAAGAGTGGCCAATGCCACAGTAGCAGGGTCCAGTTGATGAAGTGGTGGCGGCTGTGGAGGTGGCACATGTGGAGGAGGAGGTGGAGGTGGTTGTGTAGGAGAATCAGATGGTGAAGGTGTAGATGAGTGTGGTGCCAAATCCTGTGGTGGCAGTGGTAGTAAAGCTGGTGGTTGTCTTCTCGGCGGCATTCTGATCATAACCGAAGAGAAATCGGTTAGTGCAGTGATCAGAATCAGAAGACATATGCAAATAGAATCCTATATCATAAGAACTCTACATGAGGTTCCCTAGGTTATAGTCTAGGCCAAACCGTTCAAGTAATATGACCTATATTTCTCTATAACCATGGCTCTGATACCAATCTGTCACACCCCGGGCCGGCGGGAACGGATCGGGTTTTCCCGTCGGGCGGAAGGTTCCCGGGGCGCGATATCTTTGAATGATAATCAAATGATCAGATTGTTACATAGCACATGATAATCAAATTGAGAAATGCTAATACATCAATGATATAGAATTACAAGATTAAATTACACTGTATCGTTCATAATTTAATCAAGTAAATCTACCAAAAGAATCAATGTAACTATATCTTGTATATGTACAAGATATACAAAAGATGATTCAATGTTTAGGCACCAAAAACATGCAACACAAAATAAGCTAGGTCTTCTAAAAGTCCTCTAGCTTAAACCTTGCATGTAAGACTCTACACCTGTTCATCACCTGAGAAAACATGTATTTAAACAAAGTAAACACTAGGTTGGTGAGTTCATAAGTAAGTTAGTTGAAAACTCTGAATCAAACACATGCATTGTCCCAATGTCTTGTTATGTTGTTTGTATGTGAAATGTTCATATGTTCACTTGATGGCTCCTCAATAGTTATACTTACAAGCACTATGTTATCCTAGTAGTGATGCTTATATATAGGGCATATGTAAGGGAACTAAGCCCTAGCCAACATCCCACCACATCACAACTAGAACTCCACACTACTTGTAATACAACTATTGATTTCCATTCCCATGTCACCTGATTGTCCCATTGTTGATCACCTGTGTTTCCATGAATAGAATAATATAATGATAGCGTTGTAGTTATCAAACCGAAGTATTGACAACCATTTGTATAGTAAGGATGTTAGATTTAGTAAATCTGTTCCTTGTATTATTCTATTGTCTGTGTGTTAACTTTTATGTTACACTTTTAATTAATTAAAAGTGTTAGTTAACTGTTCATCATATGTCTCAAATGCAGCGTATAGGATCCGAATGGAATCCATTTTAATCCTCACATAATCAGATTAAAATGCTTTCCATTCTCTCCTATCCCACCGTGTGATCCCAAGGCCTTTACGGGGATTGTCTCATGTAATTAACAAAGTCGAATAAGAACTAGTCTTATTACATTATGTTAATTAAGTGTGATTGGCAGTGATAGTCATGAAGTTACGTTATCATGGTCGCCGTTCACTGTGATTGGCTGTGATAGTCATGAAGTTACGTTATCATGGTCGCCGTTCACTGTAATCCATATGTTCACCATGTAATCCTTAAGCCGTAGTAAGAACAAGTCTTAGTACCCTTAAGTGACGCAGGTGGTGGATAATCAATGCGATCATACTACCTAGTAGTATGTTTTTAGGGTGTTGATCAAATGTTATAAGAAATTGACTTATCACACTTGATCGTTTATGATGTGGAATGATATTCAGAAGATATTTTATCTTCTGATCATTCATGTGCTGTGAAGTGTCACCATGTTTCACTGTAATCGTTCTCATTGTTTATTTGTATATGAATTGTCTCAATGTTCAATCATGTAGGAATAACTAAGTGTTATAAGATAAATCTTACAACAGTGTTATCCCGATGTTTTGATGATTGTGAAAGTACATTATCACAATCTTTTGAGTTTCCCTGTTATCTCATGATCATACAAGCATGCATACAATGATAAGCGATAATAAACAATTTAATATTATCAAAATCAAAGTATAAATAACATGTTAAGCAAAACTTTTAAATAAATAAAAGTAAACATGTTTCTCAGCCCCGAGAGTTAAAATCAGTTAAGATTAAAGAAAAAGGGGCATATGAACTCACCTTGTTGTTGTAGGGTTGACTTAGCTTAAGAGAATGATGACACGCGCTCTGAGTGGTACTTGAGTTTGTTTCACGTTCCTGTATTGATTTCATGTGATTGCACCCTTGTAAGTATTGGTTGTAGTTTAATCATGTGTGTATAAATGTGTTAACCCTAGAGTTGGTTAACACCCGCGAGTCTCGACCTTGGTCTTCATTCGGCCTTGTTTAGTTCTCAAAGTTGTTGAAATCATATTCATATCAAGTCTGAGTCATAAATCTTTGTTATCGATCTTATGTCCACTTGAATTATTATAATATTAAAAGAGTTTTTAGTTATTAACTTTAGTGTGAGTTAAAGGTTATCAACCTTTCATCCTTTGTAACCTAAATTAGTATCATGACTCTAGTATTATTATAGCCCAATCGTAATTACTTTGCAAAATCTCTTGTCACCTTTGAAATTATTCGTGACTATCATGATTCCATAATTCTCAAATCAAATTAACCTTATGAGGTTTGTTTAATCCTTTGATAACCAAGTGGCCGAATGGGTGTGTTAACCAACTTGAACCCAAGATCAACTTGAATTAGATAATTGGGCCATAAAACTATCGTGAGCTGTTGGGCCAAGATTCTAGTGTTGGGCCGAATAAACAAGAGTTTGGGCCGTGGTGTTGGGCTGACAAAAATTCAGATTGGGCCGAACTAGGGTGGCTGAACAAAATTATTGTTGGGTCTAGAAGACTTCACGGTTTGATCCAAAAGAAGTTGGGCCAAGAGATTAGGTGACCAACGAAATTTACGTGTGGGCCTAGATCAAGACATGGGCCGGTTGCAAGGAGGTGGGCCACAATAACGTGAGTTTGTCTGCATAATGAATTCCCAGCGAACCTTGGCTGGGTTCGGCCAAATGAAAAACGCACAGCACACTGGTTCGTTTGATCCTCCAAGGGTTCGGCTGAGTTGGTGATGTGAGGGTTCGCCGAGAAGGAAGCAAGGTTCGGTGTCCTCAAGTTCGTTGGGCAGGAGGTTCGGCAGAGGCTAGGTTCGGGTCCTAGGGTTCGTGGGTCTGCATGGTGTAGGTTCGTCACCCCCGAAGGGTTCGGCCAGATCCCTGGTTCGCAGAGGGTTCGTGCTTCTTGGTGTTCACAGCAAGGGTTCGGTCCTTGTAGCAACAGGTTCGTGATGAGGAAGGTTCGGCCTCACGAGGTTAGGCTCACTGGTTCGGCAACTGGTTCGTGAAACATGGAGGGTTCGCTTCATACAGAAGGTTCGGCCCATAGCTGATTCAGCCGCCATAGCTTCTCGACGAACCCCGGTTCATCCCATCCATCTTCCACTAACCAGGTAGCCCTACCCGTTCCTTCCTTCCTGTTAATCGTTTTCTGACCTTTGTGGTGCTAGAACAAAGGTCCAAAGGTCATGAAATGGTGGTTCTAACCGATTGAATGTGTGGGTGTAACAAGAACCGAACAGAAAACCCTATTTTTCGAGTTTTTCTTTGATCTTTACCATGATTTTGGCTGGATAAATTGCAAGATCTGTTGTACTTTTGTGTAGAGGGCATCAAGAGCTTCGCGTGGGTTCGAAAATCACTCAAATCGGTTAAGATTTGAGAGAGTTATGAGCTTGTGAAGGTGTAGAAATGGAGATTTTTGTTGTAGCCGGAAATTGAGAGAGAGAAGAAGAAGTGTAGGTGAAAAATGAGAAAAACACAATCATTTGGCCTTTTATATCACGTGTGGTGTCTGGGTCCATTTCGGTTGCTCGGTTCGTTAATTCGTCGCGTATCCGGAAAATTACGCGTAATTTATTATAAATAAATAAAGTTGTTAATTTAATTCATTTGATGAGTTTCAAAATTGTAAAAATGTTTATTATTTTATTTAATTAAAATTAAATTCGTTTCGCGTCGTAATTCGTTTTCGTTCCGTCGAATCGCGTCACCATCGCGCGTATTCGTTCGAATCGTCATTCGAACGAACACGACGATGGTTTTGCTTTCCGACTTTTGTTTTCTACTTTCCAGTCATCATTTCAGAACGTTAAACTCACAGATATGTTTGTGTGAATCGTCACCCACGCAAACACACTGTCAGTTCGTTATTCTGAAACGACACTGCAGTTTATGTTTTAATTGTGTTTCCTCACTGTCGGACTCAACTAAACATCCTGTTTTCATCTTGTTTTCACATTGAATTGTCGGCCATCTGATTTCTGTCATCAATGGACATCAGATCGCAACCGATTTGTTTTCTGAATATTGTTTGATTACCGTTGTTTCTCATGATTTGTTGTGTTAACTGTAATTAAGTTTTCACTTAATAAACACAACTAATGTTTCAAATGTACGTTGTACTTAATGTATTTAAGTTTACACGAAAATACGTACAACTGTTCTTGTATTTAGGATCCTGTTAATACAAAAACTGTTTACAAATACATATGTACACATAGTTACTGTATGCAAGTACTCATACCGTACGGACTTGCCGGGCGGTCGGGTACTAGTTGTCACATATATATATATATATATATATATATATATATATATATATATATATATATATAAGGGATGATTTGAATGTTAACGCTTCCTTATTACGATAACTGAATAATTACATCTTATTACTTTGGGGCCAGATTAAAGTAAATCTAAATTTGTATGTTTTTTCTTATTTTTTTAATAATGTAAGTGGGCCCTACATTAATTAAATAAAATAAAAAACCTACAACTTTATATTTACTTTATATTTTAATAAACATGTTTATTGCGTTAACCGAATAAGTACATTTTATTAGTTTGTGGCGCATATTAAAGTAAATCTAAATAAAAAACCTACAACTTTAGATTTATTTTTTTATGGGTCCTAAAGTAATAAAATGTAGTTATTCGGTTAATGTAATAAGAAATGGTTAAGCTTTTATCATCTTCCTATACATACATACATATGTATATATATAGGATTTGGTTCAAATAAGAACCTTGCTAATTATGGTAACCCAGTGAACTTTGACCAGAAAATGCCCGAATCTTTAGATTTTTTTCATGGTCTTTATTATACATATATATGGTGTTTGTTATTTTGTTATGCTTTCATATAAGCTGTTTTTTAATTTTGTTAGTAGAAGGTTTTTAAATATATTCGAAATCTATGTCATGCGTCATAGCTACACTTATGTTACGTATATGTTACATTTGTATAATCAGTTTTTATTTTTTTTTTAAATGTTTGAACTGATGTGACATTTCATAATTAATTCTTTTGTACTTTTTTCAACTTTTACAAAAATATGTAATGCTTGAGGAAGGAGGATGTCCTTTTGAATATAAAACATAAAAAAACAATAAAAGTACATGTGGGTAAAATACATGTATACCTTTTTTGTACCATTTTGATTATTTAATAATCATATTAGAAAAACAAAAAACCTATCTTTAATCTCAGTCACACATCTTCAAATCCAATAGTTCAAAATGAGTTTTTACAGTTTTCTTATTAAGAAAATGTTTTCAAAATATTCTTATCCTATAGATATAAGTATAAAATAAAAACCACTTTTCAATAATAAAACCATGAAAACTTCAATATGTGGTTCATATTTTGCCACATCACCATCCTCTTTAATTTAATCTCAAGGCATTTACGTCCTTTTACAATGTGTGTACTTTTTATTTTTTTTCCAACATAAAGAGTTTGTCAGATCCTTTTTGTTGCACACATCGTACACATGATATAAATCTGTTACGTATGTTTTACATCGTTTTTTGTGTTTATATGTAATTTTATTTTTATAGATTTAATTTTTTTATACTCACTGAAAATGCAAATCATGTATACATTTGTATATTCAGTTTCAAAATTTTGTAAACTATTTGAACTGATGTGACATGTCATAATTAATTCTTTTGTACTTTTTTCAGTTTTTACGAAAATATGTAATGCTTGAGGAAGAAGGACGTCCTTTTGAATATAAAACATAAAAAAAAATAAAGTACATGTGGGTAAAAGACATGTATATCATTTTTGTACCATTTTGATTATTTATTAATGACATTAGAAAAACAAAAAATATATCTTTAATCTCAGCATACATCTTCAAATCCAATGGTTCAAAATGAGTTTTCACAGTTTTATCATTGAGAAAAGGTTTACAAAATATCCTTACCCTACATACATACATACAACCCATCAAAAATTAACTAACCCGTTAATTATCATCCAATGGTTAAATTAAAATGTAAGTGCATAAGATCATGCCACGTGTTATTTTTAATTTTTTAATATGAGAGAGCATTTGACATTTTGTAACCACTCAAAAAGCTATATTTAATGTGGTGGTGACAAATGTCATTATATAATATATTTTTTCAAATCTAATTTTTTATATAAAGTTTACCCGTTTTTTTAAACATTAATAAATTTTTTATACTATATTATTTTTTTAAAAAAAATTGCACCATTATACTCGTCTAATTTTTCTCTTTAATTCCGATAGTCTCGTCTAGTTTTTTATTTTCTTAGACGCTTCGTATTTACATCATTGTAACTATAGGGGCGCTCGGTTCGGTTCAATTTTTGGCAAAAAACGGAATCGAAACTGACATAGTTGGTTTTAGTTATTATGAATCATTCGGTTTTCGGTTTTAATTCAGTTTTCTGGTTTTTGATTATTTGTTTTGTTTTTGTTGTTTTTTTTGTTCTCTTTCACACCCAATATTGAAAATACAAATATGTTTAACAATAGATAATTCATAAATTAATTGATTGAATACCAACTATATACATTAATTTTTAATAAAAATTAAAAATTTGTTCGGTTTGGTTTATAGAATATGAAAAACCGAAACCGAACCGAAAAACGTGGTTTCGGCTTTTTTTGTTATGTTTTTTCGGTTAATTTGGTTTCGATTTGGTTTTTTGCGGTTAATTTGGTACCGGTTCGTTTTTTGGGTTAATTAGGTTCTGGTTCATTTTTTTCGGCCTTTTGCTCACACCTAATTCTAAAGAGCCTAAATATAATAAATTCATTTGATAATTTTTCAAACAATGGTAAATGACATCACTGTAATTATCATTGTTATAAAAAATCAAAATAATGTGTTATTATAATATGTTATATTACATCACTCTAATTTATCTTTGTTAGAAAAAAAATCAAAATATTGTGTTATTTTTATGCTCGTTACACCGATGTAAATAAATGATATATGAGAAAAAAATTAATAAACTAATCGAGATTATAACGGAATTAAAGAAAACAAATAAATAACTATTAATAATGTATTATATCATCGTAAATTATATCATTGTATATTATATCATTTTGTATTACACTACTTTAATTTACCTATGTTAAATTTTGTTTTTTCAAATAGCGTGTTATGTGTGTAAAGCGGGTTATTTGGAAAAAAAAATAAAAAATAGTCCATATTATAACAGAATAAAAGAGAAAATACATAACTGTAAATAATTAGTTATATCTATGTAAATAATGTGTTATATCACTGTAAATTACATTAATGTAAATTAAATCAATATAATTTATCATTGTTAGAAAAAATTTCAAATTAATTTGTCATATTTAAACTCGTTACAATGATGTAAATACGTGACATCTAAAAAACAAAAGAAAAACTAGTCAAGACTATAATGAAATTAGTCGAGACTATAATTAAAGAAAAAAATAATACGAGTATAATGGTTCAATTTTTTTTAAAAAATAGTATAGTATAAAAAAGTTATGAATGTTTAAAAAAAATAGAGCGTATACTTTATATAAAAAATAGGTTTATTAAAATATATTAGATTGTGACACTTGTCACTACCATATTAAATTTAGCTTTTTAAGTGATTACAAAATGCCCTCTCATATTATAAAAAAATAAAAAATGGCACATGGCACTATCCTATGCACTTATATTTTAAATTAACCATTAGATGATGATTAATGAGTTAGTTCATTTTTAGTGAGTTACGTATAATTCAATCCCATATATACACACACACACACACACACACACATATATATATATAGGGAATGATTATTTTGGAAACTTGGTTGAGATGAAGAAACTTTGAAAACTCATTAGTAGCCATTGATTCAAAAATTGAGTGGATGAGATTAATGTTGAAAAAGAAGATGAGATGGTTAAATATTTAAAAAATGGGATAAAGGACAAAAAGTACAATAAGGTTAAATTGGTAAAATACTCATTTGTACTATTTGTATATTAAATTAAATGTACCTCTTTTTGAAAATTCTACCTATTACTATTTGTAATATTAAATTAAAACACATTTATGTAATGTCGTTTGATCTTTTAATATATTTTATATTATATTACATCAAAGTTACATAATTTAAAACTATTTCAGCTACGTACTTTTTATTTATATTATGTTAAATCAAAATTACATGATAAAACAGTGAGAACTTCGGTGGGAGGTGTCGTGACGAGGATGAATCGAGACCGGTGGTTGTGTGGAGAGGGGGATTCCGACTAATTATGTAACGTGGTTCAATTTTATTAATTTTATATACGTAACTAATTGTTACATGTATGTTACATTGATATTACATAAAAATTACATATATGTAATTTTAACATCTATGTAACACATATATCTTCCAACAAAAAAAGTAATCTGGTTATACTAACTTTACATATGTAATTTGCATGTAAACATAAATTTAAAAATATTTGTGCAAAAAAAAAAAGAAAACAAAAAAAATACAAATTATGAAATATTGAGCAAAATATAAAATTTGTAACATCATATTCTAGTTACACTAACTTTAAATATGTAACAATAATGTAACATAATTAAATGTTATATAATGTAACATTAAAAAAATTAAAACAGTATAATAATACAATTAATGAAAGTTTTGCATGAAAATTATAAAATAATTAATAATTAATACTCTAGATGGAAAATACATTTGGTAACATGAACTTATTGGAAAATACACATAACCTACAGTGTTATGTGTAACATTAGTGTAACAACTTAATTATATTTTAAACGTTAAATCTCAAAAGAATAACTTAGAAAAACTGATATTATATATGGAAAAATAATTGTTGTATCTTTAAAATTGTGTACATACAAAATAAAATGAATTTATTTTTATATTTTTTAAGAAATCAAGTCATGAATACTTAATTATAAAAGGTACAATAGTACACTTTTCAATTTGATGTATAAGACATATTTTATTGTAAAAGGTACAAATAGGAAACAAGCGATAATTAATTGCTTATGTAGTATGAAAAAAATGATTAATTATGATATTCTATAAAAAAGACAAACAATAAAATATAAAAATGTATATAAAAGACATGTTCAATTAGTCCGTTGAGATGTAACATAAACGTAACTTAATTGTTAGTTTTTATAATATTGGATTATAAGTATATGATTGTATAAAATATTACAAACATAAAAAAATATAGATTATACGTAATATTGTTATAAAATAATATATAATTTTTATTTAAATATAACGAGAATGCAAAATTCGTGAATTTATTATGAAATTATACGTTAGAAAAAAGGAATATTACTTCTAAAAAAAGGAATATAAAAAAATTCAAAAATTTTAGATATAACAATAAATATACACATACCCTCGACCAACATATCATAGATGTAACAACGACAACACTTAGATACAACCAGCATACTATCAATGTTTTTTTTTCAATTAAAAAATTCTAGTGTGGAAATAAAAGAGGGGGAATATTTAATTTTTTTGTTTTTGATTTAAATTTGAAGAGAGAGAAAATTGTTAATTAATAAAATAGTGGGTAGTGTGGTACATGTGAAGAAAATGACCTGATTGCCCTTCTTTTATATTAGGTTATTAAAAAGAAAGAATGATGTGACAAATTGTGGACCAAGTATTGGGTTTCCATAGTTTCCTCATCTCATGAGGGTTTCCAAAATATACATTCCCTATATATATATATATATATATATAGGACATGTATATTATAGAAACCCACTTGAGATGTGCAAACTTCAAAAACCCAATACTTGGTCCACAATTTGCCACATCATTATTTCTATTTACTTAAATTATTAAACACAAGGGCACAATTGTCTTTTACTCCATTTGTACTATCATCCACTATTTTATTAATTTACCACATTCTCTCTCATCAAATTAAAATAATAAACAAAATATTTTTTTTTAAATTTCTCCCTCTTCCATTTTCCCACCAGATTTCCCTTACATGAATATTTTCTTCTTTTATTTACATAATACTACTTGCGTTCGTGTTACATTTAATTTACGTCATGTTATTTCTGATAAAAAACTAAAGATTTTTATTTTTTTTTAAATTTAATACATTTTATTTCCACTTTTTACTTTCACACCTTTAATTTTCCCACCATTTTTTGTTTTCCCAACTTTTTAAATATCACCTCGTTTGATTTTCCTACCATAAATTTTACTATATTAATCTTTTTGTCTTTTCCTTATTGTATACAACCGATTAATTGTTACATCAAAAGTAATACTTTTTTTTACTATATTAATTTTCCCACTTTTTTTTCTCACCATTTATATATTATTTCAAACAAGTAAAAATCATTAAAAAGTTACATTGTTACGTTTAGTTTACACATATTTGTAGAAACCGTATTTTTTTGTTTATCATTTTATATTTTTGGAAGAACTTTAATTCATTAATCGTTGTCTTTTAAAAAAAAATAGTTAAAAAATATTATTGAGTTGACATACATAAAGCTAGTACACAAACATTTAATGTTTGTTTTATCAAAAAGATAAATCATATATTTTAAATTGTACTTTATACTATCGTTTAAAATACTCAACCACATTCTCTCTTATCAAATTTAAATAATAAACAAAAGAAATTAGTTTTTAGATATTCTTTTTCTTTTCACACAAGAAAAAATTCTTGGTTTGATTTTTTTAACAATTTGCTGGTTATATATAATTGTTGTCGTGTTACATCAAAGTTACGGTGTTCAATTTAAGCTCTAAAACAAAATAATTTAATTTTTAAATATTCTAAACCTTTTATTTTTCCATCATTTGTTTTCCCAACTTTTTAAATATTTCTCCGCTTTGATTTTCTCATCATTTTTGCTCTTATTGAAATCAAATGCATGCTGGCTTTATATAACTTTTGTATATGTTACATCAATGTTACGTTTTTCGAGCTTATTTCTCTATCTTTTTTGTTTATCCTATATTTTTATTATTACTTATAAAATAGTTTGTAATATTTCTTTTTTTTTTTAATTCACATCAATTGACTGTGTAATAATACATATATATAATATTTCAAACAAGTAAAAATCATAAAAAAATTACATTGTTACATCGAGTTTACACATATTTGCTGAGAGGCCCCGAGCCCCTCGGTTGGCAAACATCAAACCCATACTCTTTAGATCATATTTACATTATCATAACAGCGAAATGTAGGGTAACAACATAAATATCATATAGATCTAAACAAACTTTTACACATAACCCACGACTCTATGGTTCTATACATAGCCAGTTTATGCCAGGGTAGTCTTCAACGTATGCCATGAGCCTTACCGTCATTCTTCCTTAATACCATTCAACCTGACATGCATGCTAAAACAAGTCAGCTTTCGCTGGTGAGTTCTAAGTTAACTTTTCATAAAAATAAAATCTTTAATATACATAAAACATTAGCCTTCACTGCCAACCGAAGTCAACAGTCTCAATCATACTAAACATAAAACATTTCATATACATAACATACATGACATCATAACATCAATCATACAGTGCATAAATGTAGCCTGTCCTGTTGACCGAAGTCAACACGTTATGCATGCATAATACTTCCTCAACTGGCGACACACAGTCGACAGGCCTGTTCTTTCACAGGACTTATGCCTGTTCTTTCACAGGACTTCTTGACATACATCATTCATACATAACATGGTTTAAATCATTTAAACCATCATAATCATAAACCATTATAATCATAAATCATTATCTGCACTGCCGTGCTCAACATTTGCCCATCCGCAGTCGGGACTTCAAAATCACATTTCTTAATTAACCTCGGCCAATATTTTTAAAATCATTCATTTCTCAACCGTTGTTGAGTCTTTAAAACATCCTTGACATTTCAGCTGAGGTTCTTAAAATCATTTACTTCTCAACCGTAGTTGAGACTTAAAGCATTATTTACTTTAAAACATTCCTTATTTAAAAACATTCTTTACCTGACCTTAATCAGGTTAGTGTCACTTTCATACAATAACTTTACAACTTGAAACATTATTTACTTTAACACATTCTCTTATCTGACCGTATCCAGATAAAGCAATCATTTACCTAAAATAACTTTATAACATGCATATCAGCCCTAAAACGTTAAAATAGTAAAAGATGGCTCATAGAACTCACCTGATGTCTTACTGTAGCAAGATCACTCACAAACTGGTACTAATGGTGAATTTCTGCATTCGTTTACACTTAATAAGTCATTTATGTTTTAACCTACTGATTAGATCTTTCTGAATGTTCAATGTCAAAGACATTGTCTTGAAAGTCATCAAATAGTTAATGTTGTTGATTATAATGCTAAACAGTTCTTAAACAGATTAATGGCTTAGAAATGATAAATCCTTATCATTGATTACCCAGATATCATGAAATATCACAATGTAGTCTTAGAATAGGTTTAATAACCATGTTTAACATACTAATCTGACTGTTATCATAAACATCAGATAATCGTTCCAATAAGTATGTTAATGATTGTGATTAGTTTGAAACACTTAGATTTAGCCAAACTAATCATCTACATTATCATAATCAAATGGATTAAACCATTATAACCATAGTTGTGATTTCATGCAAACCGGGCATTACAACGGATCAAAACAAGGATTTAACCATTAGAACATCGTGTTCTTCATTTCTGATTCATCCTAGCCATCATCTAGGCAATAATCAACAATCCTAACTATGTCATTACGTTCAAAAATCAAGATCTAATCAATCAAAATTGAACTAGAAGGCTAAAACAAATCATTACCTAATCGGAAGGTTTTCTGCGGATAAAACAACGATCAGGACTTGTAAACACGTTCCCTGGCTTCAAATATACGATCTGATGACTTCAACAGGTTGTTTGGAGGGTGTTTTGCTTGTGTTCTTCGTCTGTAGATCGTCTGAGTTCGAAGATGTAAAAATAATTAACTTTGCTTGAAATCTGATGAAGTAGATCAGATTGTTACACCGCCACACCCGTTGCGTACCGCGACCAAAAGCCAAAAAGGGGTTCGCGTACCGCGAAGAAATCCGGAGGATTTCAGATATTTTTCAACCATCGCGTACCACGAAGAGTTCTCAACCTCTCCGTCGCGTACCGCGACGAGTCCAGAAGTTCAATACTTTGAAAATTTTCTTCGTTTCGCGATTCCGGACAATCCGTAACTCCGTTTCGCGCACGGTTTTCACCTACGTTCATCATTTCTCGTGTACTATCAATCTATAGTAATTACCATTGTCAATTCAACATAGATTTTATACACAATCAAATGTGCTAATTATTCGGTTGTTACAAATCTACCCTCCTTACAATAGGTTTCGTCCTCGAAACCTTTTACGTTTCAAACAAATGTGGGTAGAGTCGTTTCATCTCGTCTTCAGTCTCCCATGTCGCCTCAGATCCTTTTCGGTGTTTCCATTGAACCTTAACTTGCCTAATCACCTTGTTACGTAACTGTTTTTCTTTCGTATCAACAATTGCAACTGGTTCTTCTATGTAGTTTAATTTCTCATCAATTTCAATGTCATTTAACGGCACATATGCTACATCATCTGCTAGACATTTTCTCAAATGTGAAACGTGGAATGTCGGATGAATTCCACTCAGTTCATCTGGTAGATCTAATCGGTAGGCTACCTTACCGACTCGTGCTATTATTCGAAAAGGTCCAATAAATCTCGGACTCAGCTTTCCTCTTTTCCTGAATCGAATAACTCCTTTCCACGGTGAGACTTTTAACAGTACTTGATCACCTACTTCAAATTCTATTGGCCTCCGTCTTTTATCGGCATAGGACTTTTGTCGATCCTGTGCAGCTTTCATTCGCGCTTTAACTAGTTGAAGCTTTTCCATCAAATCTAATACTGCAGCTTTGTTCCCTACTTATTTTTGTCCTACTCCTCCCCAACACACAGGTGTCCTACAACGCCGTCCGTACAATGCCTCATATGGTGGCATTCCAATACTAGCATGGTAGCTATTATTGTACGAGAATTCCACCAATGGTAAATGATCATCCCAACTGCCACCGAAATCAATAATACAGGCTCTGAGCATATCTTCTAAAGTTTGGATAGTCCTTTCAGACTGTCCGTCGGTCTGAGGATGATACGCAGTGCTGATATTGAGTCTTGTGCCCATTGATTCATGAAACTGTTTCCAGAATCTTGAAACGAATCGCGTGTCACGATCTGACACTATAGAAACTGGTACTCCATGTCTTGTAATTATTTCTTTTACAAATAATTCAGACAGTTTCTCCGACGTATAAGTCTCCCGTATAGGCAAGAAATGAGCACTTTTCGTTAACCGATCTACAATTACCCAAATAGCATCATGACGTTTCACCGTAAAAGGCAACTTGGTAATAAAATCCATAGTGATGTGTTCCCATTTCCATTCTAGAACTTCTAAAGGTTGCACATAACCCTAGGGTTTCTGATGTTCAGCTTTCACTTGCGCACATGTCAAACATTGTTTACGTACTGCATTACATTAAACTTCATACCTGGCCACCAATAATCCTTTCGAAGGTCTTGATACATTTTCGTTGCACCAGGATGGATAGAGTAACGTGACTTATGTGCTTCATCTAAAATTCTTGACCTGATGTCCCCATTTCGTGGAACCCACATTCGACCAAATCGAATCTTAACACCAAATTCATTTTCTTCTAGATTCTTGACTTGACTAAAGATTCTTTCGAATCCAACATTTTCTTCCTTTAATCCTTCCTTCTGTGCATCCTTGAGTTCATTCAAGAAATCTGGTGTTATCACCAAACTGTAAGACTTAACTTGTATAGCAGAGTGTTCTGTCTTACGACTTAGAGCATCAGCAACCACATTGGCCTTGCCCGGGTGATACCAAATTTCACAGTCATAATCTTTGAGTAGCTCAAGCCATCTTCTTTGTCTCATATTCAAGTTTTTCTGTTCAAAGAAGTATTTTAAACTTTTGTGATCTGTGTAGATTGTACATGTCACTCCATATAAATAATGCCTCCAAATTTTTAAAGCAAATACCACTGCAGCCAATTCCAAATCATGTGTTGGATAATTAGCTTCATGGGTTTTCAATTGTCTTGAGGCATATGCTATTACCTTTCCCCTTTGCATAAGTACACAACCCAAACCCAGATAAGACGCATCTGAGTACACAACCATGTCTTCATTACCATCCGGCAGTGTTAAAATAGGAGCTTCAGTTAATCTCTTTTTCAATTCATCAAAAGCTTGGACCTGAGTTGGACCCCAATCATATTTTGTTTCTTTCCTAGTCAATTTCGTCAATGGTGTAGCAATTCTAGAAAAATCCTGGATGAATCTTCTATAATAACCTGCTAATCCAAGAAAGCTACGAACTTCCGTTGGTGTTTTCGGAGGATTCCATTTAAGTACTGCTTCTACTTTAACTGGGTCCACCATTATGCCTTATGGACTAATAACATGACCTAAAAATTGTACTTCCCGTAGCCAAAAGGCACATTTAGAGAATTTAGCATAAATCTTTTCTCTTCTTAGTATTTCAAGAACTTCCCGGATATGACACGCATGATCACCTTCACTCCTTGAGTATATTAATATATCGTCAATAAACACAATCACTGATCGGTCTAACATAGGTCTGCACACCCGATTCATCAAATCCATAAACGCCGCAGGAGCGTTTGTTAATCCGAAAGACATCACAAGAAACTCATAGTGTCCATAACGTGTGCGAAACGCTGTCTTTGGAATATCTTGTTCTCTCACCTTTAATTGATGATACCCTGATCTGAGATCTATTTTAGAAAACCAACTTGCCCCTTGCAATTGGTCAAATAGATCATCAATTCTTGGTAACGGATACTTATTCTTTATTATGAGCTTATTCAATTCCCTATAATCAATACACATTCTCATACTTCCATCCTTTTTCTTTACAAATAACACTGGTGCACCCCAAGGTGACACACTTGGGCGTATAAAACCTTTGTCTAGAAGGTCTTGTAGTTGGGTCATTAATTCTTTCATCTCTGTTGGGGCCAGACGGTACGGTGCCTTGGCGACAGGTTGAGCTCCTGGCATAACATCAATTTGGAATTCGATTTCCCGATCAGGTGGAATTCCTGGCAAATCCTCAGGAAATACATCAGGAAAGTTACACACCACGGGTACGTCTTCCAATTCTTTTACCTTAATTTCTTTGTCAATAACATAGGCCAGATAAGCCCCACACCCTCGCCTCATAAATTCACTCGCCTTAATCATCGAAATGACTTTAGGCGCGTTAAACGCTTTATCCCCGTAAACCATTACTGATCTCCCATTGAGAGCTGTTAAGAAAATCATATTTCGTCGACAGACAATGTTAGCCTCATGTTTGGCCAACCAATCCATACTCAACACTACATCGAAACCTCCTAACGTAATCATAAATAATTTAACAGGGAATCTATGACCTTCTATATCAATATAACAATCATCATCAATAGCCTCCGTTACTCTAGTAGATTTACCAAGAGCAGTTTCTATGTTAAAGGCATTTTCTATCTTTTTAACTTTTGCACACAGTTTATCACAAAAAGCAATAGCCACAAAGCTCATACTTGCACCAGAATCAAATAGAACTGAAGCAGGGATATCATTAATCAAGAATGTACATGTCACCACATCCGGGTCTTTATCTGCCTGATCCTTAGTCATAGTAAAGGCACGAGCTTTTGCCTTTTTCTTCTCACCTCCCTTGCTACTTTCAGGTTTGATGGCTTCAGTAGGCATTATCTTTGGTTTAAAACAATTCCTGCTCACGTGACCGATTCCACCACAATTGTAACATTTTGGCATATTCGGGCAATCATAAGAAAGATGTCCAGTCTTTTCACAACGATAGCACAAAGTAGTCCCTGTAAGACATTCTCCCCTATGTCTCTTTCCACACTTAGGGCATTTTTCAATTTCTTCCGTTCTAAACCTTTTCATAGGCGGTCCGGATTTGTCATTTCTGTTTCTTTTAAATTTAGGTGACCATTTTTGCTTCGGTTCCTCCTTTGTTGGTTCAGCTTCAACAACATCATCCCAGACAATACCGCTAATTTCTACGGTTGATTCAAAAGTTCTAGGAGCATGCGCCTTCACATGTGTTCGGACTTTAGGCGGTAGTCCTTCCACATATAACTTCAATCTGCGTTCCTCCGTGTTTACCAAATGAGGAACCAGTCTTGACATTTCATTAAATTTTGACGTATATTGCCGATGAGTCATACGTCCAGCTTTCAAAATCAGGAATTCCCGCTCGATTTTATCAATTTCATTCTTCGGACAGAAGTGTTTCGTAACTAATTCCTTTAAGTCTTCCCATTTTAAACCTTCCACATCAGTAGTGGTCTTTGACTGCTTGACCGTGTTCCACCAGTGTAAAGCTTCTTCAGTAAATGAATGAGCTGCAAATTTCACAGCTTGGTCTTCCCGGCATTCACTGATATCGATAACCGTCTCCATAGCCGAAACCCAATGGCAAGTAGCCACCGCATCTTTCTTACCATCAAAGGGTGGAGGATTGCACCCTTTAAAAGCTTTATAATCACATTCCTTGGGTTTCTTTGTATCCGAACCCTTACCTTTATCATTGATAATCAATACCTCATCTTCATCGTGCTCTATGTTAGAGCTGTTAGCTCTCTCTCCTTCCTCAGTAGCTCCTTCTTTAGTAGTTTCCTTTTCGGCTTTGGTTCTATCTGAAGGTAATAGATCTTTTAAAATTTTACTAACTTCATTAGATATTGCCTTTACCACCACCGGTTCAAGCCTAATTTCTTCCTCTTCATTTTCTTCTTCAATGTTGACTTCAGGTTCCGCATTATTCACTGGTACTTCCTCAGCTTGCTTCTTGTTTTTAGGTGGTCGACCTCGACCTCTAACATGTCCACCTTCTCCCCCTTCGCCTGCCATTTTAGTTTTCTATACATGTTGCAAACAATCACGTGTCAATCAAGGTAATAATTCAGGACATAATAAGCATTGTAAATTGTTAATGACGTTGATCAAGTGTAATTAACTATTTACCCCACTTATAAGTTCTAAACATTCCCAATCCTGAACACATTATCATTCGCAACATCATACTAATTCAATCTATATCTTAAACATAACAAAGCTCTAAGGTCAAATGCTCATGGCATCAAACTACCCTTGACGGGCATTCATTCTGTCCCATTTTCAGTCTAAGTCCAGCCATTAGGGATGACCGGATCTCTCAAACTATGGCTCTGATACCAACTTGAGAGGCCCCGAGCCCCTCGGTTGGCAAACATCAAACCCATACTCTTTAGATCATATTTACATTATCATAGCAGCGGAATGTAGGGTAACAACATAAATATCATATAGATCTAAACAAACTTTTACACATAACCCACGACTCTATGGTTCTATACATAGCCAGTTTATGCCAGGGTAGTCTTCAACGTATGCCATGAGCCTTACTGTCATTCTTCCTTAATACCATTCAACCTGACATGCATGCTAAAACAAGTCAGCTTTCGCTGGTGAGTTCTAAGTTAACTTTTCATAAAAATAAAATCTTTAATATACATAAAACATTAGCCTTCACTGCCAACCGAAGTCAACAGTCTCAATCATACTAAACATAAAACATTTCATATACATAACATACATGACATCATAACATCAATCATACAGTGCATAAATGTAGCCTGTCCTGTTGACCGAAGTCAACACGTTATGCATGCATAATACTTCCTCAACTGGCGACACACAGTCGACAGGCCTGTTCTTTCACAGGACTTATGCCTATTCTTTCACAGGACTTATGCCTGTTCTTTCACAGGACTTCTTGACATACATCATTCATACATAACATGGTTTAAATCATTTAAACCATCATAATCATAAACCATTATAATCATAAATCATTATCTGCACTGCCGTGCTCAACATTTGCCCATCCGCAGTCGGGACTTCAAAATCACATTTCTTAATTAACCTCGGCCAATATTTTTAAAATCATTCATTTCTCAACCGTTGTTGAGTCTTTAAAACATCCTTGACATTTCAGCTGAGGTTCTTAAAATCATTTACTTCTCAACCGTAGTTGAGACTTAAAGCATTATTTACTTTAAAACATTCCTTATTTAAAAACATTCTTTACCTGACCTTAATCAGGTTAGTGTCACTTTCATACAATAACTTTACAACTTGAAACATTATTTACTTTAACACATTCTCTTATCTGACCGTATCCAGATAAAGCAATCATTTACCTAAAATAACTTTATAACATGCATATCAGCCCTAAAACGTTAAAATAGTAAAAGATGGCTCATAGAACTCACCTGATGTCTTACTGTAGCAAGATCACTCACAAACTGGTACTAATGGTGAATTTTTGCATTCGTTTACACTTAATAAGTCATTTATGTTTTAACCTACTGATTAGATTTTTCTGAACGTTCAATGTCAAAGACATTGTCTTGAAAGTCATCAAATAGTTAATGTTGTTGATTATAATGCTAAACAGTTCTTAAACAGATTAATGGCTTAGAAATGATAAATCCTTATCATTGATTACCCAGATATCATGAAATATCACAATGTAGTCTTAGAATAGGTTTAATAACCATGTTTAACATACTAATCTGACTGTTATCATAAACATCAGATAATCGTTCCAATAAGTATGTTAATGATTGTGATTAGTTTGAAACACTTAGATTTAGCCAAACTAATCATCTACATTATCATAATCAAATGGATTAAACCATTATAACCGGGCATTACAACGGATCAAAACAAGGATTTAACCGTTAGAACATCGTGTTCTTCATTTCTGATTCATCCTAGCCATCATCTAGGCAATAATCAACAATCCTAACTATGTCATTACGTTCAAAAATCAAGATCTAATCAATCAAAATTGAACTAGAAGGCTAAAACAAATCATTACCTAATTGGAAGGTTTTCTGCGGATAAAACAACGATCAGGACTTGTAAACACGTTCCCTGGCTTCAAATATACGATCTGATGACTTCAACAGGTTGTTTGGAGGGTGTTTTGCTTGTGTTCTTCGTCTGTAGATCGTCTGAGTTCGAAGATGTAAAAATAATTAACTTTGCTTGAAATCTGATGAAGTAGATCAGATTGTTACACCGCCACACCCGTCGCGTACCGCGACCAGAAGCCAAAAAGGGCTTCGCGTACCGCGAAGAAATCCGGAGGATTTCAGATATTTTTCAACCATCGCGTACCACGAAGAGTCCTCAACCTCTCCGTCGCGTACCGCGACGAGTCCAGAAGTTCAATACTTTGAAAATTTTCTTTGTTTCGTGATTCCGGACAATCCGTAACTCCGTTTCGCGCACGGTTTTCACCTACGTTCATCATTTCTCGTGTACTATCAATCTGTAGTAATTACCATTGTCAATTCAACATAGATTTTATACACAATCAAATGTGCTAATTATTCGGTTGTTACATTTGCTGAAACCATATTATTTTGTTTAGCAATTTATAATTTTGAAAAAAAACTTTAATTGATGAATTGTGGGCTTCCCTCATTAAAACAAAAGTTAGAAAATATTGATAAGTTGACATCTATAAAGATAGTGCACAAACATTTAATGTTTGCTTTTTCCAAAAGATTAATCATATATTTTAAATTGCACTTGTGTATTATAACCTAAAATAGTCAAGAAATCACTTACATAGTATAATATCATTTAATAATTTACATATTTTCATTTGATATTTGATTTCTTCGTTTTTTCTTCATTATTATTTTCTTTAATTATTGTAACCTAAAACATGTTACGCTGATGTTACATTATATACTTTGTTTTTTTAATATCTTGCAAGTTGAAACATATTACACTTATGTGTATATTTTTATATTAATTTTTAATTACTGTATAATAAATATCATTACTTATTTCATAATTTAAAATGCAAAACTTTCCATCAATTGTATTATTGTACTCTTTTGGTTTTCTAATGCAATCTAAAACTTCTCACACTGAATTTTCGCATCCGAAATTTGAACAATCATGTATTCATATGTGTTTTCAATTTTTACCTTGTTACAATGATTTTACACAATAAATTTTAGTACCAGATTGTTTACATCTTTCTTTTGTTTTTGTTATTTGTTACAGGATATACGTGTTACATTAATGTTACATTATATATATATATATATATATATATATATATATATATATATATATGCGGTAACATTATCCTTGAAACCGTTCTTAAAATTTTGAACATTTTTTACAATGTTAGTAATAATTAATCCATAAGTTTGTTTTAGAATCTAATATATTTATTGACTATGTAATAATTAATATTTTTATTTAATTCAATAAAAAAAATTCACTCACGTCACTTTATTATATGTAACTTCGATGTAACATAATACAAGTAAAAAAAATACATAACTGAAGTAATTATAAATTATGTAATGTTGATGGAACATAATACAAATAAACAATACGTAACTAAAATATGTAACTTCAAATTTATTTAAGAACACATGCAAATATAAATTAACATAATTAATGATGTAACTTGATGTAGCATAATACAAATAAACAATACGTAACTAAAATAATTATGAATTATGTAACTTCGATGTAACATAATACAAAATGCATCAAAAATCAATCCGAAAAATGAATATGCTAAAGTACATGTTCATCCATTGTATTCGCAACGTACCAACAACATCAACAATAATAATCTCCTTAGATGTCTATGCATTTTTTATTTTAAAAATAAAAATAAGACAACATCAACATCCATATGTCAATATGTATATGAAACCATTGATTCTTACATAAATCGTCACAAAATCTGTCGTTAGCCACATGATCGAAATCAAAGTTAAATAAATGTAACATACATTTAAATTTATTCAAGTTTTTATATGTTACATACATTTACAACGAATGTTAATAAATGTAACAAAATCAAAGCAACTTCAAATTTATTCAAGAACACATGGAAACATAAATTAGCATAATTAATCATGTAACTTCGATATAACATAATACAAATAAAAAACACGTAATTGAAATAATATAAAATTACGTAAGTTCGATGTAACATAATACAAAATGTATGAAAAGATAAATCCGAAAAATGAATAGCTAAAAGTACATGATGAGAGCCTGTTTTCCACCACCATTTTCAAGATTTTTGAAACCGTTCACATCATCTACATCAATCTTTTTTCTTTTGCTCCTCACCTTCCTGAACAATTTAAAAAAAAAAATACAATCAAACATTTCAAAAAAGTTTTGCACAAATCAACAGTATATTTCATGTAACTTGAGGTAAAAATATGTTCTAGTAAATTTATAGACATAACAAAATCAAATAACAAAATCACGGCTTTTTGATTTTTTTTTCCGAAATAAACTCCACATTACAATTTGTATATAACGTAAATCAGATGTAACACAACGCAATTTGTATACTATAAAAAAAGATGAAAAGTTATATTCATGTGACAAATTTCTGGTAAGAAATGAAAGGGGAGACAATTTAAAAAGGTGGGAAAACAAATGGGGGAAAAAATGTGGGAAAATTATAGGTGGAAAAATAAAATGAATGAAATATTTAAAGATGAAAATATTTTGTTTTTTAGTTGAAATCAAAAAACGTAAATTAGATGTAACACGACGCAATTTGTATATTATAAAGAAAAGATGAAAAATTATATTCATGTGACAAATTTCTGGTAAGAAATGAAATGGGGGAAATTAAAAAAGGTGGGAAAACAAATGAAGGGAAAAAGGTAAGAAAATTAAAGGTGAAAAAATCAAAGGAATGAAATATTTAAATATGAAAATCTTTTGATTTTTTAGTTGAAATTAAAAAACGTAAATTAGATGTAACACGACGCAATTTGTATAATATAAAGAAAAGATAAAAAATTATATTAATGTGACCAAAATTCTGATGAGAATAAAAGAGAAAGGGGAAAATGGGGGGAAGTTGTACTATTGCTTCTTTATTTTTAATATTAAAGTCAAACAAGTACACAACACATATTTCCAATTCTACCCTTATTGTACTATTCTGTACCACCTTCAATTTTTTTAATCCAAAAAAATCCAATCAACTTTATTACCTTTAATCTCCACCATTAAAAATCAAGATCTATGGTCCACATAAGGTTTTCAAAGTTTTTATATCTCAACTAGGTTTCCAAAATATCATTCCCCTATATATATATATAATCGTAGTCAAAACTTGCAAATGGCAAAACGAGTACACAAATAAGATATAGAATAATTGCATATAATTATTTTAAATAACTATACAAATATTCTATATAAGTATTTATAAATTCTTATGAATATTTTATCAATAACCATTATAAACAAATCATAAACATTATTCTAATCGGTTATAATAAATAAGTTGACTATTCAAAAGGTTTTTTATAGTATGAGAATATTTAATTTTTATAATAATTAAATATTCTTGAAACACCCTTATAAAGTATATAAATGTTTTATCAATTTTAGACATTATTTAACAATTTCATAGTATGGCATAGTTATAGGTCAATAACCTTGAACTTAGGAATAATGAATTTATTAAGCTATTCCTATAAGCGTTAGATTATCGTGTGATTTTGATCTCATAAGTCTTATCAAGAACTTTCGACTAACTAAGCAAATCAAGTGAGTATATTCGTACTTCTTTCTATACATTTTCTAATATTTTAGAGATGTTACACATGTTCTATACAAATCATGTTATTTTTAGAGTCAAAACAATAATGATGTATGGCTTAGTCTTTAGAGATTGACTTAGTTGTATGTGATTACATGTTTGATAGATCTTGTATTACTTGAAATTTTTTAATGTATTATGTCTAATGTGTGCTAGATAACACCTCGCATTGACTTAGGTCTTTGTGATAAAAAGACAAAATTGTACAGAATTGTAGACATGTGTTAACATGGCCTTGCAAGCCTAGGTTCACAAGTATTGTTTGATACTGTTTGAGGACATTATTGAGGACCATATGTCTTGTATGACTTTTGATGACTTATTTGAAGTAATGTGATATGCATGATTCCTTGGAACTTGTAAGAACATATACTTTAGATTGATGCCTTTTAGACTTTGAATTTGCATTATTTTCTTATGTATTATATAAACTTGTATGTGTGTTCACCAATTGTAGAAATAGTTTGACATAAATATATTTTAGATGTGTAACATGTTAGGTGAAGATGACGAAGACTTTAAGGCTAGCATTTAGTTGACCTAGATAATACTAAAAGCGATTTATTGAATTTCTATACTATTTGTTTGGATTTGGATATTGTAATGGAATTTATTTGAGTTAATGAATGCATTAATTATCAAAACATTATAATAACACCATGAGTTAATACGTTCCGGCGTATTTTGTTGTCGGTCGCAGTGTGACATTTTGAGCGAGTATCAAGCAAGTGTAGAGCGACGAGTATTTTGAACAGTAAAAAGTAGGAACCCCTCATATGTGATTTATACCTAATAATTGTCTGTGTCACGAATCTACATGTTATATTGTTTTTGAACAACGAAATTCGAAAATCTATTCAAAAGGAGACTAGCCAGCAAGAATCGACATATAAATATTGTTTTTTATAAAGTGAAGAATAATATATTTTCAGATCTAAAAGATATATTATATTCGTGGTTCAATTTATGCTAAAGTTATATTAAAACACGAACAAATTAAAAGATCATTAACACACATATATTAAAACATTAGAGAAAAACAATTAACAAAAGTTTATGTAGATGAAACTTGTAAGCTGGGGTATTGTTTATTCCGAAATCCGAAACGAAGCAACCTGGACCTGAAGTTGTATTTGGGTTAGAAAAAGGTTAAACCTGGATTCACATACGAAAAGTGTCAATTATATATACACATGTATAATAAACAAACAATTATAATTTCTCTCATATATTCAGTTTTTGTTATGAATATAATGTGTTTTATTCTTAATATAATTTGTTTGGTACGATTTGACATCTGTATTTTGTTTATACGATTGTATAATATACGATAGTTTAATACGATTTCATTTTGTGCTAATTTTGTTTGACATTCTTTTACTTAATATATGTGTTTACTGCTTAGATTTAAACGAAAAAAATGCATTAAAAATGTTTTTATTTGACATTTTGTACATTCATATTATTCAATGCATATTATGTTAAATTAAATTGTGCATCATACATTTCAATTTTTACTTGGAAACTTGAATACCGGCTAACGTGGCCCGAATAAACCCGAAACCAATTAGCCCAAAATCGGTTAATCCATATCTTATTTGGATCGGTAAATGGGTAGTATATCTGTAATAAAAACACGAATAACCTGAAAACCGACTAAAGAACCCAAAGAACACTCCTACCTGAAAGTGTTGTTGGTTCGTCTTTCTTATTTTTATATACTTAATAAATAATTATAAAATATTTGAATATACCCTGTATACTAAACCAATTAATTTCTCTAAATCGTCTTTAATTATTCATAAACTTATTTATCGTTTTGCACGTTTACAAAAACATTCGGGATAAACTAGCTTGCTAGCTACATACTACATTCGAAACAAAATCAAAACCCTATTTTTCGATCCCACGTAGTGTTTGGTTAGGTAATTAAATTAATCAAACCATCTACTCGTCTGCTAGTGCAGATGATTTGATTTGATTTGATTTGATGATCACCATAATTATTTTAAACTTTTAGCATACAAACTTAATATTCGATATAAAAATTAATCAATTGACTAGCAGAAAACGAGAATTGTGCAACGGATACATGAATTTTTTTCTATGGGTTCACCATTTTCCGTCGTTTGAATTAAATAGATCCGGACATAAAAATTTAGGGTTGGGTAATGTTCTTCACGTAATAACAGTGTAATATATTAAGTCAATGATTAAAATTAAAACACGTCGTCATTAAAGAGTTGGAAGGTACATAGTGCATTTTCGTTTAAGATTTCTGAGCTTCAGACCAAGCGGGAGTCGAGGGGGCCATGCGTCCTTGCGGGGTCCAAGGTGGCGGTCCCGTTGACCATTCAGCAGGCATGAGTCAAGGGGGCAACGTTCGTTATAGTCTTCGGGGCAACACCCCAAAACTTAAACAGAATTTGCTAAGTTTGTATGACCAAAATTAACTAGACCAGAGGGTTTAACCACCAATAACTATCGTTTTATTTGCTAAGTTTACATGACCGGAAAGCGATTTTAACACGATCATATAAAAATCAAATCATTGATTATCGAGATTTTTCTAACAAAGATTTCAACAGAGATCACTACATCAATCAAGCTGAAAAATTGCTGTGAAAATTATATTAAAAATTCACTCTTAAAAAATCTTAATTGGTTCACATCAGGATTCACCCCAAAATATTAATGGGTTCACCCTATTGTTTAACTCTTTCGTAATTTTTTTCCTACTAGCGAGTCATAGAGCGGTGGATGTGACACCCCGTAATTTCCAGGTCAGCTTTATATTTATTTAAATGTTTATTTAAATACTTTATGTACACGTGGCACTAGAATTAGATCAATTTAGTGTGACACGTGACACGACAGTACAAACACTGACACACAACAAGATAATTCGTGGAATTATCGGCAAACAACACACACGTGTCAAAACACACGAACGTTGGTGAACGTCAAGCACATTGTGTAGCACAACACTCGAAACCGCACGAAACACTCACACACTGAACTTGGAAGTTCAAACGAGGCCAAACGATAGTTCGGAAACGTGAAAACGATGACGAACGGATCAAACCCATTAAAAGGGCTTATTGGACTCTTTAGGGGCCCATCGCGGTACGCGATGGCCCAACAGGGAGAAGTGTCGCGATACGCGACAGACATCGTGGGGAGTTGACTCCCGAAATCCGCCGCGGTACGCGGAGCCTCTTTTTGAACCTTCTCCGCGGTACGCGACGAGTGTCAGACGGCAAATCTTTATAAAACCAAGATGCCATCATCACTAGCCACCCTACAACCCCACTTCTCGAGTTCTGATCGACATTATCACTCCCTATCTCCATCTTCAACCTCTGGAAACACCATTAACAGCCATTAAAGCTTAAGATTGAAGCTTGAAGGCCACATTGAAGACTTGGAGAGCCAAAGGAGATCACCTAGACCACCATCACTCGCTTAGAGCGGCTACATTCGAACTTCTGAAGATCCAGGAGCTGCTTATCCATCATCTTGGTGTTCGAGGAGCTTCATAAGGTAGCCACACACCCCTTGTAGCTTAAAATCACCATTACACCCACATGCATGTGTTGAACCTCACATGCAAGCACCCACAAGGCACATGCACGAATGTTGCTTCTGGGTTTGTTAGTTCTAACATGATTCTTGATGATCTATGATGTTGCTATGATGATTTGCAATGATCCAAATTGTTGTACATATGAATCTATGCTTAAAATGATGATATGAGATGAGATTGATGCATGCATGTATGATCTAAGGTATTTTAGATGATTTTGTTGATATTGGAATGATTCTTGATAATGTATAAGTGGTCTTGCAAGGTTGGATTGTGATTATGATGGTCAAAATATGTTTAGGAAGCAAACTTACTATTTTTAGTAACTTTTTTGTCACTAGTTGAACATTTGGTGTAAATGATGAACATGCATGTATTTGAAATTGCTCTTATGATAATAATATGAAGATTGAAATACTTGTAATGTGATTTTGACGATGTTCAGGGTCATATTTATCGTTATTACTATTTTTAGTAACTTTTTGGGTCAAGATGTTGATAGATGGAAATTTGAGTTATGTTGACATGTTTAAACGATGTTAGATTGATTATTAGGATGATTTGTGGCATAAGGATGTGTTAGAAATGTTAAAATGATCATTTCTACACAAAACTAGAAAGTTACTATATTTAGTAACTTTATTTTTACAAAAACCGATTTGTCAACGTGTTGTACGATTTGAGCATGCTAAGTGACTTATTATGTTATAATATTATGAATAGATGACTAAGTTAGATGGTTTCCGATGTCACGTATGCTAAAAATGGAAACTTTCCATTTTAGGAAACTTTTATGTGCTAACATGCTATAAACGACTTATGTGAAACCGTATGATGACGTGCTATGTGTTAACATGATCACGTAGGACTAATGAGCATGCTAGAACTCTAAAACCGATATGCTTTGTGAACTTCCCATAAATGGAAACTTACTATAAATAGTAAGTTGTCCATAGACGCGACTTACGCGTTTTGCACACGACGAGCACTTACACGATTGCTACACGATTCACAACCGTCACACGGATCACCAACGGGTCGTTGACTTGACACGGTCAACTTTGGTCAAACACAGTCAAACACGGTCAAACACGGTCAAACGCGGGCAATATGGACCAATACGAGCAAACACGGTCATTGTAGACCGACACGGACAAACATGAACAACCAAGGGTTGTTGGACACAAACACGAGCACTAACACGAACACTAGCACGGTCACTTACACAAACTCACGTACGGTGTACGCTATAGGTTGCCGGTGACCGACGTGCTACTTGACGATTCAGGAGCTTACGCTTACATACATTCGTATCACTAAGGTGAGTTTACGGCCCCTCTTTACTCTTTTTCAAACGCTTTTAAATAGGGGGAGAATACTGGTTGCATCGAGTCAAACATCTATTACTGTACAAACATTTTGGTGTATGCTGGTTTATTAGACAAACATTAAGTGTTGTAATCGTAAGAAGTCCTCACAAAGTCTTACCGTTAATGTACAAACAACGAGGCGAGTTTGAATGGATCCGTTTGGGGTGTGACTAACCCCGCGTGGCGAAATATTGGCTGGATGTCATAACACGTGAAAACTTGACCTATCTTGCCATGTTATTACGAGACATGGCGGAGGCAAAGACTAACAAGTCTAGTTCGGTAGTGACGCACTGACACTTTGGGCCAAGGGCTCGGTACTAACATATGATAAACAGCATGACACACTTTCTTACTATATATGTATATCAAAACCTGTGAACTCACCAACCATTGTGTTGACACTTTTTCAAACTTGTATTCTCAGGTAACTAGCGAGCTATGGATAACAGGAATGCACACTTTAAGGGACGAGCATTAGGATCCGCATGCATTTCTGTCTTATCATTTGGAAACATTCTTATTTATGTTATGAATTAAACAATGTTGCATTTGACAATTTGATTTCCGCTGCATGTATTCAAACATATTTATTTCCGCTGCTATGAAATACTTTTCCGCTGCAAACTATTTTGTTATGTGTATGTGTCAAACTTGGATTTGTAAACGCATATAGAGTCGTTCTATATGACCTTGAGCTGTGATTCTGGACACGTCACATCCACATGGACATACACCACAAGTGGGAATTTGGGGGTGTGACAGACTGGTATCAGAGCCTTGGTTATAGGGAACTAGGTTTGCATGTAGTGAACTTAGACTATAGCCATTGCTCAACGCTAGACACTACACGTAGAACTTGCACACTGATGACATTGTTACTTATTAAACTGTTGCTTACTAACGAAGAACTTACAGGATGGCCAACAATGACAGCACCGGTAGGAACGCAGACCGACTCCCTACCACTGACGACATGGCTACAGAGAGCCGGCGACGGATTGATGATATCGTAGTCCAGGTTGACGCCGAGATGGATCGGCGGGCTAGGGACGCTACACGGGCCAGATATTGGGGATGGCTTCCCGCCATACTCCAGAGTTGGATCGTCGAGGAGAGAGTACCTCCATATCGATATCCCGGCGACACCGCTCCAGGACATCGACTACCACCATTCGGAGTGCCGATGGAGCAGGCCTTCGCGGCACATGTTGCTTGCACTCGACGGGAGGTCTGGAAGACTAGGGGACTATCGGAAGAGGTTCGGACTCTTCACGAGAAGAACGATCGACTAGAGAGACAAAACGATAGGCTGGAGAAACGCAACAACATATTAGAGGCACAGATGGAGACTCTACGTCTCCAAGTGTCTCAACTGATGACCCAGCACGGACAGGTCGTTGACGTCGTGCAGGAGCATGATGTGCGTATCACCGAGAATCGGACCGACATAACCGAAACTCAGGCGATGGTACAGGCTAGCGATGCCATGCTTAACGCATGGGCTGCACAGTTTATTGAGGAACCACCTCAAGAGGATGGTCCTGAATTCGAGGCCGAGGACCTCGAAGAAGAGGACTTTGACGAGGATCCTAATGAGGATCCGGAGGAGGATGATGATGACGGAGACGCTGCCAGCGACATTTCACACGTCTCTATGGATTCGGACTAGAGGACTTTTTTTTTATTTTGTATTTTTCTTATTTTGGCCTAGACGAGCGGGATGTGCTCGAAGAACTTATTATGTATTTCCTTTTGAAATTATTGTACTTCAAGCTTATTATTAATGAGAATTATGTTTTGTTTTACTATTCGCATTTATGACCATGACTACTTGATGACATAACATCTGACTTGACTACTATCATGACATGTGATCTGACTTCTGACATGACATCTGACTTGCCTTCTCTCATAACATTGGCTAACACTCTAACTCATGCTAACTAACATTCTAACCTTCCGTATAGAATATGTCGGGAAGAGGAGCTAATGCCCTGAGACTCAAACGTAAGGCCGAAAAGGCAAGGATCAACATGATGGTTGAACGCAGATTCAACAGGATGCTTGCGGAGTACGAGGCGAACAAGCACGCCAGCGAGACTAGTGGCACTAACAACGGTACTAACGCTTGCCTAACATGACTAACACAGTGTAGATGTCACGCACTAACACACGACATTGGTTTCTGACCAGCAGGATCGCAAGGGAACAACAGCAAAGGATGTTCTTTCAAATCCTTTCTGAACTGCCACCCCCACAAGTTCAAGGGGACTGAAGGAGCTGTTGGGATGCTTCGCTGGGTGGAGAAAGTTGAATCTGTGTTCGCCATGTGCGACTGTGCTGAAGAGAATAAGGTTAAATACGCAACCGGTACACTGGAGGGACCGGCCCTCACATGGTGGAATACCCATGTTCAAACGCTGGGGTTGGACGGTGCCAACTCCATGTCATGGGCTGACTTCACCCGGCTACTGCAAGATGAATATTGTCCTCGTGATGAGATCAGGAAGTTGGAAACTGAATTCTGGGTGCATAAGATGGTGGGATCTGAGATCGAGCAGTACTGCACTCGATTTCACGAACTATGCAAGCTATGCCCGGCTATGGTGACGCCGGAATACAAGAAGATCGAGCAGTTCATCAGTGGACTGCCCGAGCAATTTCAAAGCATAGCGATGGCGTCTGACATCACCACCATTCAACCACTGATCAGACTGGCTCATAAGCTGACTGATCAAGCCGTAGCACAGGGCAAGCTACCGAAACGAGGCGAACACGTGAAGCCTCAAGAAAACCAGAAGAGGAAGTGGGAACCCAGCCACCCTCAAACTCATCAATCTCAACAACAACAAAGATCTGCACCAGCCAGAGCTTTCACTGCCACCCAACCCGATGACAAGGGGAAGGGTGTATACCAAGGGAAATACCCACTGTGCAACCGATGCTCATACCATCACACCGGGCAATGCGAACGATACCGATGCCTGAAGTGCGGAAGGCATGGTCACATGGCCAAAGATGGCAGATCAAGATTTCCTATCAACAACAACAATCCCAACAACCAACAAAATCAGCACAACAACAATCAAAACACTCTTAAGGGGTGTTATGAATGTGGCAAGCCGGGCCACATGAGGAGGGATTGCCCTCAACTAAAGAAGGCCGGAGGGGGAGCGGCCAAGGGCCGAGCATTTGTGATTGGCTCGGGGGAAGCCAAGGATGACCCAAACATCGTAACCGGTACGTTTCTTTTAAATAATGTCTACGCTAGCATATTATTTGATACCGGTGCCGATAGGAGTTTTATATCTAGTGAGTTTAGTGAATTGCTAGACATTACCCCTACACCGCTAGACTACAAATATACTATAGAATTAGCCGACGGCAAGTTGATTGAAACACAACACATTTTGCGAGGATGCGTTATGGCATTGGCGGGTCACGAACTCGAAATCGATCTGATGCAAGTAACTCTCGGAAGCTTTGATGTGGTCGTTGGAATGGATTGGTTATCCGCTAACCAAGCTGAAATCGTATGCAACGAGAAGATCGTACGAGTGACGTTACAGAACGGAGAACAGATCTCGATTCAGGGGGAAAGACGGGGAGTACCTCTGAACATCATGTCATGCATGAAGGCAAACAAGTATCTACAAAAGGGATACACAGCAATACTAGCTCTCATCGCGGAACAACCGAAGAAAGAAAGGAAGATTGAGGACATTGCCGTAGTCCGCGACTTTCCCGAAGTGTTTCCTGAGGATCTACCTGGATTACCTCCGAAGCGACAAGTCGAGTTCCAGATAGATCTTACACCTGGAGCAGCACCGATTGCTAAAGCTCCATACCGACTAGCACCGACGGAGATGCAAGAAATGTCTAACCAGTTGCAGGAACTGTTAGACAAGGGATTTATCAGACCAAGCTTCTCACCTTGGGGAGCACCGGTCTTGTTTGTGAAAAAGAAAGACGGATCATTCCGTATGTGTATTGACTACAGAGAGTTGAACAAAGTAACGATCAAAAATCGATACCCGTTGCCACGAATAGATGACTTATTTGACCGGTTGCAAGGGTCAAGCTACTATTCAAAGATCGATTTAAGATCGGGTTATCATCAATTGAGGATACAGGAGAATGATATTCCTAAGACTGCCTTTAGAACCCGATACGGACACTACGAATTCTTGGTTATGCCCTTTGGACTGACCAACGCACCAGCAGTATTCATGGATCTCATGAATAGAGTGTGCAAACCTTACCTGGACAAATTCGTGATAGTGTTCATCGACGACATCCTGATTTATTCAAAGGATCGGGAGGAGCATGCCGAACATCTAAGGCTAGTCTTGGAACTACTGAAGAAAGAGCAACTGTACGCGAAATTTTCGAAATGCGACTTTTGGATTCGCGAAGTCCAATTCCTTGGACACGTGGTTAATGAACAGGGAATACACGTAGACCCAGCCAAAATCGAAGCCATCAAAAACCGGGAAGCACCCAAGACTCCAACTGAGGTCTCGCCCTGGAAGGGAGTCATTCGGTTTGGCAAACGGGGAAAGTTGAACCCTCGATACATTGGACCTTTTGAGATCACCAAACGAATAGGCCCTGTAGCCTACGAGCTAAACCTGCCAGACGAGCTGAGCAGTGTGCACAATGTATTTCACATCTTGAATCTCAAAAAGTGCCTATCCGATGAGACACTTGTTATTCCACTCGAGGAAATACAAATCGACGAACAATTGAACTTCGTCGAGGAACCGGTGGAGATTATGGACCGGGAAACCAAGAAGCTCAAACTCAGCAAGATTCCGATTGTAAAGGTGCGATGAATTCGCGACGAGGACCGGAATTCACATGGGAACGTGAAGACCAGATGAAACAAAAGTACCCACACCTGTTCGCGGAACAGACAAACACTGACAACGCGAGTTGAATTTCGGGACGAAATTCTTTCTAACAAGGGGAGGATGTGACACCCCGTAATTTCCAGGTCAGCTTTATATTTATTTAAATGTTTATTTAAATACTTTATGTACACGTGGCACTAGAATTAGATCAATTTAGTGTGACACGTGGCACGACAGTACAAACACTGACACACAACAAGATAATTCGTGGAATTATCGGCAAACAACACACACGTGTCAAAACACACGAACGTTGGTGAACGTCAAGCACATTGTGTAGCACAACACTCGAAACCGCACGAAACACTCACACACTGAACTTGGAAGTTCAAACGAGGCCAAACGATAGTTCGGAAACGTGAAAACGATGACGAACGGATCAAACCCATTAAAAGGGCTTATTGGACTCTTTAGGGGCCCATCGCGGTACGCGATGGCCCAACAGGGAGAAGTGTCGCGATACGCGACAGACATCGCGGGGAGTTGACTCCCGAAATCCGCCGCGGTACGCGGAGCCTCTTTTTGAACCTTCTCCGTGGTACGCGACGAGTGTCAGACGGCAAATCTTTATAAAACCAAGATGCCATCATCACTAGCCACCCTACAACCCCACTTCTCGAGTTCTGATCGACATTATCACTCCCTATCTCCATCTTCAACCTCTGGAAACACCATTAACAGCCATTGAAGCTTAAGATTGAAGCTTGAAGGCCACATTGAAGACTTGGAGAGCCAAAGGAGATCACCTAGACCACCATCACTCGCTTAGAGCGGCTACATTCGAACTTCTGAAGATCCAGGAGCTGCTTATCCATCATCTTGGTGTTCGAGGAGCTTCATAAGGTAGCCACACACCCCTTGTAGCTTAAAATCACCATTACACCCACATGCATGTGTTGAACCTCACATGCAAGCACCCACAAGGCACATGCACGAATGTTGCTTCTGGGTTTGTTAGTTCTAACATGATTCTTGATGATCTATGATGTTGCTATGATGATTTGCAATGATCCAAATTGTTGTACATATGAATCTATGCTTAAAATGATGATATGAGATGAGATTGATGCATGCATGTATGATCTAAGGTATTTTAGATGATTTTGTTGATATTGGAATGATTCTTGATAATGTATAAGTGGTCTTGCAAGGTTGGATTGTGATTATGATGGTCAAAATATGTTTAGGAAGCAAACTTACTATTTTTAGTAACTTTTTTGTCACTAGTTGAACATTTGGTGTAAATGATGAACATGCATGTATTTGAAATTGCTCTTATGATAATAATATGAAGATTGAAATACTTGTAATGTGATTTTGACGATGTTCAGGGTCATATTTATCGTTATTACTATTTTTAGTAACTTTTTGGGTCAAGATGTTGATAGATGGAAATTTGAGTTATGTTGACATGTTTAAACGATGTTAGATTGATTATTAGGATGATTTGTGGCATAAGGATGTGTTAGAAATGTTAAAATGATCATTTCTACGCAAAACTAGAAAGTTACTATATTTAGTAACTTTATTTTTACAAAAACCGATTTGTCAACGTGTTGTACGATTTGAGCATGCTAAGTGACTTATTATGTTATAATATTATGAATAGATGACTAAGTTAGATGGTTTCCGATGTCACGTATGCTAAAAATGGAAACTTTCCATTTTAGGAAACTTTTATGTGCTAACATGCTATAAACGACTTATGTGAAACCGTATGATGACGTGCTATGTGTTAACATGATCACGTAGGACTAATGAGCATGCTAGAACTCTAAAACCGATATGCTTTGTGAACTTCCCATAAATGGAAACTTACTATAAATAGTAAGTTGTCCATAGACGCGACTTACGCGTTTTGCACACGACGAGCACTTACACGATTGCTACACGATTCACAACCGTCACACGGATCACCAACGGGTCGTTGACTTGACACGGTCAACTTTGGTCAAACACAGTCAAACACGGTCAAACACGGTCAAACGCGGGCAATATGGACCAATACGAGCAAACACGGTCATTGTAGACCGACACGGACAAACATGAACAACCAAGGGTTGTTGGACACAAACACGAGCACTAACACGAACACTAGCACGGTCACTTACACAAACTCACGTACGGTGTACGCTATAGGTTGCCGGTGACCGACGTGCTACTTGACGATTCAGGAGCTTACGCTTACATACATTCGTATCACTAAGGTGAGTTTACGGCCCCTCTTTACTCTTTTTCAAACGCTTTTAAATAGGGGGAGAATACTGGTTGCATCGAGTCAAACATCTATTACTGTACAAACATTTTGGTGTATGCTGGTTTATTAGACAAACATTAAGTGTTGTAATCGTAAGAAGTCCTCACAAAGTCTTACCGTTAATGTACAAACAACGAGGCGAGTTTGAATGGATCCGTTTGGGGTGTGACTAACCCCGCGTGGCGAAATATTGGCTGGATGTCATAACACGTGAAAACTTGACCTATCTTGCCATGTTATTACGAGACATGGCGGAGGCAAAGACTAACAAGTCTAGTTCGGTAGTGACGCACTGACACTTTGGGCCAAGGGCTCGGTACTAACATATGATAAACAGCATGACACACTTTCTTACTATATATGTATATCAAAACCTGTGAACTCACCAACCATTGTGTTGACACTTTTTCAAACTTGTATTCTCAGGTAACTAGCGAGCTATGGATAACAGGAATGCACACTTTAAGGGACGAGCATTAGGATCCGCATGCATTTCTGTCTTATCATTTGGAAACATTCTTATTTATGTTATGAATTAAACAATGTTGCATTTGACAATTTGATTTCCGCTGCATGTATTCAAACATATTTATTTCCGCTGCTATGAAATACTTTTCCGCTGCAAACTATTTTGTTATGTGTATGTGTCAAACTTGGATTTGTAAACGCATATAGAGTCGTTCTATATGACCTTGAGCTGTGATTCTGGACACGTCACATCCACATGGACATACACCACAAGTGGGAATTTGGGGGTGTGACAGACTGGTATCAGAGCCTTGGTTATAGGGAACTAGGTTTGCATGTAGTGAACTTAGACTATAGCCATTGCTCAACGCTAGACACTACACGTAGAACTTGCACACTGATGACATTGTTACTTATTAAACTGTTGCTTACTAACGAAGAACTTACAGGATGGCCAACAATGACAGCACCGGTAGGAACGCAGACCGACTCCCTACCACTGACGACATGGCTACAGAGAGCCGGCGACGGATTGATGATATCGTAGTCCAGGTTGACGCCGAGATGGATCGGCGGGCTAGGGACGCTACACGGGCCAGATATTGGGGATGGCTTCCCGCCATACTCCAGAGTTGGATCGTCGAGGAGAGAGTACCTCCATATCGATATCCCGGCGACACCGCTCCAGGACATCGACTACCACCATTCGGAGTGCCGATGGAGCAGGCCTTCGCGGCACATGTTGCTTGCACTCGACGGGAGGTCTGGAAGACTAGGGGACTATCGGAAGAGGTTCGGACTCTTCACGAGAAGAACGATCGACTAGAGAGACAAAACGATAGGCTGGAGAAACGCAACAACATATTAGAGGCACAGATGGAGACTCTACGTCTCCAAGTGTCTCAACTGATGACCCAGCACGGACAGGTCGTTGACGTCGTGCAGGAGCATGATGTGCGTATCACCGAGAATCGGACCGACATAACCGAAACTCAGGCGATGGTACAGGCTAGCGATGCCATGCTTAACGCATGGGCTGCACAGTTTATTGAGGAACCACCTCAAGAGGATGGTCCTGAATTCGAGGCCGAGGACCTCGAAGAAGAGGACTTTGACGAGGATCCTAATGAGGATCCGGAGGAGGATGATGATGACGGAGACGCTGCCAGCGACATTTCACACGTCTCTATGGATTCGGACTAGAGGACTTTTTTTTTTTTGTATTTTTCTTATTTTGGCCTAGACGAGCGGGATGTGCTCGAAGAACTTATTATGTATTTCCTTTTGAAATTATTGTACTTCAAGCTTATTATTAATGAGAATTATGTTTTGTTTTACTATTCGCATTTATGACCATGACTACTTGATGACATAACATCTGACTTGACTACTATCATGACATGTGATCTGACTTCTGACATGACATCTGACTTGCCTTCTCTCATAACATTGGCTAACACTCTAACTCATGCTAACTAACATTCTAACCTTCCGTATAGAATATGTCGGGAAGAGGAGCTAATGCCCTGAGACTCAAACGTAAGGCCGAAAAGGCAAGGATCAACATGATGGTTGAACGCAGATTCAACAGGATGCTTGCGGAGTACGAGGCGAACAAGCACGCCAGCGAGACTAGTGGCACTAACAACGGTACTAACGCTTGCCTAACATGACTAACACAGTGTAGATGTCACGCACTAACACACGACATTGGTTTCTGACCAGCAGGATCGCAAGGGAACAACAGCAAAGGATGTTCTTTCAAATCCTTTCTGAACTGCCACCCCCACAAGTTCAAGGGGACTGAAGGAGCTGTTGGGATGCTTCGCTGGGTGGAGAAAGTTGAATCTGTGTTCGCCATGTGCGACTGTGCTGAAGAGAATAAGGTTAAATACGCAACCGGTACACTGGAGGGACCGGCCCTCACATGGTGGAATACCCATGTTCAAACCCTGGGGTTGGACGGTGCCAACTCCATGTCATGGGCTGACTTCACCCGGCTACTGCAAGATGAATATTGTCCTCGTGATGAGATCAGGAAGTTGGAAACTGAATTCTGGGTGCATAAGATGGTGGGATCTGAGATCGAGCAGTACTGCACTCGATTTCACGAACTATGCAAGCTATGCCCGGCTATGGTGACGCCGGAATACAAGAAGATCGAGCAGTTCATCAGTGGACTGCCCGAGCAATTTCAAAGCATAGCGATGGCGTCTGACATCACCACCATTCAACCACTGATCAGACTGGCTCATAAGCTGACTAATCAAGCCGTAGCACAGGGCAAGCTACCGAAACGAGGCGAACACGTGAAGCCTCAAGAAAACCAGAAGAGGAAGTGGGAACCCAGCCACCCTCAAACTCATCAATCTCAACAACAACAAAGATCTGCACCAGCCAGAGCTTTCACTGCCACCCAACCCGATGACAAGGGGAAGGGTGTATACCAAGGGATACCCGTTGCCACGAATAGATGACTTATTTGACCAGTTGCAAGGGTCAAGCTACTATTCAAAGATCGATTTAAGATCGGGTTATCATCAATTGAGGATACAGGAGAATGATATTCCTAAGACTGCCTTTAGAACCCAATACGGACACTACGAATTCTTGGTTATGCCCTTTGGACTGACCAACGCACCAGCAGTATTCATGGATCTCATGAATAGAGTGTGCAAACCTTACCTGGACAAATTTGTGATAGTGTTCATCGAAGACATCCTGATTTATTCAAAGGATCGGGAGGAGCATGCCGAACATCTAAGGCTAGTCTTGGAACTACTGAAGAAAGAGCAACTGTACGCGAAATTTTCGAAATGCGACTTTTGGATTCGCGAAGTCCAATTCCTTGGACACGTGGTTAATGAACAGGGAATACACGTAGACCCAGCCAAAATCGAAGCCATCAAAAACTGGGAAGCACCCAAGACTCCAACTGAGGTGCGGCAATTCCTTGGACTGGCCGGGTACTACAGGAGATTCATTGAAGGATTCTCAAAGATTGCCCAATCACTGACATCCTTGACACATAAAGATAAGAAATTCGATTGGGGAGACAAACAGGAATCTGCATTTAACTTGTTGAAGCAGAAACTATGCACTGCACCTATCCTATCCTTACCGGAAGGATGCGACGACTTTGTGGTGTATTGTGACGCCTCGAAACAAGGACTTGGTTGCGTGCTCATGCAACGCGAGAAAGTGATAGCCTACGCTTCACGACAACTGAAGGTGCATGAGAAGAACTACACGACTCATGACCTTGAGTTGGGAGCCGTAGTGTTTGCTTTAAAGATCTGGCGACACTACTTGTATGGGACAAAATGCACTATCTTTACCGATCATAAGAGCCTGCAACACATCTTTGACCAGAAAGAGTTGAACAAGAGACAACGAAGATGGGTTGAACTCATAGGTGATTACGATTGCGCCATCAAGTATCATCCAGGCAAAGCCAATGTAGTGGCCGACGCGCTGAGTCGGAAGGAGACAACGAAACGCGTGCGTGCCCTGCAGCTCACGATTCATTCTGAATTACCAAATCAGATAAGAATCGTGCAACAAGAAGCTCTGAAAACAGAGAATCTCACTCTTGAAGCCATGCGTGGCATGGATAAACAATTGAAGGTAAAAGATGACGGAGCTTATTATCTGATGGAAAGGATTTGGATTCCACGCTACGGAGGATTGAGAGAGGTAGTGATGGACGAATCACACAAGAGCCGGTATTCCATACATCCGGGCTCTGACAAAATGTATCATGATCTGAAAACAACTTACTGGTGGCCGAACATGAAAGCCGAAATAGCAACTTACGTGAGTAATTGTTTAACGTGCTCAAAAGTCAAGGTTGAGTACCAAAAGCCATCAGGGTTACTTCAACAACCAAAATTACCAATGTGGAAATGGGAGCAGATTTCCATGGACTTCATAACTAAACTGCCCAAAACGGCGAGTGGATGCGATACCATCTGGGTTATCGTAGACCGACTGACAAAGTCCGCACACTTCTTACCTATCAAGGAGACTGACAAGCTAGACAAACTCACACGTATCTATCTGAAGGAAGTGGTTACTCGACATGGAGTGCCAATCTCGATAATCTCCGATCGCGACAGTCTCTTTACGTCGCATTTCTGGAAGTCTTTGCATAAGGCTTTGGGCACGAGATTGGACATGAGTACCGCTTACCACCCGCAGACTGATGGGCAGAGTGAACGCACCATACAGACACTAGAAGACATGCTTCGAGCATGTGTTATTGACTTTGGTAACAGCTGGGAGACTCACCTACCGTTAGTTGAGTTCTCATACAACAATAGCTACCACACCAGCATCCAAGCTGCACCATTCGAGGCACTTTACGGACGTAAGTGTCGATCACCTATTTGCTGGGCGGAAGTTGGAGACAGCCAACTGACCGGTCCAGAACTGGTGCACGAAACGACTGAAAAGATCGTGCAAATACGCAAACGAATGGCAGCAGCTCGAGACAGACAGAAAAGCTATGCTGACAAACGACGCAAACCGTTAGAGTTCCAGGTGGGAGATAGGGTGTTACTCAAGGTCTCGCCCTGGAAGGGAGTCATTCGGTTTGGCAAACGGGGAAAGTTGAACCCTCGATACATTGGACCTTTTGAGATCACCAAACGAATAGGCCCTGTAGCCTACGAGCTAAACCTGCCAGACGAGCTGAGCAGTGTGCACAATGTATTTCACATCTCGAATCTCAAAAAGTGCCTATCCGATGAGACACTTGTTATTCCACTCGAGGAAATACAAATCGACGAACAATTGAACTTCGTTGAGGAACCGGTGGAGATTATGGACCGGGAAACCAAGAAGCTCAAACTCAGCAAGATTCCGATTGTAAAGGTGCGATGGAATTCGTGACGAGGACCGGAATTCACATGGGAACGTGAAGACCAGATGAAACAAAAGTACCCACACCTGTTCGCGGAACAGACAAACACTGACAACGCGAGTTGAATTTCGGGACGAAATTCTTTCTAACAAGGGGAGGATGTGACACCCCGTAATTTCCAGGTCAGCTTTATATTTATTTAAATGTTTATTTAAATACTTTATGTACACGTGGCACTAGAATTAGATCAATTTAGTGTGACACGTGGCACGACAGTACAAACACTGACACACAACAAGATAATTCGTGGAATTATCGGCAAACAACACACACGTGTCAAAACACACGAACGTTGGTGAACGTCAAGCACATTGTGTAGCACAACACTCGAAACCGCACGAAACACTCACACACTGAACTTGGAAGTTCAAACGAGGCCAAACGATAGTTCGGAAACGTGAAAACGATGACGAACGGATCAAACCCATTAAAAGGGCTTATTGGACTCTTTAGGGGGCCATCGCGGTACGCGATGGCCCAACAGGGAGAAGTGTCGCGATACGCGACAGACATCGCGGGGAGTTGACTCCCGAAATCCGCCGCGGTACGCGGAGCCTCTTTTTGAACCTTCTCCGCGGTACGCGACGAGTGTCAGACGGCAAATCTTTATAAAACCAAGATGCCATCATCACTAGCCACCCTACAACCCCACTTCTCGAGTTCTGATCGACATTATCACTCCCTATCTCCATCTTCAACCTCTGGAAACACCATTAACAGCCATTGAAGCTTAAGATTGAAGCTTGAAGGCCACATTGAAGACTTGGAGAGCCAAAGGAGATCACCTAGACCACCATCACTCGCTTAGAGCGGCTACATTCGAACTTCTGAAGATCCAGGAGCTGCTTATCCATCATCTTGGTGTTCGAGGAGCTTCATAAGGTAGCCACACACCCCTTGTAGCTTAAAATCACCATTACACCCACATGCATGTGTTGAACCTCACATGCAAGCACCCACAAGGCACATGCACGAATGTTGCTTCTGGGTTTGTTAGTTCTAACATGATTCTTGATGATCTATGATGTTGCTATGATGATTTGCAATGATCCAAATTGTTGTACATATGAATCTATGCTTAAAATGATGATATGAGATGAGATTGATGCATGCATGTATGATCTAAGGTATTTTAGATGATTTTGTTGATATTGGAATGATTCTTGATAATGTATAAGTGGTCTTGCAAGGTTGGATTGTGATTATGATGGTCAAAATATGTTTAGGAAGCAAACTTACTATTTTTAGTAACTTTTTTGTCACTAGTTGAACATTTGGTGTAAATGATGAACATGCATGTATTTGAAATTGCTCTTATGATAATAATATGAAGATTGAAATACTTGTAATGTGATTTTGACGATGTTCAGGGTCATATTTATCGTTATTACTATTTTTAGTAACTTTTTGGGTCAAGATGTTGATAGATGGAAATTTGAGTTATGTTGACATGTTTAAACGATGTTAGATTGATTATTAGGATGATTTGTGGCATAAGGATGTGTTAGAAATGTTAAAATGATCATTTCTACGCAAAACTAGAAAGTTACTATATTTAGTAACTTTATTTTTACAAAAACCGATTTGTCAACGTGTTGTACGATTTGAGCATGCTAAGTGACTTATTATGTTATAATATTATGAATAGATGACTAAGTTAGATGGTTTCCGATGTCACGTATGCTAAAAATGGAAACTTTCCATTTTGGGAAACTTTTATGTGCTAACATGCTATAAACGACTTATGTGAAACCGTATGATGACGTGCTATGTGTTAACATGATCACGTAGGACTAATGAGCATGCTAGAACTCTAAAACCGATATGCTTTGTGAACTTCCCATAAATGGAAACTTACTATAAATAGTAAGTTGTCCATAGACGCGACTTACGCGTTTTGCACACGACGAGCACTTACACGATTGCTACACGATTCACAACCGTCACACGGATCACCAACGGGTCGTTGACTTGACACGGTCAACTTTGGTCAAACACAGTCAAACACGGTCAAACACGGTCAAACGCGGGCAATATGGACCAATACGAGCAAACACGGTCATTGTAGACCGACACGGACAAACATGAACAACCAAGGGTTGTTGGACACAAACACGAGCACTAACACGAACACTAGCACCGTCACTTACACAAACTCACGTACGGTGTACGCTATAGGTTGCCGGTGACCGACGTGCTACTTGACGATTCAGGAGCTTACGCTTACATACATTCGTATCACTAAGGTGAGTTTACGGCCCCTCTTTACTCTTTTTCAAACGCTTTTAAATAGGGGGAGAATACTGGTTGCATCGAGTCAAACATCTATTACTGTACAAACATTTTGGTGTATGCTGGTTTATTAGACAAACATTAAGTGTTGTAATCGTAAGAAGTCCTCACAAAGTCTTACCGTTAATGTACAAACAACGAGGCGAGTTTGAATGGATCCGTTTGGGGTGTGACTAACCCCGCGTGGCGAAATATTGGCTGGATGTCATAACACGTGAAAACTTGACCTATCTTGCCATGTTATTACGAGACATGGCGGAGGCAAAGACTAACAAGTCTAGTTCGGTAGTGACGCACTGACACTTTGGGCCAAGGGCTCGGTACTAACATATGATAAACAGCATGACACACTTTCTTACTATATATGTATATCAAAACCTGTGAACTCACCAACCATTGTGTTGACACTTTTTCAAACTTGTATTCTCAGGTAACTAGCGAGCTATGGATAACAGGAATGCACACTTTAAGGGACGAGCATTAGGATCCGCATGCATTTCTGTCTTATCATTTGGAAACATTCTTATTTATGTTATGAATTAAACAATGTTGCATTTGACAATTTGATTTCCGCTGCATGTATTCAAACATATTTATCTCCGCTGCTATGAAATACTTTTCCGCTGCAAACTATTTTGTTATGTGTATGTGTCAAACTTGGATTTGTAAACGCATATAGAGTCGTTCTATATGACCTTGAGCTGTGATTCTGGACACGTCACATCCACATGGACATACACCACAAGTGGGAATTTGGGGGTGTGACAGTTCCCGTGAACCCACACCCCACAGCCTACATCCGCCTCTGTGTGTGTATATATATACATGAGAAAGAATAAATAAAAAGTCTATTTTGTTAAAGAAGACTAAAAATGATTTTTAAAACTTCTAAAACGACACAAACGAACTCCAATTTAACTCATTTTGATGTCATTAAACCATCTCATCAAAACCTACAATATCAGCTTTTAGGATTAACTTTAACAACTAGTTTTAGAATTTAAATTTTATGGCTTAGTTTTTAGATTTTAGGTGTAATTTTGAGGTTCATGGTTTGTTTTTAAAGTTTTGGTTTAGTATTAGAGTTTATTCTTTATGATTTAAGGTTTGTGTTTTAGGATTCGAAAAGCCACTTCCAACGATGCAAAAATAAATTCAATCGGAGTTTGTTTGAGTTGACTTTTGAGTCTTTAAAAATCTTTTTTATCATTCTTAGTCAAAATAAACTTTTTAGGCAAAATTATATATATATATATATATATATATATATATATATATATATATAGGGTATGGTTAAAATGAAACCACATCTCAGTAAGGAAACCACATCTCAGTGAGAAAACCGCGAAAACCATTCAAAAATCACGTAAAAAGAACATTTTTTTTTTTTGAAATTTTTTACAGGTTTGTAACACTATTGGACATATTTTTATAAAAAACCAAAAAAGTTCCGACCAAATATTTGTTTAAAAAATATTTTATAAACCCACGTAAAACCTTACGTTTTGTTACGTAGGTTTTACGTGGGTTTATAAAATATTTTTTAAAAAATATTTGGACGGCGCTTTTTTTGGTTTTTTTTCTAAAAATGTGCCCAATAGTGTTACAAACCTGTAAAAAAAATCAAAAAAAATACGTTGTTTTTACATGATTTTTGCATGGTTTTCGCAGTTTTCTCATTGAGATGTGATTTTCATTTTATCTTTTTCCTATATATATGTATATATAAAGGTTCAAAAGAAAACTTCTCACTTTTAAGAAAATTAAGAAAACTTCAACTAGCCAATCAATTTAAAAAAAAAAAAATTCTTGAATTTTTATTATTAGCTTAGAAATATTATAAATAAAGAATTTTTTTAATAAAATTATGTAGATCACGAAGTTACATAAATGTAATATGTAAAGTTACATATATTTAATCAAAGAGTTACATATATGTAATAATATGAGTTACATTTATTTTTATATTTTTTTTGTTAACAAATCTAACTTTATAATAAAAGAAAATGTAAAACGAAATTGATTGATAATAATTGTAATTAGTTTTCTTTAGAATGAAGGTTTTTATTGGAACATTCCTCTCTCTATATATATATATATGGAGATGATCAAATGTTAACTCATGTTTATTGCGTTAACCGAATAACTACATCTTATTACTTTGGAGCCATATTAAAGTAAATCTAAGGGGTGATATATATATATATATATATATATATATATATATATATATATATTTTAATTAATGTAGTGTCCACTTACATTTGTAAAAAAGAAGAAAAAACTTAAACATTTAGATTTATTTTAATGTGAGCCTTAAAGTAATAAGATTTAGTTATTCGGTTAACGCAATAAGGATGGGTTAATATTCGAAACATCCCCTATGTGTGTGTATATATAGGGTAATGATCAAATAAAAAGTATATTTTGTCTAAGAATGTTAAAAAGAATTTTAAAAATATCTAAAACCAACCGAAACCAACTCCGATTGAACTTATTTTGATGGCATTGTATCCGTCTCATCGAACTCTACAATATTTGCTTTTTGGTTTTAGCTTTAACAACTAGCTTTAGAGTTTGGATTTTAGGACATTTTTTTAGCTTTTAGGTTTTATCTTTAGATTTATGGTTTATTTTTATATATTTGGTTTAATTATTAGGGTTTATTGTTTATAATTTAAGGTTTGCGTTTTAGGGAATTAAAAGTTGAATCCAATGATGTAAAAATGAATTGAATCGGAGTTTGTTTGAGTCAGTTTTTGAGTTTTTGAAAATCCTTCTTAGTGTTCTTAGGAAAAAAAACTTTTTAAAAGAACATTTCCATATATATATATATAGAGGAGGGTTCCTCAAAAAACTCCTATTTTAAAGAAAACCAAGAAAACCTTAATCTAACCATTGATTTAAATGATCAATGGTTAAAAGTTAATGGTGTTATTTTGGTAAGTATTGATATGATTAGTGTCAAAACATCTTAATTAATTACCAGGGAAAATATAATTCTCTCTCTCTCTCTCTTTCCCTCCCTCCCTCCCTCCCTCCCTCCTACCATAATTTACAGAGTTTCCAAAAATCATGTATTTAATTCAAATATTCTAATTGATTTCTGTAAAGTAATGGCGTGAAACTTATTTTAGTTTATAATGACTTTGAAAGATATTGAACATTGTGGGTGAATATTACAAATATGTACAACGTGGAATCATGGATCATATATACTTACTCATTTTAAATTAGCTGATTTCATATACGTAATCAATTTGAAACAGTTGATTACATATATGTACTCAGTTTGGAATAGTTGTTTACATATATGTAATCAATTTACATCATTGATTACATGTATGCAAAGAGTTTGGAATCGTTGATTACATATATGTAATCAATTTAGAATAGTTTATTACATGTGTGTAATCAGTTTGGAATCGTTAATTACATATATGTACTTAGTTTAGAATAATCAATTACATATATGTTAGCATTTTCAAAAACAAAAATTTTGATTGAATAACTAATTACTTAATGAATATATGATATGTAATCTATATCAATTGTTATATGCAGCCATGCAGGTAAAAAAAATTGACAAAGAGTTAAAAAGTCATTGATTACATATAATATTGTTACATCAATATATTCTTAAATTTTGGATATGTAGGACAAGTTAAATGTTAATATAAGTTTAGGAAAGATATAGATGCGAAAATATACTTGTATATATGTAATTATACAAAGTAAACTTGCTTACATATACGTAAGCATTAAGAATGAAAATTATATTATCACTGATCATAAGCAAATATATTAGATTCATATTTTTACCCAACAAACTTATTATTAGTACACAGATTGAAGGACAATAAAAACATTACAAAAAACAAACTGTAAGAAAGTATTGAAAGAATGCTAAAAGAAGGAGATGATCTCTTTCAAAATCTCAATAATGTTAACCAATAAAAAATCAATTCTCAAACATTGAAAATGTTGATACATGTAATGTCCCTAGTTCGGTTTTGTAACTCTAATCATGTAAAGTTCAAAGTTATTAATGGAAGTTGTCTTTATATATCATTCTTAATGTTTATTATTAATTATATGTTTAGTTGATTTGATTAAATTAATGTTGAGTATGAAGATTGCTCATTCGGCCGAATGACTCAAGAATGAAGTCATTCGCCGAATGAACATCATAGCGAATGTCTGGCGATAGAATGAGTCATTCGCCGAATGACTCATTCGATTGATAGCTCATTCGAGCTTAGTCATTCGCCGAATGAGCTGCTTCGGCCACTCATTCGGCCGAATGACTTCAGCTTATATATAGAAGTTCAAATCATTTCAACTCTTAACTTTCCAGAGCCCTCCTTCTTCCCTGAGACTCAAGTGTCAAAACCCTAGAAGATTTGAGCGGTTCTTGATCATCCAAGTTCGATTCTCAACCCGTGGTGTTCGATTGTTGCTTCCACGTTGTTCTTACAACCTCGGATCACCACGGTTTCTGTTGGTTTCGATTGGAAAACCCTGGAATAGGATTCCGCACTATTCCAGAGGCTGTCGAGTAGTTTTACATTGGATTCGGAGTGTTTCCGAGCTCCCAATCGGTCCAACAAAGTGGTATCAGAGCTTTGGCCTCTTGATTCTACTCGATTTCCACTCAAAATCATCAGATCTGAGTCTCCCAAAACCCTGATTTTCGTAACTTCCAAAAACCCTATTTTTCTTGCTTTCCAAGTTACTATTTCATTGAAAAACCAAGGGTTTTTGTGGTTTGATTGCCCTAATTCTTTCCTAATTGGCTTGTTATCATGTCTTGAACTTATGTACCAAATTTGATGCTTAAATCTGGTCAAAATCGCAAGTTATCACGATTTTTGTTGCTGAAAACCCCAGATCGCCGAATGACTCTGGCGGCCGAATAAGTTCAGCCGAATAGCCCCTCATTCGCCGAATAGGTCTCATTCGGCGAATAACTCCTTCGCCATTGTCATTCGCCGAATAAGTCTTATACTCTACTCTCATTCGGCGAAAGAGCTCATTCGACATCTGTCATTCGCCGAATAGGTCATTCGATCTTCTCATTCGCCAGTTGTCATACTCAGCCTTCATTCGCCAGTTTCTGTTCATTCGGCCCCCGACATTCGCCAAAACCAGTTTATTCGGCAACTTTTCTGAGATTTTTCTAAGTGTTGAATTTTGTCATTTCTGATTAAATGGAAGACTTAGCACTGATGGCGAACCAGAATCATCGTATTCAGACATTATTATTGACAGAGAATGAGACGGGGAACTCTAATAAAGCTCCCAAGTTACTAACCTTAGACGATTATCCTCACTGGAAGTATCGGTTTGAGATTCACATCAATGGGGTGGATACAAATCTGTGGATGATGATTGAAGGAGGTTATCTGAGGCCTCTGAATGAAGATGGAACTCCTATGCTAGTCACACGGATGACTGAGCCTCAGAGGAAGCTGTGTGATTATGAGAAGAAAGCCTATGCTATTTTGTCACAGTCCATTGCCACTGATATCTTCCATCAGTTTAGACAGTTTACTTCGGCTAAGCTACTGTGGGATGCACTGCAACAAAGATATGAGGGTAATGATGCTTTGAAGAGTATCAAGTCAAAGGCACTGAGAAAGGAATTCAATAGCTTCATGTATGTGGGAAATGAGTCACTGGATGAGCTTATTGCCAGGTTTTATCATCTGTTGAGTGAGTTATTCAATCATGAGGTCAAAACTACAACTCAAGAAAAGATTCAGTGTTTAGCAGATGCTTTACCTCCAAAGTGGGAATCCTTCTTGATGGTACTCAAGCAAAATCAGATGTTGGCTCATATGGACATCAATGATTTCATTCAGAAGCTAAAAGAGCAGGAGATAGAGAACAAATGGAAGGCCAAGAGAGTTGTGCAAGTTCAAGATCCTTCTCTATACTACTCCACTCCCACAGTTGATAAATCCACAACTCATGCTCCTCTGAAGACTGCTTTTGTTACTCAAACATCTGAAGCTTCATCTGCAGCTCAGATGAATTTCAGTCAATCTTCTTCATCAAGTTCACAACAAGAGCATCATCAGCCTACCGCAAGTCTAAAAATAGAGAACTTTGACAAGGTCACAGTAGAGATTGCAAAAGAGCATATGTGTCTTCTGTCAACATTGGTTAGCTCATATGATGGATTAGTTGCTGGTCAGATCGGAAATCCATATTTGACCAATGATGATTACTCTCAGATTGATCCTGATGATATGGAGAGAATTGACATTATGTGGGCATTGGCTAGTGCAGTTAGAAGAGCAAAGGAGTTTGTAAAAAGGACTGGGAAGGATATCAATCTAAACAAGGAGTCCAAGTTTGGATTTGATATGACATCTGTCACATGCTACAACTGTGGTGAGAAGGGTCATTTTGCCAGACAATGCAAGCAGCCGAAGAAAGCTGGCAACAAGAATCCATTTCAGCATCAGAAATCCTCTACTGCCAATCCAGAAAGGAGATTAGTTCCCATTGATTCTCCTTCTTAAGTTGGATCTTCATCCTCTGCTAGTAAAGCTTTAATGGTTCAACAGGATGAAGGGGTGAACTGGGACTTCAGGTTTAATGCTGATAAAGAAGATCAAAATAAAGCTTGTGTGGCAGAGATTCAGCAGTCTGAAGGTCAAAGTGAAGAAAGCATTCGGGTAGATTCATTGAGGAATGATGACAAGATCTCAAGTCCAGAATCAGATAATCTGACAGATTCAGACATTCAAGATTCCGATGCTGAAGCTGATGACTCCTCTACTCAATTTGCCTTGATGGTAAACTTTTCTGCTTCTATAGAGTCAGAGCAGGTATACACTGACTGTTCATCTTCACATTCAGAGTGTTTTAATTGTGTTGATCTTAGAAGTAAGGTCCTTGCTTATCAGACACATAATAGTGTTTTGATGAACGATCTCGACTTGTGCATTGAGGCTAACAAAGTTTTAAAATCTAATGAAAAAGATTTTCAAGCTAAAATTGATCTTTTAAATAGACAATTGCATGAGGCAGAAATCGCAGTGCTGAATAAGCAAGATGCTATCACTTCTTATCTCAATACCATCAATGAGATTAAGAAGAAGTTAGCAATAGTCGAGTGTGACTATGAGACCTTAGGACAAAAGCTCAAGAGCTATGAAAGCTCATCTTATATCATTGAGCACATGATCAGTAGGGGTACTGATCAGGGGAAGGAAAAGGTTAACTATCAAAATTGTCCTCCACCCATCCTCAATGCATTTGTCAATACACCAAATGACAAAGATGTAAAGGATTTTCAAGTTACTACTCTGTTAGTAATTGATCCAGTCGGTCTGAGTACAAATCAGAGTTCTTCAAAGACTGCTGGATCTCGTGTGGATGGAGTTGTTGAAGATTGGGTCTCAGATTTCGAGGATGAATCAGAATATAGTACTCCTCGGAATCAAACCTCTGTTGTTATGAAAGGTGACCCAATCTGCAACTCAAAAATTTACAAAGAATTGTGCTTTGTTAAAGCTTCACAAGAATCTGAAGCTAAGCATGTTACCAAATCAGCTATTGTTGGTAACAAAGGGACAAAAGGTTTGGGTTTTAATCCAGATTGTCAGAAAACAAATGCTTTTAAATCAAATAGAAAACCATTTTCTGATTTAAAACATTTTCATAAAAAAGGTGACAAAGTCTGTTTTGAATGTGGTGAGTCTGGGCACATTGTGAGATTTTGCCCTCATTTGATCAGGCCAAAGGTTGTTTCTTTCAGAAAATTAAATTCTGCTTTACCAAAACCGGTTAAATCTGTACCTAAGCCTGTTCAAACAAAGGCCAAACAATCGGTTCAGATTATCACTTCAGACAAGGGTAAAGGAAAAAGGAAACTTTGCATGTTCCAAGTGTGCCTAAAGTTAACCAAGCAAAATCATCATCCATTTATCTGAAAACCTCTTTTGATAAACATGCAATTTGGAAAGTTAAATCATCTGAGGATTCTGTTTCACCTATTTCAGATAAATCTTTTCCTGATGGAAAATGGATTGATGTTTGGATCCGAGACTCTATGGGTCAACCCAAGACTGTAAAGGCTTGGGTTCCCAAAGTGAACTGATTGTCTCTTTATTGTGTAGGTTGCCCCAAAAGCTGGAGTTAACAGCAATTGCATCGTTGATAGTGGGGCTTCCAGACACATGACTGGTGATATTTCTCTGCTCACCAATGTGAATGCAGTTCGAGGTGGATATGTTGCTTTTGCCGGTGACAAAGGCGGATTTATTACAGGAGAGGGAATTCTGACAAATGGACAAGTTTCATTTGATAATGTCAGATATGTTAAACAACTAGAAAACAACCTCCTGTCAGTCTCTCAGATTTGTGACAAAGAGTACAAGGTTTTATTTGATGATTCAAAATGTTACATTCTCAAACAAGGTGTTAAGATATCTGAAGATTGGATTTTGATGTCTGCTCCGAGGAAGCAAGATCTGTACGTTCTCAATATGGCCACAGCTTCAACTACATCCTCCACAGCTTCATGTTTTATGACAAAGGCAACTGAGAAAGATTCAATCCTTTGGCATAAGAGGATGGGCCATTTGAGTTTACGTAAGATGAATCATTTGGTACACAATAGTCTGGTTGAGGGAGTTAGCTTGAAGAATTTTAAGCTGTCTGATATCTGTGTCTCGTGCAAGAAGGGAAAGCAATCTAAGCAGTCTCATAAACTGAAAAAATATCATTCAATCAATGTTCCTCTTGAGCTTCTCCATATGGATTTGTTTGGTCCAGTGAATCGGAAGAGTATAGCTGGAGATCAATACTGTCTTGTCATCACTGATGAGTATTCCAGATACTCTTGGGTTTTCTTTTTGAAGGAGAAATCTGAAACGTTTGATTGCATTCAAGTTTTGGTTACTAAACTTGAATCACTTTATAAGCTCAAGATTCGTCAGTTTCGAACTGATAATGGAACGGAGTTCAAAAATCACAACATGGAGAATTTTTGTAATGCAAGAGGCATTGTGCAACAATTTAGTGCTCCATACGTTCCACAAATGAACGGTGTTGCTGAACGCAAAAATAGGACATTGATTGAGGCTGCTAGAACCATGCTTGCTGATTCCTCTTTGCCGGTTCAGTTCTGGAATGAAGCTGTAGCAAATGCTTGCTATACCCTGAACCGAGTTCTTATTGTGAAAAGACATGGGAAGACTTGCTTTGAACTGCTCCATAACAGAAAGCCAAATCTTAAGTATCTAGAACCGTTTGGTGCTCCATGCACTATGCTTAAGAAACATGAACAGGGCAAGTTCAATGAGAAGGTGGAAGAAGGGTACTTTCTTGGGTACAGCACTCCAAATAAACGAGTTTACAACATTGCAACTCATAATGTGGAGGAGTGGTACCATGTGGATGTTCAGAAATACACAATTCCCCCACCTGGAAAAGGGCTAGATTGGATGTTTGATTATTCCAGTCTCTTTGATTCATTCAATATGCCCCCCATGTATTCAGATGAAGATGTTGCTGTTCAGATGTTGTATGATGTACAAAATGCACCTGATGAACCTATGCAACCTTCCTCTGCATCTGTTCCAACTACACAGATAAATGATGACAGCTCAGACACAGATGACAATCCTCCAGCTGCTCCTGAACCGGTTGTTGATAACCTTGTACCTGGTCTTGAGGATTTGAATCTGAATAACTTAGATCCTGAGGTTGAGGTTCCAGCTCATCCTGTTGGAAGAATCAATCGTATTCATCCTCAAGACAACATTATTGGGAGTCCTTTAGATGGAGTGAAGACTCGAAGTCAGATCTCTTCAGGTGGTCTTGCTGACATTCTTGATTTTGCAGATGTAAGCTTTTGTGCTCATTCCTGCTTTATTTCTCAAGTTGAACCGCGTACTGTCATTGAAGCTCTCAAGGAAGAATCATGGGTTGATGCAATGCAAGAAGAACTTTTACAGTTCAAAAAGTTAGGTGTCTGGCAATTGGTTGACAGACCCAAAGGTGCAAAAGTCATTGGTACTCGATGGGTTCTTCGTTGCAAGAAAGATGATCACGGGATCATAGTGCGAAATAAAGCACGTCTGGTGGTTCAAGGATTCAGACAGATAGAAGGGTTGGACTACAATGAGGTGTTTGCTCCGGTTGCTCGACTCGAAGCCATTCGTATCTTCTTGGCTTATGCATCCTTTAAGAAGTTTAAAGTTTATCAAATGGATGTCAAGAGTGCGTTCCTTCACGGTGTGATCAGTGAAACCGTATATGTCAGTCAACCTCCCGGGTTTGAGGATCCATTGCATCGTGACCAAGTCTACAAGTTAGACAAGGCCTTATATGGATTGCATCAAGCTCCGCGAGCGTGGTATGAGACACTTTCTACTCACCTTCTGAACAACGGGTTCAGAAGAGGTGTCATTGATTGCACATTATTCATTCGTGAGAAGGACAATGATTTACTCTTGGTGCAAGTGTATGTGGATGACATAGTTTTTGGTTCCACAAATGATAGTCTGTGCAAGGAATTCGAGAAGGTTATGAAAGAAAAATTTGAAATGAGTTCGATGGGAGAGATGAAGTTTTTCTTGGGTCTGCAGGTGGATCAATCTGAGGCAGGGATTTTTATTCATCAAACCAAATACGTTGGTGACATTCTGAGCCGGTTCAGTATGTCTGATGCCAAGCCTGCTGGTACCCCACTGGCTGTTAATCACGGGATTACTCCAGATGAAAAGGGGGAGTTAATTGATGCCACTCTGTACCGAGGAATGATCGGATCTCTCATGTATCTTACTGCTTCTCGGCCAGATATCATGTTCGCTACTTGTTTGTGTGCACGCTATCAATCAAAGCCAAGAGTATCTCACCTTATTGCTGTCAAAAGGATTATGCGTTATCTGAAGGGTACACCGGAACTTGGCTTATGGTACCCTAATGATGATAATTTTGAGCTTACTGCATATAGTGATTCAGATTATGGCGGATGCAAGAGAGATTTCAAATCAACATCTGCAGGATGTCAGTTCTTTAGAAACCGATTGGTCACCTGGCAGTGTAAGAAGCAGACGTCGGTGTCTACTTCAACCTGTGAAGCTGAATATATCGCTGCTGCTAGTTGCTGTTCACAAATAATCTGGATTCAACAGCAACTCATGGACTATGGGTTACATTTTTCTAACACTCCTATTTATGTTGATAATACAGCTGCCATTGCTGTCCCTAAAAATCCAGTTCAGCACTCCAAAACCAAACACATCGACATAAAATATCACTTCATACGTGATTGTTTTGAAAAGAAATTAATCGATGTTGTGAAAATTCACACCGATCACCAGAAAGCCAATCTTTTTACAAAAGCATTTGATAAACCCAGATTTTTATATCTGTTATCGGCTAATGGTGTTTTTCAAAAGGATGAAGTTCAATCCTCATCTGAGTCTCACAAATGATCATCATTTTTACTTAGATAGTTTTTGCTTTGTTCATTTTACTTCAGTATTTTCATTTTTATTGTATAGTTCTTTTTCATTATCAAAAACTCAAAAAGATTTTCTATTTTTAGGTTTTTAGGGGGAGATATTATAATACTTGAAAAACCAAAAACAATAGAAAATTTGAAAAACCAAAAACAATAGAAAATTTGAAAAACCAAAAACAATAGAAAAATTAAAAATTGAGATAGTCTTGTTAAATAAAGTAGTACATTGATTTTATCATGTCATAGAAGCAGAAATGAATGTATGAACTAAAATCACAAAAGAATTGTGATGGGATGTACTGATAGGCTGACTATACAAAATGAATAAACAACTTGTGATAACTTAGAAAGTTTGATATGATGGGATCCATTTTAATTAAATCATTTGAGTGAGAAACGGTTTTTGACTTAAATCAAGCATACACCTATCATCATGGAAGCAAATGAGGTTTCATTCAAAGAAAAATAAAGGCAAGCTGGTATTAAGCTTGAGGAAAATCAAAACAAGCTGGTATTAAGCTTGAAGAAAACCTAATGCAAGCTGGTATTAAGCTTGAAGAAAACCTAATGCAAGCTGGTATTAAGCTTGAAGAAAACCTAATGCAAGCTGGTATTAAGCTTGAGAAAAACTTAAACAAATAAAGTTCGATTCCATACATGTGCCATATTGCTGGGACGGACCTAGCTGAAGCCATCCATTTGGATAGAACAAGAAAAATACAAAAAGATAATAAATGTTTGAATCTTATTGAATTCATGATGACTGGTTTTAAGATATGCTGAAATAAGTTTTGAACTGATTTTGATCTTTATTGATGAAATGAATTGGGGAACTCAATCAGAAAATATGAGTGATCATATAGTTTGTTTAGGAGTTATGTATTGTTCAGTTTAAGTTTGGACAAATATATCAGTAATCGTATCATAATGAAATTGTGTTTGAAATGAAGCATTCATTGAAGGCAATATGATGTGATTAGAGATATGTATTATTTTATTAATGGACTTCTCACAAAAATATGTGTTTCTTTGTTTTTAATTATTGTTTGTACAGTTGTAGTGGTCGTTTCAGAAAAATACAAAAAGATTTTATATTTTCAATCTTGTTTTAGATGATCATTTGTAGATTCGGATGTATTTCATATCCGAATCCTGAACCAACCAGACATATCTTTATAAATTGTTAAAGGTTTAGTGCTCAAAATGTCAAATGTTGAAATAGTTGAGGTTTGGAGGTTTTCATCTCTCATTCGTCTGAATGAGAGGTAGAATGAACTCATTCGGCCGAATGAACTCATTCTGCGAATGAGTCATTCGACCGAATCAATCATACAATGTGTTTTTCATTCGACGAATGAAGGGTGTCGAATGTCTCATTCGACATTCTCATTCGGCGAATGAGTATTGTCGAACGACCTATTCGCTACACTCATTCGGCGAATGAGACTGAATGTCAGGTGACCTTTTGCCTAGCTCATTCGGCGAATGAGAAGGGACTATATAACGGTCCTTCGGCCGAATGAGGGTCATTTGACCATTTTCACTTTCGCGACATCAGAGAGCTCCTTCATTCGGCGATTATCACACTCCTTGTCTTAGATCGATTTTCGATTTCTTTTGTTAACCCTGCTTCTGACAATCACATTCTATTTCATCTCAGGTATTTGGAGATCGATTATCAAGCACTTTCAACCGTGAAATCATCAAAAACAGTTGTGATTTTAGGGTTTTAGGGTTTTGTAAATCGCCGTTTAAATAGACTATCAAAATGGGATTGAAACTACCTAAGACCTGTATTAAAAGTCTTAATCGGTTGATTCTGAGTGTGTGTGTGCAATTTTTATGAACTGATTGTTGATTTTTGGAAAAAGGGATTTTGAATTCAAAATGGGCGCCGAATGTCGTCATTCGGCGAATGGCTCATTCGACGAATGACCAGACTTGTCTATATCTCATTCGGCGAATGAGAGTCATTCGACGAATGAACCTCATTTGACGAATGACTCATTCGATCATATGACTCATTCGGCGAATCACTGCCATTCGGCACATCAGTTAATTTCACAATCTGATTTCCTGTTAAATTTCAGTTTCTTGTTGAATGTCTTGTACTAACTTGTTTATTTCTTCTGTTGTGCAGCATGGCAGGTTACAAGTCAGTTCCTAAGCACAACATTTGTGCTCATCTAGATTTGACCACTCCGAACGCGAAGCACTACTCAGACATCATTACTTTTCTGAGGTGTTCGAGGATATTCACTGCCATATCTACTGTCCATGTGCCTTATCATTCGCATCAGCAGGATTTCTGGTCATCTGCTGACATTGACTGCGAAGCCGAGCCGACAGTCATAAGGGGCAAAGTGCAAGGGTATGATGTTGTGGTCTCAGCTGAACATATCCGGAGAATTTGTGGATTTCAAGACTCTCCTGATCAGCCTGCATTACTTGATCGATTTCTGGTTCGTGGATGCTTTCTACGGTGCAAGTATGAGGGTGATATTGGAGCTGGCATTCTCAACAAGGCGTTTATGTCTCCTCAATTCAAGTATTTAGCACATGTCTTGGTTCACTGTCTTGGATCGAGGCGAGGTGGTTTTGATGATATGCGTGAGACCATTCAGTGCGCATTTGCTGCTTTAGTGCTCAATAAACCCTTCAACTTCTCAGAGATGATCTTCATTCACATGAAGGAGAACGTGGTTCTGAAGGGTGACAAGAAGTTCCTTATGTACCCGAGGTTTCTACAGCAAATCATAGATGCTCAAGTTCCAGATATTCCGAAGATCAATGCTGATGTCATTCGATTAGAGCATATGAATGACACTACTCTTAACAGAGTTTTGTCATACAGAGGGAAGGAGAGGAAGCCCACCACCAGGTCTTTATTCGGACACCTCTCTCGACCTGATTATAGAGCTCCTGCCGGACGGAGATGGAGGCATGATGACTCCGATTCGGATGTAGAAGACATCGTTGTACCGGCTGGTGGAGATGATAGTGATGGAGGTGATGGAGGTGATGGTGCAGGCCCTAGTGGTGCTGGAGCTGGTGAGAGCACAATAATTGTGAGCACTGCTGCTATTGTGAGTTCTGGTGGTGCTGAGATGAGTTCTGGACACATGACCACTGCTGCTTCTGTGAGCATGGTTGATGTTAGTCGTGCTGTTGCTGGTGATGATGCTGTTATGACTACAGCACAGGAAGAGGATGTAGATATTGATTCTTTGATGGATCTAGACTTCCTGACCACCACCACTACTACTGTTTCCACCTCTACTGTTGCTGATACTTCAGCTCCTCATTTGTCTGATGATGATGATGAGTCTGATGATTCTGGTGATGATGGTGTAGTCGGGGAAGGTGAAGAGGAGAGTACAGATTCTGATGATTTCATGCAGGAAGGATATGAGAAGGTGATGGTGGCTGGGAAGATGGTTGTTCGGAAGAGGAAGAGAGGGAGGAGATCACTGATCCGTTATTCATTCCAGAGTTTGATCTATCTCCTCCTCCCAGGTCTTCTGCTCCTGCATCAGCAGCTGTGGTTGCTGCTGCTACTCAGCCCACATCTTCCAGAGCAGGAAGGGGAAAGAGATCGAGGTTCTCTTTCCAAAGGAAGTCAGAACTGACTACAGCTGCTACATCTACTGTTACATCAGTAGCAGCTGTGTTAGTTTCTTCACTGACAAGGTCAAGGGCTATTCCTGCTCAGACTACTACTGCCCCTCTGACCACTCCTTTTATTCGTGAGCCGGTTTATGTTGCTGCTTCTTCTGGCCCATCTACATCACGAGCTGATACGTTTATACCTACTGTGTCAGTTGTGGATCAGCTTAGCACACTGAACAGTATGGTTCTCAGGTTGATGGAGAAGAACATGGAGCAAGAGTCTAAGATTGCTCAGCTCACTCAAAGGATCCATGATCAGGATGCCTTGTTGCTGCAGGCAGCTGATCAACGAGCTGATCTTAGAGCTCGGTCTGCTCAACAAGAAGAGCAACTGCTTAAGTATATCGATGAGCACAACCAGTTGGCCTTGACTGCCACTAGTTTCAACGAGAGGATCCTTCTTCTGGAAGCTGAGAATGCTCGCCTTGCTGAACTTGTCGAGAGTTCCAAGGAAGGCACTCCCAGGCTCGAAGGTGTGGAAGTCCATTCCGATGATTCAGACAAAGAAGTAGATGAAGACGAAAAAGAAGAGTCTGATGAGGAACAGGTTGACTATGAAGACTCAGACAAAGACGATGAGTCTGATGATGATGATGATCATGATGATGAGGCCAAGGACGGATCTGGGAGTGGGTCTTCTGGTTCATCAAGTGCTGATGATGATGACGATGATGACCAGGCCCCTCCCTCGTCAGAGATTCGATCCAAGAGAGCCAATGATAAGAAGAAAGCCTCTTCTCAACCTCCTCCTGCAAAGACAGATGAACCCACAGCGACCGAGGAAGTAGAAGCAGTGCCTTTGAGACGTCAGCTAGATGAGACGTTGACTATGATCTTGGATGCTCAGGGCATTATACAGCACTCGGTCAGCTATGACAAAGAGGAAGGGGAAATTATTCACTGCTTATCCCGAGAGCAGATTGCTGAGCTGTTCAGGCTTAATCCGGACGAGGTTGTTACTGATGACACCTCAGTTCCCATTTTTGAAGAGCCTGAACCAGAGCCATTTGATGATGTTGATGAGGTTATTTTGGAAGACATCACAGATGAAGAATACCCAAAGTATACATCGGCTGAAGACGAGCTGCCTATATTCACTGAACCATTTGATCAAGAAACAGAGGATCTCTTGGTCAGATATCTGGAGGAACAAGTTGAGGCAAGCAAGGCTGAAGCCGATGACCAAAAGAGAAGAAAAAAAGAATGGGCTGCTTATTGGGAAGTGTTGAAGAAGCAAAGCACAGAGAAGATGCCAGCCACACACAAGAAAGTCTACAGGACCAAAGGCTACAAAGCTGGAGGTCAGATTCTTAGCTGGGCATACTTCCATGATCTTGGGTGCTATGCTGTGAAGAGAGAGAAAGGGATTGACTACTTCAAACACCCACATGATTTCAAGACGTTGCCTGGATTCGAAGTCAATCAGTTAGCACGTCTGAATATGCTATACAGTGAAGACTCCGGGATGTCTGCTTGGTTTTCTCGACAAATCAAGTATGAATACCGGAAGAGATGGGTGCACTTTCAACCACAGCAGCCAGAAAGATATTATTTGCCAGAGATTGATGGTGATACCCGCAAGCATAAAGTGATCCTGAAGTGGCTTCCCCGTAGAGTTTTGAAGAGGATTCCCCTGTGGAAGATGCGTCAAGACTTTATGGATGGATTCCGATGGTGGTACTATGACGGGCGAACTGGTGAAGCGGTGATAGTCCTTTGCAAAGACAAGAAGTGGGAGACTGTCAGAATTTTTGATCCCATGTGGCTGACGAACCTGTCTCATAAAGATGTCCAAGCTCTCTTCAGAAATCAGATCTTCTTTGATGTTCTAGACATGGTTCAAGCCTTGCAGTTTATGAGAGTGATCCGTCTCTGCAGCATTTTCAAGATACACGCTGGAGCAGATTGGAAAGCTATTTCAGAAAAGTATTTCAAGAAAGACACTTCCAAGAGTTGAACTAGGTCCAAGGGGGAGTTTGTTGATACATGTAATGTCCCTAGTTCGGTTTTGTAACTCTAATCATGTAAAGTTCAAAGTAATTAATGGAAGTTGTCTTTATATATCATTCTTAATGTTTATTATTAATTATATGTTTAGTTGATTTGATTAAATTAATGTTGAGTATGAAGATTGCTCATTCGGCCGAATGACTCAAGAATGAAGTCATTCGCCGAATGAACATCATAGCGAATGTCTGGCGATAGAATGAGTCATTCGCCGAATGACTCATTCGATCGATAGCTCATTCGAGCTTAGTCATTCGCCGAATGAGCTGCTTCGGCCACTCATTCGGCCGAATGACTTCAGCTTATATATAGAAGTTCAAATCATTTCAACTCTAACTTTCCAGAGCCCTCCTTCTTCCCTGAGACTCAAGTGTCAAAACCCTAGAAGATTTGAGCGGTTCTTGATCATCCAAGTTCGATTCTCAACCCGTGGTGTTCGATTGTTGCTTCCACGTTGTTCTTACAACCTCGGATCACCACGGTTTCTGTTGGTTTCGATTGGAAAACCCTGGAATAGGATTCCGCACTATTCCAGAGGTTGTCGAGTAGTTTTACATTGGATTCGGAGTGTTTCCGAGCTCCCAATCGGTCCAACAGAAAAAGAAACAAATTGAAGAAAAAAAACTTACGCATAAACCCAAACATTGAATTCAAACGGAAATTGACGAAACCCTTGAAGTCATAATTAAATTTAATCTCAAGAAACTTAGCCCCTTAAACCTCGTCAACTTCAAATAAAATTAAATCAATGAAACCCTTAAAATTAAAATAAAACCTAACAAATATGAAGAGGAGCTATCGAGAAGCGGCTGAGAAGAGGTCGAGTTAGGGGCTGATTGACAAGCAAGCTCGTCGAAAAATCGACCTGAGCTTTGCCGGAGACACAACGGTAGGAGCAGGTGCTCCGTTCCCATCTTCCTTTCCCGAACAGAATCACACACACTGGAGTGTGTGTTGCGTGAGGCTGGTTGTATTATATCTCTTCTTCCTTTCTCGTCTTCCTCTCCCATCTTCTGTTCCCGTCTTCCTTTTCCGAACAGAACCCTAGCCATCGTTGAGGCCGAAGTTTGGCGGGAGACACATCAGGGAGTTTATGTGGTGGGGCGGTGGCTTTGCCGGTTATCGATGAAGAGAAGGGAGTGAAAAAGGAAAGCTAGGGTTTTTAATTTTTGAAATCGAACCCCATAAAAACAATTTTTGATTTTGATGTCTGATATAGCGCGCTTCAAAATCAAAAATTAACAATTTATATTTCAATATATTCAAATTGTGATCGAACGTAGCTTATGAGATGATTGATTCAGTATAATATGCAAATCAAAAATGTAATTTTCTTAATTTGATAAATTGTCGACATTAATAATCTGATCAATTGTGGATATAAAAAAGGAAAGAAATAAATCAAATAAACATTGATTAAATTATATTTTAGTAATTTACATTTATATCCTTTTGATTTAAAATTAAATAAAAATCCTATAAATTATTTGATTGGTTGATGCTAGTTTTCTTGGTTTTCTTAAAAAGTAGTGGTTTTCTCATGAACCTTCTTCTCTCTCTCTCTCTATATATATATATATATATAGGTAAGGGTTCCTAAAAAACCCTCATTTTCTAAAAAACTAAGAAAACAACTTTTTAACCATTGATCTAATCAATATACGGTTGAGATCATATAATGGCAATATAGTAAATAAGCAGTAATCAAAGAATTTAATTACAATATTAAAATGTTATAATAGTGAAAACAATTTATTTATCTCTCCTGTATTTTATATGATTCCTAAAATCACTCTTATTTCTTCTCTCTCCTATCTCTTAATATATATTAAAAATATTTAACTCAAAACGTTTATTTTTTCACTAAATAATTGAATTTAAATCATTTGAATTTTTTGATTAAAAAAACTGAATTTTTTAACTAAGCCAACTTATTAAATATATGTAATCATATACCTAGTTACAAAATTTTAATCATATACCATGATTACATATATGTAATACTTAGTGAGGTATACACAATTAATCGTAAAAAAAATTGAATGCTAGGAGCAAAAGATAATATTGTGTGTTACATATAAGTGTTTACATATATGTAATCATACATCTAATTACATACATTTCACATACATGTTTTATAACTTGATTACATATATTTAATCAACCAAACAAAACAATGTAACCACAAATTTAACATGATTACATATATGTAATTGTTTCGGGTAGAAATTAACAAGTGTAACTTTTAGCAAAATCGAATTAGTTTAGTGGGGTATTGTGCTTAATAATCAAGAAAACAGTTTATCAGTAATGTTTAACAAGAATATCCCTGAGGATCCCTAGGGATATTTTAGAATATAAAATAGAAAAACAGCCAAACGCACGAGATTTATACGAGGAAAAGCCCTTAATCCATTGTCGGCATAAAAACCTCGGGAGGTGACAATCGTCACTCTCTCTTGTTCTAATTAATACAAAATGTAAGATTACAATAAAAGAGCCCAATTGATCGATCATGTTTTAGAACTCTGAATGCCGTGAATGTGAGCAAGAAATAATCAGAAGTAAGCTAAGTGAGCTATGTGTGTGTTCCTAGATCGATGTTGCCTCAATTTATAGTAAAAATGATACAACGATAGTCAAAGGTTGTTCTTTATTATTCGGTCCAGTCTCCACTCATGCATCGACCACTATCAATAGACGTTATCATGCAATCCACGTTCTTCTTCATATTCCGGATAAACAGGCATATTTGTTGCTTATAATATGTTGACTCATTTCAAACATTAGTAGCACGTGTTGAATAACAAAGTAATAATTATAAACTATCATGATTCATTATTCAAGTCATCAGATCACATAAATTTGTGTATGCAAATATTCCTAATTATCCCGAATTATTCCGTATCTTGAATTATTCTGAATTAATAGGTAATTTTTTTCAGGTATAACAATTGCCTCCAAGTTCTTATTACCGCTTCAATTGGTGGTAAGAATTTGAAAATAACCGTTTGTTTTGGCTCCTGATTCAAAATTTAAATTTTAAACATGATGTGACCGTTGTCAGCACGGTTATGATTGTGGCGGTTTCCCACATATTCCAGCCGTTTGCGCAGGATATAATGATCACATCTGTCACACCTCGAGCCGGTGGGGTAGGATCGGATTTCTCCAACGGGCGGAAGGTTCCCGAGGCGTGATATCGTGAGTGATAATCAAAGTGATCAGATTGTTTACATTGCACATGATATAAATGAGAAATGCTAAATAGAATAGAATTACAAAGTTAAATTACATCCTTATCGTTTATAATTTAACAATATAAATCTATCATAACATCATAAAATATCTATCTTGTAACTGCACAAGACATACAAAATAATTGTATGATGATGTTCCAAAACTATGCAGGTCCAAAAATACTAAGTCTTCTAACTGAAGTCCTAGTCCAAAAGCATAGGCTTCTTAATTGACCTGTTCGTCACCTAAGAAGTCATGCAAAAATAAAGTCAACACATGGTTGATGAGTTCATATAGTTTTAGAATTTTGAAAATGATTTGTAAATCTCCTTTGGTAAAGACCTTAACCTCATTAACTCCACATGTAATATCCGGATCGGTATGCTTATATATGAGGCATATGTAGGGTCGAACTTATCGCCCGCCTAGCCAATATCCCACCACATACTAATCCACATATGACACTGTTGTTAATAATAATTAAGCATTTTTACCCTTATCCTTAAACCCATAAGTTCTTCAGTTTGTTGTCCCTGTAATTACAATCATTTGAAATCCATATTGATTTCATAAGTTCATCACACAAATATGATCAACCACAGCAATTGTAGAACAGTTATAAATGCTTAATTAAATAAATAGTTAAACATTTAATAAAATCTAAGTCCTAATGATTGGGCCTTGGTCAAACTCGAGTAGACTAGTCTTTAAATCAAGGTACTTAGTAGTTAGGGAATTCTGTAAATATCATCAAACATATGACCTACAAATCAAACAGTCTAGCTAGGACTTCTTGAAATGTAGGATTTTTGTTTCGTACTTGATTCGTTTTGTTTCGTTGGCATATGTTATCTTTGATATTTCCCAGACTTTCCCTTGAAAATGTTTTATTGATTCGTCTGATTCTGTTACAAGACGTACTTGATTCATTGATCATGGAATACTAGATTTAATGATCAAATGTACTCTTGATCTGTTGTTCATCAAACACTTGATTCGTTGAACATCGAATATTAGCTTTGCAAAGATAGTTTCGTTTGATTCGTTGAAATCCCACACTTGTTTCGTCAAAATAGTTTCGTTTGATTCGTTGAACTCACACACTTGGTTTGTCAAAAATGTTTCGTTTGATCATTAATCACCCACTTGATTCGTCAAAATAGTTTCGTTTGATTCGTTGAACTCCCACACTTGTTTTGTGAAAATAGTTTCGTTTGATTCGTTTGAAATGTTTTGATTCCTTTGAAATGTTTAGTTTAACTCAATTATTCACTTAAATTATAAGTAAATAAACTTAGTAAAACATGCATAAAATTTACCTAGACATGATCTAGGATATCATTCATACATGTAAAACATATATAATTCAAAAGCATTTAAGTAAACAATTTAAATAAAACAGTTCACGCATGCTTCTCAGCCCCGCATTTTAAAACAAAATGTTAGAAAAGGGGCAATGAACTCACCTGTGTTGACGTCTAATGTCCTATCACAGAATGCACACTCTTGTTTGTAGGCTAGGTATCTTCAGTTCCTGAGTTGTTTTAAGGAAATTCGAATACTATAAGTATACGTATTAGTCGTCGTATCCAAGGTCTCGGTCTCAATGTGTGTAACTAAGTGTCCTTAGTTACTATCGTGTTTCTAAGACTCCATCTAAATAACCTGGTTCAACTACCCATTTGACATCCCCAACCCCATGATTTATTATAACAGTTTCGTTTAAGATTTTTATAAAATTTTAGCAGAGTTTCCCTTATTTTTTTCAGTTAAAATCCAGACAATCATATTGTCCATTTTACAAAAGAATTTCCCAATAAGATAATCAAAATAACTTTTAACTAAATAGCTATAATTAAATTCCATTTAGATTTAACACACTTTGTAACACCATTAAACTTAACTCAACAAAGTTTATAAGACATTTTTCTTTAATTATCATGACAATACTTAAATTACATGACATTTGGCATGTGACGGGCTTTATTAAACCCATTGGGCCTACTTAGCCCAATTGATGATTCTTTGACCTTCCATTGATGTCGAGACTTCTGGTTTGATTCCCATGGACTTATAACAATGTTACCCTATTTGTTAAACAATCTTATATATACAACATCTCTTATTGGGTTTTTATTGTGTGGTAAGAAAGACTTTGGTTATAGTAAGCCCTAACATATGCACCCACAAATAAGTCCAAGTTGTTCTCCCTATGCATGGGTTACGTGGGTTCCCATGCACACACATACTTTGCCTTATGCATGCATGCATGCATATCTAACCACCATGCACACTAGTAACCAAGAGTTTTGTAACAATTAAGTTCGGTATTTCCCTATGAGGCAGCGGACCTTTTAAGGCAATCTCCTTGGGTTCGGCTAATACTTTGACACCAACGAACCCTTAAGGTTCGGCTATGATGAGGGAAGGTTCGGCCGAAAGAGGATGGTTCGTGGTCTTGATGGTTCGGCTACACTAGCAGAGGGGTTCGGCTCTAATAGTTCGTGTCTATTAAGGTTCGTGTGACAATTCGACTTTTCACACTAACCTTGTTAACGGGAGTTGGTGCTATCACAGGCCCAACAAGGCCAATCAAGGCCCAATAAGGCCAATCAAGGCTCAATAAGGCCAATGAAGGCCCAACAAGGTCAATGAAGGCCCAATAAGGTTAATGGAGGTCCAACAAGATCAATTAGGCCCAACATAGCCAATGTAGGCCCACAAAACCAAGAGAAGCCCAATAAGGCCCAATAAATTCAAGTAAGGCCCAATGTAAACAAAGTAGGCCTAGGGAAGGCCAAGGTAGGCCCAGGAAGGCCCAGTGAGGCCCAATTGGATTTGAAGAGTCCAATTAGATTAATTTAGCCGGTGGCAGTCCAATTTGGCCCAATTAGTGATAAATTGGAATTTCTAATGTAACTTTGTTAATCGAAATAATATGTTGGCAATCCGGAATAACTTATAGGAGTTAGGAATTAAGGAAAATCAATTACTAAGTGTTAAATTGTGGAAGATTAAGCTTGTAATTGATGTTAGTATCAATTTTGACTTCTAAAAGTCAAAATTCGGCCAAAATTTAATGGGGAAATTCGAAAATCAATCAATAGGTTATTATGATTGAATTAGATCAGTTATAATTGTGATTTCAAGAGTTAGTAACGGTTATCAGGGTTATTAACATCAACATTAATCGGATTAAAGGCCCAATTGATGTTCAAAGTCGTAACCGCCAATGCTTGGTGTAGAAACCACACAATTCGATTTCAACATTCACAATTGAACTTCCAGAATCACATATCGGCATACTTAGAAACTTTTACACATCACAATTTGATTCCAGTAGTTCGGGAAGCAGGAGTTCGATTGAAGGATTGCCGAAATTAGGGCTCGAAGTCGTTCGACTACAATTCGACATCAAAACAGGTTAGAAATTCACCCTAAACCTTCTAAAAGGGTCGACTAAGATTATCCCTAACCGTAATTCGGTTAACATTATCGAATTGGTCAAGTCCCATCATTAGGGTTCATGTTTTGAACGGTTTTGGGGGTTATTGATTAAACCGGTTTAAAAATGAAATTAAATTAGATAGGTAGTTTCAGAAAAGGCCGACTAAGGTTAGTCTTATAGCAATTTCGATTATTGATAGCAAATTGATGGAGTTCTAGTAACTAGGGTTTTTTTTTAAACGGTTTTGGGGGTATTGGTCCTTAAGAGATTTATAATCGAATTAAATTATATGGGAAGTTTCTGAATGTTGCGACTAAGCTAAATCCTAAATTAATTTGATGTTTCAATCATGAATTGAAGGATTTCGAATTAAAAATTTGTTCGGTTGAAAACCGAGAGTAAGGTGGATCAATTGGAACTCATTGATTTAAGGTTGATCGAATTGGAACCATCATTAGATACGTTTAAGAGGCTAGAATCATAAACTTGGGTGATAAGATCAATCGGATTCGAAATGTTGATCAATTTGATGGGTAAAGCTTCGGCTATAGTATCCTCAAAGAGAACCAGTGAGTTAGTATGTAAAAGAATTATTTTCTGATTACTTTCGCGAAACCCTAGCGGGCTTGACTGGTTAAGGGCGTGTGTGTTGGAGTTGAGGGTCGCGGGTTCGAGTCTCGGCCCAACCGGTTTTTGAGTTTTTATGCTAATTTAGTATTTCAATTATATTTTATTCGTTCTAACTCCGTTTTCATCCGTTCAAGTTGCGTTGGAACCGTAACGAGAATACGAACGTGTTGAAATGATAAAATTCATATTTTAGTCCGAACACGAAATCGCGTATAATTACGTTTAATTAAATAAAATCAAATGTGATTTTATTTAAACGATTTCAAAAGCACGCGTACTTCCGTATGCCTAATTCTCACACTTTAACATACGTATGTTGATACGTATGTGATTTCAAACACAAAACGATTATTCGAATAACAATAGGTTATTGTTTAAATCACAGATTCTTCGTAGAGGATTTCTACGCAAGTTCACACGTGTTTGATCATTCTACTATTATCAAAGGTGCGTACACGGCCCCTTTCTTATTTTAAACTGTTTTGGGGGAGAAAACATGTGCAACAAACTGTTTTTAGATACATATCACTTGCATGAGTTATCTGTTTACATTATGTGACAACATATCAACTTGAAAGTCCTTACACACCTCGAACCGTTTAGTTTGCTGTAATGCAAAGCGTGGTAGTTGGAAATAGATCTATTAGGTTTGACAAACCTCACCTGGTAGATGGGATCTACGCAGGTGTTTGACTGACCAAACACAATTTTTACTATTGTTGTGATAGACAATAGTGGCAAGGCGAAAACATGCTATAGCATGGCAACTAGTCAGCTTCGGTGTCGAACACGTATGTAAATAGTTTATATGACTAGCTATCATGACTGTGCAATTGTGATTATGTTATCTACAACTTATTATTCAAACTGATGTTTTGAACATTGTGATTATTGAAAACCTGTGTTATGCACCAACCATTGTGTTGACTTGATTTGCATGTTTTCTCAGGACGCTAAGGCGCGCATAACAGCTGGCATGGACTAGGAAGATAGAGTCTCATGCATTATAAACTTTGAACATTTGAATTTGATTATTTCAGTATTTTGATTTGTAATGTTTTACTTATCAACAGTTTATTGGTTTTGATTTGAAACGCTTCCGCAATTTTTTTGTAAACTCTGATTATTATGTTTTTAAAGACCAATGTATGTTTTGAAATTCATATAGAGGTCTTCGCTATGTCTAATGATCTGAGATCCTGGTTTGTCATGCTCCTAAACGGTGTGATTCCGTTAGTTGAAATTTGGGGGTGTGACAGATTGGTATCAGAGCCATTGGTTATAGCGAACTAGGTTTGCATTTGTAGGCCTAGACTATGACTGTTAGACATTAGACACCTCTGTTAATACGTACTGCTTAGAAATTACATATGACATTATGTAATTGACCTGTTTACGTATTCCATGGCACTGCACTTACATATGATATTATGTAACAGGCATGGCTTCATCATCAGTTCCTTATGTTATCATTGATGATTCCGAGGACGAGGAGCCGATAGTTCCGGCACCACCATCATCACCACCACCACCTATTCCATCACCTCCACCGTATGGGATGGATGACTCAGACCCAGACGAGGATCCAGAGGAGGATCCAGAGGAGGATCCAGACGAGGATCCAGAGGAGGATCCAGATGAGGACCCGGATGAAGATCCGGAGGAGGCACCATGGGTGAATACTCAGGGACTCTATGCTGCAGGACCATCTACACATCCACCACCCGCACTAGATGCTCCTGAGCCTAAGAGGCGAAGGACGGACGCGGAGGAGATCGCCAAGTTGCGCGAGGACTTGGATGAGACAGAAGACAAGCTTATACAGAGATCTCAGGAGTTATGGGATGCCATTGAGAGGCAGGATGAACTTGCCCATCTAGTTCATGACATGCGGGATGAGATGGTGAACATGATTGGTCGTCTAGAGGAGTCAGAGAACCGAGCCGAGATCTTGGAGGGCAGGATTGAAGCTTTGGAGGATTTAGTGGTAGTTGAGAATGAGGAACAGGATGAGGATGAGGATGAGGAGGAGGAACCAGCACCAGTTGCTGAGTCCGATCCTGAATCCACCGTTGAGGACGACTGATTATTTTTCTTTTACTTCTTGTTTTATTTAAACTTATTAGGAACGGGTTGTGTTCCTACATTAGTAGTTTGAAATTTTGTATTTCATTTCAAAAGTATTGTACTCAAAGAAAGTTTCTATTTATGGAAGAATTATTTTTTTTTTCAATAGCTGTGTTGGCTTATATTACATGTTGTGTTTGTTGTTTTACTTACACATGTCAAAATTGGATTTTGATTATGCGCTAACACTTCTTGTAAATAGGAAACTAATGGCTGAGGGAAACGTACAAATGACAGTTGCTGAGCTCAACGAGCTAATCAACAACAGGGTTGCAGAGGCAATAGCACAGTACGCACAGGCACACAACACGGGGCCACATGGTCCAGCTGGGGGATTGCTTAATCCACAGGCGTGCACGTTTAAAATGTTTTTGGACTGCAAGCCACACAATTTCAAGGGATCGGAGGGGGCTATAGGACTTCTCCGATGGATTGAAAAGGCCGAGTCTGTGTTCGAAATGTGCAACTGCCCGGATGACAGCAAAGTGAAATTTGCTACTGGAACGTTGGAGGGTCCAGCCCTGACTTGGTGGAACTCCAATGTTCAGACCCTGGGGTTGGGAGAAGCAAATGCATTGACCTGGAACAACTTCAAAACTTTACTACAAGAGGAGTATTGTCCTCGTAGTGAAATGCAGAAGTTGGAAGAAGAGTATTGGCACCTCAAGATGGAGGGGTCAAATATTGAGGAGTATACGACCAGATCGCATGAACTGGCCAGACTGCTACCACACATGGCTACTCCAGCCAGTAAGTGGATTGAAAGATACATTGGAGGACTAGTGCCTCAGATTCAAGGGTTGGTGACTTCAGCAAATCCCACCACCATTCAACAAGCTGTTCGTCTAGCACATCAGCTTACTGACCAGGCAGTGTTACAGGGGACTCTGCCTAAGCGAACATCTGCTACCAAGGTAGGAGATCACAAGAGAAAGTGGGATAACAACTTCAAGGGTAACAACCAACAGCAGAACAGGAAACAGGACTCAAACAAGTCCTATCATAATTCCAACAGTGGTCAACAATCATCATCATCGGGGGGCTATATTGGTAAGCACCCCAAGTGCAACAGGTGTGGTTACCATCATGCGGGTAACCAGTGTGACAAAGCAAAGTGCCAGAGGTGTGGCAAGGTTGGGCATGCGGCTAAAGATTGTCGCGGAGAACTACAGAACAACAACAACCAGAATAACAATCAAAACAACGCGCAGAAAGGTTGTTTTGAGTGCGGCAAGATGGGCCATTTCAAGAAAGATTGCCCACAACTTAAGAAAGGCGGGGACAACAATGGTAATGGTAATGGTAATGGAAATGGAAACGGTAATGGCAATGGCACCAACAACAACAACAACAACAATAATAACAACAACAACGGTGCTAGAGGCAGGGCGTTCGTGATTGGAGGACGACAAGCGCGGGAGGATCCCAACATTGTCACGGGTACGTTCCTCTTAAATAATCACTATGCCTCTATGTTATTTGACACTGGTGCCGACCGGAGTTTTGTATCTAGTTCACTTGCTAAGTTGCTAAATGTTAGTCCCACTGCCTTAGATAGTCCCTACACTGTGGAATTAGCTGATGGTAAGTTGATTGTAGTAGAAAACATTTATAAGGGATGTATCCTTGATTTGATGGGTCAGACATTAGAGATTGATCTGATGCCTATTGCCTTAGGCAGTTTTGATGTAGTCATTGGCATGGACTGGTTGTCCAAGAACCAGGCTGAAATTGTATGCCATGAAAAGATTGTTCGCATACCTCTTCCGCAGGGAGAGACATTGTATGTACAAGGTGAAAAGATCAGTACGCCACTGCGTCTCATATCTTGTATGAAAGCACACAAATGTCTACGTAAGGGTCATACGGCAGTTATAGCACTTATAACTGAAAAGCCGGTAGCTGAGAGGAAGCTTGAAGATATACCTGTAGTTTGTGAATTTCCGGAGGTATTTCCAGAAGACTTGCCAGGATTACCGCCTATCAGACAGGTGGAATTTCGAATTGATCTTACACCAGATGCAGCACCGATAGCTAGGGCGCCTTATCGACTTGCACCGTCAGAGATGCAAGAGTTATCCACACAATTGCAAGAGTTGTTGGATAAGGGTTTTATACGACCTAGTTTTTCACCATGGGGAGCTCCAGTATTGTTTGTAAAGAAGAAGGACGGAACTTTCCGAATGTGTATCGATTACCGGGAATTGAATAAAGTTACTATCAAGAACCGGTATCCGTTACCCAGGATTGACGATCTGTTCGATCAGTTGCAAGGTTCGAGTTATTACTCGAAGATTGATCTCAGGTCGGGTTATCATCAACTAAGAGTTCAGGAGGAGGATATTCCGAAGACAGCATTCAGGACACGATATGGCCATTATGAGTTCTTGGTCATGCCATTTGGGTTGACAAACGCTCCAGCTGTATTCATGGATCTCATGAATCGTGTTTGTAAACCTTATCTTGATAAGTTTGTCATTGTTTTCATTGATGACATTCTCATCTATTCAAAGTCTGAGGAGGAACATGCTGAACATCTTCGATTACTGCTAGAGCTATTGAAACAAGAACAACTGTATGCTAAGTTCTCGAAATGTGATTTCTGGATGCGAGAAGTACAGTTCTTGGGTCATATAGTTAATGAAAAGGGTATACATGTTGATCCAGCGAAGATTGAAGCAATTAAGAATTGGGAAGCGCCAAAGACCCCTACCGAGGTACGACAATTCCTTGGTTTGGCGGGTTATTATCGACGATTCATTGAAGGTTTCTCAAAGATCGCTCAACCACTTACAGCTCTGACGCACAAAGGAACAAAGTATAACTGGACGGATAAACAGGAAGCTGCATTCCAGTTATTGAAACAGAAACTCTGCAGTGCACCGATTCTGTCCTTACCGGAAGGAACGGAAGACTTTGCGGTGTATTGTGACGCATCTGGACAGGGTTTGGGATGTGTGTTGATGCAACGGGATAAAGTGATCGCTTATGCTTCCAGACAATTAAGAACACACGAAAAGAATTACACTACTCATGACTTGGAGTTAGGAGCAGTGGTTTTTGCTTTAAAGATTTGGAGGCATTACTTGTATGGAACTAAGTGTACCATTTACACTGATCATAAGAGTTTGCAGCATATCTTTGATCAGAAGGAGCTTAATATGAGACAACGACGATGGGTTGAGTTGTTGAACGATTATGAGTGTGCGATTAAGTATCACCCGGGAAAGGCTAATGTGGTAGCCGATGCTTTGAGCAGAAAAGATACAACGGGAACAAGACGGGTTCGCGCACTTATGATGACAATACATACTGATTTACCTGACAAGGTACACAGTGCTCAGATTGAGGCCTTGAAAACGGAAAACTTAGTACCGGAATCTTTACGAGGAATGGAAGAACAATTGAATGTTAAGTCTGATGGAATTCGTTATTTCATTGATCGAATGTGGATACCTTATTATGGAGGTTTAAGGGAACTCGTGATGGACGAAGCGCACAAGTCCAGATATTCAGTCCATCCGGGATCAGACAAGATGTACCATGACTTGAAGGCACTGTATTGGTGGCCTCATATGAAGGCTGATATTGCTAAGTACGTTAGCAAATGTTTGACTTGTTCGAAAGTCAAAGTTGAATATCAGAAGCCATCTGGTTTACTGCAACAACCAGAGATACCGATGTGGAAGTGGGAACAGATTTCGATGGATTTCATTACTAAGTTACCCCGTACACCGAGTGGTTGTGATACGATATGGGTAATTGTCGATCGATTAACGAAATCTGCACACTTCTTAGCAATCAAAGAAACTGACAAGATGGAGAAATTGACTCGCATTTACATCAAGGAAGTAGTAGCACGGCATGGTGTGCCAATATCTATCATATCAGATCGGGATGCCCGGTTTACTTCCAATTTTTGGAAATCTCTTCATAAGTCATTGGGGACTCGCTTGGATATGAGTACCGCTTATCACCCACAGACCGACGGTCAAAGTGAACGAACAATTCAAACGCTCGAGGATATGTTACGAGCTTGTGTAATTGACTTTGGTGATAGCTGGGAGAATCATTTACCGTTGGTGGAATTCTCTTACAACAATAGTTATCATACAAGCATTCAAGCAGCACCGTTTGAAGCGTTGTATGGTCGCAAATGTCGTTCACCAGTTTGCTGGGCTGAAATTGGTGACAGTCAGATAACAGGTCCTGAACTGGTGCACGAAACGACAGAGAAGATAGTTCAAATCCGGAACCGTATGGCAGCGGCTCGGGATCGACAGAAGAGTTATGCAGACAAACGTCGCAAGCCGTTGGAATTTCAAGTAGGAGACCGAGTTCTTCTAAAGGTATCACCTTGGAAAGGTGTGATACGATTTGGCAAGCGTGGGAAGCTTAGTCCACGTTACGTAGGACCTTTTGAAATTCTGAAAAGGATTGGTCCGGTTGCGTACCAACTCAAACTACCGGAGGAACTCAGTGGAGTTCATGATGTCTTTCATGTGTCGAATTTAAAGAAATGTCTTTCTGATGAGACATTGATTGTACCGTTAGAAGAAATACAAGTAGATGAACAACTGCGATTCATTGAAGAACCAGCAGAAATCATGGACCGAGAGGTCAAACAACTGAAGCAAAGCAAGATTCCGATAGTCAAAGTCCGATGGAATTCAAGACGGGGTCCTGAATTCACATGGGAACGGGAAGATCAGATGATGAAGAAATATCCTCATCTATTCAAGACAGCTACTGCTAACACTGAGAGCGCACGTTAAATTTCGGGACGAAATTTCCTTCAACAAGGGGATGACGTGATGCTTTCACACATCAACACTGCAAATTTCAAACTGTAAGCACAAACATTTTATTATTCAGTTGATTTTCTTACAAACATTTGTGCTACATTGCATGCTATACGTTTTATGTGCTACATTTCATATGTTACATGTTATGGTAGTACATACATGATTGGTTATACACATTTTGCTATGTGCGGGGTTGCATAGTACAAACGGTTATAGACACTCACTATGTGTGAGGTTACACAACACACATTTTGCTATGTGCGGGGTTACATAGTATAAACAGTTTCAGACACTCACTATGTGTGAGGTTACACAACACAGTACGATCAAACACAAACAGTCACAGTTAGGTGAACTAACTAGTGTACACGCAAAACAGTTACATTGGAAGATCACAATTGAGTTGTGATGTTGCAAGCATTAGACTTTGTGTGTGAGTACACACAAGCACACAGAATGATCAAATCACACTAACACGTACGATTTAAACTCGTAAGTAGTTTCCTAACTACTTCTAACACTTATTAATTTTCGGGACGAAAATTCCTTCAACAAGGGAATGATGTGACAATTCGACTTTTCACACTAACCTTGTTAACGGGAGTTGGTGCTATCACAGGCCCAACAAGGCCAATCAAGGCCCAATAAGGCCAATCAAGGCTCAATAAGGCCAATGAAGGCCCAACAAGGTCAATGAAGGCCCAATAAGGTTAATGGAGGTCCAACAAGATCAATTAGGCCCAACATAGCCAATGTAGGCCCACAAAACCAAGAGAAGCCCAATAAGGCCCAATAAATTCAAGTAAGGCCCAATGTAAACAAAGTAGGCCTAGGGAAGGCCAAGGTAGGCCCAGGAAGGCCCAGTGAGGCCCAATTGGATTTGAAGAGTCCAATTAGATTAATTTAGCCGGTGGCAGTCCAATTTGGCCCAATTAGTGATAAATTGGAATTTCTAATGTAACTTTGTTAATCGAAATAATATGTTGGCAATCCGGAATAACTTATAGGAGTTAGGAATTAAGGAAAATCAATTACTAAGTGTTAAATTGTGGAAGATTAAGCTTGTAATTGATGTTAGTATCAATTTTGACTTCTAAAAGTCAAAATTCGGCCAAAATTTAATGGGGAAATTCGAAAATCAATCAATAGGTTATTATGATTGAATTAGATCAGTTATAATTGTGATTTCAAGAGTTAGTAACGGTTATCAGGGTTATTAACATCAACATTAATCGGATTAAAGGCCCAATTGATGTTCAAAGTCGTAACCGCCAATGCTTGGTGTAGAAACCACACAATTCGATTTCAACATTCACAATTGAACTTCCAGAATCACATATCGGCATACTTAGAAACTTTTACACATCACAATTTGATTCCAGTAGTTCGGGAAGCAGGAGTTCGATTGAAGGATTGCCGAAATTAGGGCTCGAAGTCGTTCGACTACAATTCGACATCAAAACTGGTTAGAAATTCACCCTAAACCTTCTAAAAGGGTCGACTAAGATTATCCCTAACCGTAATTCGGTTAACATTATCGAATTGGTCAAGTCCCATCATTAGGGTTCATGTTTTGAACGGTTTTGGGGGTTATTGATTAAACCGGTTTAAAAATGAAATTAAATTAGATAGGTAGTTTCAGAAAAGGCCGACTAAGGTTAGTCTTATAGCAATTTCGATTATTGATAGCAAATTGATGGAGTTCTAGTAACTAGGGTTTTTTTTAAACGGTTTTGGGGGTATTGGTCCTTAAGAGATTTATAATCGAATTAAATTATATGGGAAGTTTCTGAATGTTGCGACTAAGCTAAATCCTAAATTAATTTGATGTTTCAATCATGAATTGAAGGATTTCGAATTAAAAATTTGTTCGGTTGAAAACCGAGAGTAAGGTGGATCAATTGGAACTCATTGATTTAAGGTTGATCGAATTGGAACCATCATTAGATACGTTTAAGAGGCTAGAATCATAAACTTGGGTGATAAGATCAATCGGATTCGAAATGTTGATCAATTTGATGGGTAAAGCTTCGGCTATAGTATCCTCAAAGAGAACCAGTGAGTTAGTATGTAAAAGAATTATTTTCTGATTACTTTCGCGAAACCCTAGCGGGCTTGACTGGTTAAGGGCGTGTGTGTTGGAGTTGAGGGTCGCGGGTTCGAGTCTCGGCCCAACCGGTTTTTGAGTTTTTATGCTAATTTAGTATTTCAATTATATTTTATTCGTTCTAACTCCGTTTTCATCCGTTCAAGTTGCGTTGGAACCGTAACGAGAATACGAACGTGTTGAAATGATAAAATTCATATTTTATTCCGAACACGAAATCGCGTATAATTACGTTTAATTAAATAAAATCAAATGTGATTTTATTTAAACGATTTCAAAAGCACGCGTACTTCCGTATGCCTAATTCTCACACTTTAACATACGTATGTTGATACGTATGTGATTTCAAGCACAAAACGATTATTCGAATAACAATAGGTTATTGTTTAAATCACAGATTCTTCGTAGAGGATTTCTACGCAAGTTCACACGTGTTTGATCATTCTACTATTATCAAAGGTGCGTACACGGCCCCTTTCTTATTTTAAACTGTTTTGGGGGAGAAAACATGTGCAACAAACTGTTTTTAGATACATATCACTTGCATGAGTTATCTGTTTACATTATGTGACAACATATCAACTTGAAAGTCCTTACACACCTCGAACCGTTTAGTTTGCTGTAATGCAAAGCGTGGTAGTTGGAAATAGATCTATTAGGTTTGACAAACCTCACCTGGTAGATGGGATCTACGCAGGTGTTTGACTGACCAAACACAATTTTTACTATTGTTGTGATAGACAATAGTGGCAAGGCGAAAACATGCTATAGCATGGCAACTAGTCAGCTTCGGTGTCGAACACGTATGTAAATAGTTTATATGACTAGCTATCATGACTGTGCAATTGTGATTATGTTATCTACAACTTATTATTCAAACTGATGTTTTGAACATTGTGATTATTGAAAACATGTGTTATGCACCAACCATTGTGTTGACTTGATTTGCATGTTTTCTCAGGACGCTAAGGCGCGCATAACAGCTGGCATGGACTAGGAAGATAGAGTCTCATGCATTATAAACTTTGAACATTTGAATTTGATTATTTCAGTATTTTGATTTGTAATGTTTTACTTATCAACAGTTTATTGGTTTTGATTTGAAACGCTTCCGCAATTTTTTTGTAAACTCTGATTATTATGTTTTTAAAGACCAATGTATGTTTTGAAATTCATATAGAGATCTTCGCTATGTCTAATGATCTGAGATCCTGGTTTGTCATGCTCCTAAACGGTGTGATTCCGTTAGTTGAAATTTGGGGGTGTGACAGTTCGCATGGCCAAAGTTCATCTCTCTAAGGTGCGGTCATGCAAGGGTTTGGTCCTGATGTAGCTACATCCTAACAGAAGGTTCAACAAGGGTAATAGGTTCGTGAGACCTAGAGTTCGTGAACCAAGGTTCGCCTAAGGAGCAAAGGACAGGTTCGGCCCTAGGGTTCGGCAATTAAGGTTCGGTCGATAGAGATGCAAGGTTCGTCGCTCAGAGTTCGCAGGTTCGTTGCAGGTTCAGCCCCCTTATAGGTTCGGCCGATGTACTGAAAACACAGGTTCGGCTATCTGTATCGTCCTTCTTAACGAACCTGTCAACATGAATGGTTATCACCAGCTTCCTCCTCATTTCTAAATCCTGCAAATCGAATTCTAATCGTCTACCAAGTTTATCTAAGTGCCCTTGAGGTGTTAGGTTGCCTAAAATCGTGTAGGGTATAAGGATCGGGTTTAAACACACCAAAACCGAACATAAATTAGAGTTTTACCTCAAAATATATGGATGAAATCTCAAAAAACTTGTACTTCCACGATCTACAAGCTAAGATGAACGTTTTGGCACCTAGAAAGCTTGAATCCGCAAGGAAATCGTCACACAATTGTAGAAAGAAGGAGGAGAAAACACTTTCTAGAAAGAGAAAGGGTTAAAACGAAAATGAATGGGAAATGAAGTTAAGTGGTGGTTGGTGGTGGAGTAAATGTCTTCATTTAAGACTTAGAAAATACCCGGTTGTTCGGTCTCGTTCGGTTTCGCGTGATCTCGTCAAATTCTCGTATTTTCGTGACGATAACGATTGGTTTATAAAATTAGATTTATAAATTTAAATTTAAGTTGTGATTCCTAATAAATTAACTAATATCTTTAATTTTTTTTATAATTCCTGAAGTATTAAATTACTGTTTTAATTGAATTGTAAGGTCGTTGCGCGTATTCGTTCGAATCGTCACTCGTACGAACACGACGATAACTCTATTTTTCAATCTTGTTTTCTAATTATCGGATATCATTCAGAATGTTAAACTGTCAGATTTATTCGTACAGATCGTCACCTATACGAATAACCCATCAATTTAGCATCCACATAACAACATCCTTATGTTTTGTTCTGTAAGGCCTCACATACGTTTATACATAACAACATCCTAGCACATAATCACATGATGGTTTTGTGTTGCCAGATTATTATCTGACTCAAGACCCATTGTTCTGAACTTTGTTTCTGTTAAATGTTTAAGAACTTGTTGTTTGATAACTCAAAATGATAATGACAACTGATAGGAATATGAAATGTACTGAAATGTATATAGTTAATACCTGTTACTGTTCATGTTACTGTTTAAGATCACTGTTCTGGCACTGGTTCTGGCACTGATGTTACAGTCTCCCCTTGTTATAGAAATTTCGTCCCGAAATTTAAGAGTTGTTATCGGGTACAGCTTCCTCTTCAAACAGTTGGGGATATTTTGACTTCATGTGATCTTCACGTTCCCAAGTAAACTCGGGTCCGCATCTTGAATTCCATCAAACCTTTACAATCGGGATACGGCTTCGCCCCAGTTGTTTAACTTTGCGATCCATAATCTCCAAAGGTTCTTCAATGAAGTGTAACTGTTCATCCACTTGAATTTCTTTGATAGGGATGAAAAATGACTCGTCAGCAAGGCATTTATTTAAGTTTGAGACGTGAAATACGTCATGCGCACCACTGAGTTCATCTGGTAATCTCAGTCGATACGTAACAGGACCAATACGTTCGATGATTTCGAACGGTCCCACATATCGTGGTGCCAATTTGCCTTTCTTCCCAAAACGTACTACACCCTTCCATAGGGATACCTTCAACATGACTCGGTCTCCCACTTGGAATTCCAACGGCTTGCATCGTTTGTCAGCGTAGCTCTTTTGTCTGCTCCTTGTTGCTTGTAGTCTTCGTTGAATCTGGGCAATCTTGTCAGTGGTTTCATGAATAAGTTCTGGCCTAGTTATTCGATCGTCTCCAACTTCAGTCCAACAAATCGGTGATCGATATTTCCAGCCATAAAGAGCCTCGAATGGTGCACATCCGATACTGCTGTGATAACTGTTATTGTAGGAGAATTCTATCAGTGGCAGATGTCCAAAACACAGGTTCTCAGCATACCCTCCAGGGTTTGAATAGTATGTTCGCTTTGACCATTTGTTTGTGGGTGGTAAGTTGTACTTAGAGTTAACTGTGTCCCTAGAGATTTCTGCAGTGATTGCCAGAACTTTGATGTGAATCTGCTGTCTCGATCCGAAATAATAGACAATGGCACACCGTGGCGTACCACTATCTCGTTGATATACAATCTTGCCAGCTTATCCATCGTGAAGGTTTCACGCATTGGCAAGAAACGAGCATATTTTGTTAAACGGTCAATGATCACCCAAATCGTATCGTGACCACTGGAAGTGTGGGGTAGCTTGTTAATGAAGTCCATAGCTATTTGTTCCCACTTCCAGAGCGGAATCTCAGGCTGTTCTAGTATCCCAGATGGTCTCTGGTGTTCCGCCTTTACCTTCGCACACGTTAGACATTAACCGACGTATTCGGCTATGTCTTTCTTCATTCCAGGCCACCAATAGAATCAACGCAAATTTTGGTACATTTTATCAACGCCTGGATGCACAGAGTATTTAGTCTTGTGTGCTTCATCGAAGATAAGTTTTCTCAATTCATCTACCGTCGGAATCCATATATGATCCTGGTAGTAGATCATTCCATCGGAGTTGGTCTCAAAGTGTTTCTCTGCTCCGCAGTCAGTTTTTTCTTCAGATTACCTCAGTCAAGTGTTTCTTGTTGTGCTTGAATGATGTTGTCACTTAAAATGGTCTGCACGGTAATCCCCATTGCTCTAACGCGTAGGGGTTTGACCTGTTCCTTCCGGCTCAAAGCATCAGCTACAACGTTCGCCTTTCCCGAATGGTACTTGATCACACAATCGTAATCATTCAGAAGTTCAACCCAACGGCGTTGTCGCATGTTAAGCTCCTTCTGATCAAAGATGTGCTGCAAACTTTTGTGATCAGTGAATATGATACACTTGGTGGTACATTTGGTGCCATATAAGTAATGTCTCCAAATCTTCAATTCGAAGATTACAGCTCCTAGTTCAAGATCATGAGTAGTGTAGCTCTTCTCATGAATCTTTAACTGCCTTGATGCATAAGCAATAACTTTGTCCCGTTGCATCAGTACGCAACCAAGTCCCCGATGGGAAGCATCACAGTACGCAACAAAGTCATCGCATCCTTCTGGAAGAGACAGGATTGGAGCATTACATAAATTCTGTTTCAAGGTCTGAAAAGCTTCCTCTTGTTTCTGCTCCCAGAAAAACAGTTCACTTTTCTGGGTTAGTTTAGTGAGAGGCAAAGCTATTTTAGAAAAGTTTGAGATAAACCTTCTATAATAACCCGCCAATCCCAGAAAAGACCGTATCTCTGTCGGTGTCTTCAGAGGGTCCCAATTCTTTATCGCTTCAATCTTAGCAGGATATACATGAATTCCCTCGCTGTTGACTACATGTCCCAGAAATTGAACTTCCCTTAGCCAAAATTCACATTTGGAAAATTTGGCATAAAGTTTCTTTTCCTTCAACATCTCCAAAATCTTTCTGAGGTGTTGCTTGTGCTATGTTTTGTTCTTGTAATAAATCAGTATGTCATCAATAAAGACAATAACAAGCTGATCCAGGTACGGCTTGCACACTCGGTTCATGAGGTGCATGAAAACCGCTGGTGCATTTGTCAATCCGAAAGAAATCACCATGAACTCATAATGCCCATATCTGGTTCGAAAAGCCGTTTTGGGTATGTCTTCATCTTGAACTCCAAGCTGATGATATCCAGACCACAAGTCAATCTTTGAGAAGTACTGAGCTCCTTGCAGTTGTTCAAACGGATCATCAATCCTCGGCAATGGATCCCGATTCTTGATGGTCAGTTTGTTCAGCTCTCTATAATCTATGCACATTCTGAATGATCCGTCCTTCTTTTTCACTAACAAGACCGGAGCTCCCCAAGGTGAGTGTAACACCCCGACCGATGGCGGAAACATCGGGATGCCACGAGGGACGTGTAGATTGTTCAAAAGCTCGTGGGCATCTAAATTAAATCATCACATATCAATCAAACCAATTAAATGTTTACACAAAAATTATGTTCATCATGAATTAAATACATCAATTACACAAAAGATTTAACTAAACTAACTAAACTCTAATCGCCAGAATTTTAGTTAATTAGCTAAATCCAAGAATCCTATGTGATGATGTCCAAAATAGAAGAGATCATCCTCTTCATCCTAGTTGTCTCCATCACCTGAAACATGTAAGAAAACCAAGTGTCAACTACAGAAGTAGTTGGTGAGTAATCATAAGTTTTTATACTTAAAAAGTGTTTTAGTAAAATGAGTTTAAAAGTTTGTGTTTAAAAGGGGTTTTATAAAATACTTTGTTTAAAACAAGTATAAAACTTATGATCTTCCTGAGAAAATCTATATGAATACCTGTATGAGATAATCCAACACAGATCCACCAATTCAATAATCAAACATTCAATCAACACATAACCACATAACAATTAAGTCATAATCAGTCATAGATAATCATAGTCAATAATGAATAACCAATCACATAACCATGCAACAAATCTCAATCATCAATAAGCTCAAATAGTATCTGTGACTATACATGGACATTATGTAATTAACATAAGTTAAAAACATGATCCATGAAGTGGTCACTAACCACGTGACAATACATGAAGTCAAAGCAATTAACCTAAGTCAAAGACAATGATTCACGGAGTGGAATCCATCCACGTGACAATACATGAAGTCAAAAACAATTAGCCGAAGTTAAAAGTAATGATTCATGGAGTATGTGACAATACATGTAATCTTTGTTATTGACCGAAGTCAATGACAATATTTACACGTATGTATAATAATAAGTGATAATCCATAATAATGAAAATCCATAATATGAATATCATAATGATAAACAGGTATTATGCTTGTATTATCAAAATAATATTTAAATTTGGTATACATGCTTCACCTCCGAGTTTTTAAAACAAAACAGTTTAAAGAAAGGGAGGTTACGAGAACTCACCTAAATTCCTTAGAATAGTGTGCTTATAATATGCGCGCTCGCGTACGTATCTCAAGTCAACTCAAAGATCTGTAAATTTAACATGTGGTCGTATTTATAAATACAAGCACTTTATTAGCATTGAATGTTAATCTTGATTCACTTTAAACCCATAGGTACTTTACTGACTTAGTTTTATTTGTTTCTAAGTTAGGTGGTGAAACCTATGGTTTATCAATATTCAACCTACAATGGTGCTTTAACCCATTAGCTTAAACTGTTCAATATATGAACGCCTTTAATTAATAATTCAAAAGTTTACAACTTATAAAGGTATCAACCATATACCCTATGTTCACTTTTGTATACATGCATGATTAATTCCCTTAACCACCTACATCAAGTTATCACCATCAACTTTATAGTTTAAAAGATTATAATTAGGTTATTTTCACAAACATTCACATTATATAACATTTCATAACTTGAGGTTGATATTATTGAAGAAAGGTGGTAATCAAAAATCCTCATGCATGCATAACCCTAATTTATTTTTAGATGATCTTAACTCATTCGACATTCTTCGATTATGATCTTTAGTTCATCATTTAATCTTATCTCAAACCTTAAATTTGTGTTGACCTTTAAATCCAGCGAACCTATTATGGATTTCCCCTAGGTTCGGCCCTAATCATCTCAAGGTTCGGCCAAGAGAAAAAGGAAGGGGTTCGGCTAGTAATATAGAAGGTTCCCTGCATTACACAGTCCCTAGGTTTGCTCGATAGTGTGGGTTCGGGACTCCAAGGATTCGACTGAGCATTAGGGTTTGCATGAGTAAGGTTCGGCCAGGTTGCTCATAGGTTCGGGCCTATGGTTCGCCTACCCCAAAGGTTCGTGAGGCAGGAGAGGGTTCACCATCTCTTAGGGTTCGGCTGAACAAGTTGGTTCGCCACCCTTCAGGGTTCGTTAGTGGCTGTGCATGGTTCGGCCAGCTTCATAAAGGTTCGGCCGAAGTGACGCAGGGTTCGGCCCCCTGCTGTGCGGCGAACCTGTTCCTTCAATCATCACCATCCTCTAACTCCTGCAAAACACAGACTATGTATAGCTTCTATATGTTCTTAGTAACTCGTCTAAGTGTTTTACAAGGGTTTTAAATCGATTACAACAACAATACACTATATATCCGTGATTAACAACAAAACCGAAAATAAAAGCACTAGATCTACCTCTAATTGTTGATCAAAAGCTAGGTTTCTTTATGTCTTCTTGTTCTCCTCGATCTCACGAACGCGTAGGCGCCAGACTCTCGTGATTCCGTCAAGAAACGAGTGAAGGAGGCTGGAGAGAAGATGGAGGATTATGGTGTGTGTGTGTTTTAGTGAGAGAAAGAGATGGGTGATATGAGGAAGGCTTCTTTTTCCTTATATCGCGTTCCAGGTCTCGTTTTTATCGCGATAATCATAATAAAATGTTTGGTTTTCAACGTAAACATATTTAAAATATAACTTGTTTAAATAATTAAATTTCATCTTTATGAAAATAGGTTTTAAAGAAAAGGATTTCTAATTAACTATTTCGTAAAATAATTCCGTCTTGTTTTCGTTAATTTAATTATTTCAATTACCCGATTTATTTGAATTTAATTTTGGTTGTGATTCCTAATAAATATTTTTAGTTTTTTTATTAGTTTAACATCGTTAAATATCATTTAATCATCTCGTCGAAATGCGTTACTCGCGTACGTATTCGTAAAGATCGTCACCTTTGCGAATCCGATGCTCGTATCGTATTTTGATTTGATTTACGATTTATGGAATATCGTTTCAGAATATTATTCTTAATAATTATATTCGTGTGAATCGTCACCCAAGCGAATACACTTTTAAGTTAATATTTCTGAATCAATACTCGCGTTAAATATTGCTCGTAACCTCACCATCGCATTATTAATTCCACTTATTACTTTTATCATTTTATTAACTTCAATATTATAATTCCCAAACCAAAACCCACTAAACCCTAGTCACTGACACGTCCATGATAGACCGAAATATGCATATGTATAGGGCATATGCAGGGGTAGATCGCAACCTCCCCTACACCGTCCCACCGCTATTTTGATAAACCATGACCATGTGTCCTTGACTACGTTTAGCAACCGGACTCTAACATACTCCCAGTTTCTTTCCATTCCAACCCAACCCATATTCATCAACAGTACGACTGCGATAAACTCTCTGGTTCTGTTTAGTTGAATTACAACTAAACTTCCCATGGTTTACGCGTATAATATGTTCTAAGCATGTATACTGGTAACAGTGATAATCATCAATAATTTATATATATATAATTCATTATCATTAACAATAATAAATCTCAGGTCGTAACAGTACAATCGTACGGATGTAAGGATGTACGGACAACCGAAAGTACAGTGATGTTACAGTCTCCCCTAGTTAAAAGAATTTCGTCCCGAAATTCAACTTGGAGTGACCGTAGTAAATAAATGTGGGTACTTAAGCTTCATCTGATCTTCCCACTCCCAAGTGAACTCTGGACCCCGCTTCGATTCCCAACGTACTTTGACAATTGGAATTCTACCGCGTTTGAGTTTCTTAACCTCGCGATCCATTATCTCCACTGGGCTTTCAACAAAATGCATGGTATCATCGACGCGAATGTCATCGAGTGGTACCTGAAGATCCTGATCAGCTAAGCACTTCCTTAGATTGGACACGTGAAACGTCGGGTGCACATTACTAAGTTCAGGAGGAAATTCCAACTTGTAAGCACCTTCCCGATCCTTTCAAAAATCTTAAAAGGGCCAACATTTCGTGGAGCAAGCTTCCCCTTCTTTCCGAATCGAACAACGCCCTTCCAAGGCGACACTTTAAGCAATACCATATCTCCCACTTCAAACTCTAAAGGTTTTCTTCGTTTATCCGCGTAGCTCTTCTGTCGACCGCGTGCAGCTAACAGATTGTCACGGATCTGACGGATCTTGTCAGTCATTTCCTGAATAATCTCTGGACCAGTAATCTGCGAATCGCCGACTTCGGTCCAACAAATAGGTGACCGACATTTCCTGCCATAAAGAGCTTCAAACGGTGCCATACCAATGCTCGCGTGATAACTGTTGTTATACGAGAACTCAACCAATGGTAAATGGCTATCCCAATTGCCACCGAAATCGATGACGCAAGCTCTAAACATGTCTTCCAGTGTTTGAATTGTTCACTCCGTTTGACCATCTGTTTGAGGATGATAAGCAGTGCTAAGATCCAGTCTCGTTCCAAAAGCTTCATGAAGTGATTCCCAAAATCGTGCCGTGAAGCGAGCATCACGATCCGATATTATGCTTAAGGGGATACCATGTCGACTAATGATCTCATCAATATAGATACGAGCTAACTTTCGCACAGGGTAAGTTTCGCGTATTGGTAAGAAATGAGCCGACTTGGTCAATCTATCAATAATCACCCAAATGCTATCTTTACCGTTTGCGGTTCGTGGGAGTTTAGTAATGAAATCCATGGAGATATTCTCCCACTTCCACATCGGTATCTCTGGTTGTAGTAACAATCCCGAAGGTCGCTGATGTTCGGCCTTGACTTTAGCACAGTTAAGGCACTTAGACACATATTCAGCAATATCCTTCTTCATTCCAGGCCACCAGTACAAGCCCCTAAGGTCTTGATACATTTTATCAGAACTCGGATGGATTGAGTAACGAGACTAATGAGCTTCATCCATAATCACCATTCTTAGATCACCCTGGTTCGGTATCCACAACCGATTTAAGTAATAAATTAAACCATCATCCTTAGTTTCCAAGAGTATTTCAGCCCCGCAAGACATCTCATTTTTCAAGTTATCCTAAGCTAATGAGAGTTGTTGGGCTGTGAGAACATCATTACGGAGATCAGTGTGTACTCGGACACTATGAATCTGAACCTGACTTTTGCGTCTAAGCGCATCTGCTACTACATTCGCTTTACCAGGATGATAACAAATTTCACAGTCATAATCATTCAACAGTTAAACCCATCTCCGTTGTCTCATATTAAGCTCCTTTTGATTGAGAATAGTTGCAAACTTTTATGATCTGTAAACACTACACATTTAGTGCCATAAAGATAATGTCTCCATATCTTCAAGGCAAACACGACTGCACCAGGTTCCAAGTCATGTGTAGTGTAGTTCTTCTTGTGAATCTTCAGCTGCCTTGATGCATAAGCCACAACCTTTCCCCGTTGCATGAGAACACAACCGAGACCTAGGTTGGATGCATCACAATAAACCACAAAATCATCATTTCCATCAGGCAATGTCAAGACAGGAGCTTCACAAAGTTTTTGCTTCAAGGTCTGAAATGCGTCTTCTTGCTTTGGTCCCCACTCATATGGCTTATTCTTTTGAGTCAAAGAAGTGACAGGGACAGCAATCCTGGAGAAATTCGAGATGAACCGCCGATAGTAACCGGCAAGTCCAAGAAATGATCGAATCTCTGTCGGTGTCTTCGGTGTACTCCAATTCTTCACCGCATCAATCTTTGCAGGATCCATGTGAACACCATATTCATTGACTATGTGCCCCAAGAATTGAACTTCCTTAAGCCAAAATTCACATTTAGAGAATTTGGCATACAGTCGTTCTTCTCTCTAGATCTCCAAAACCAACTTAAGGTGTTTATCGTGTTCTTCCTTTGTCTTTGAGTAAATTAGAATATCATCAATAAATACAATTACAAATTTATCCAAGTATGGCCTGCAGACACGGTTCATGAGATCCATGAAAACCGCAGGTGCATTGGTAAGGCCAAAGGGCATGACTAGGAATTCATAATGGCCATATCTTGTTCTGAAAGCTGTCTTGGGAATATCATCATCATTTACGCGAAGCTGATGATACCCAGACCTAAGATCGATCTTTGAAAACCATGCCGAGCCTTGAAGCTGATCGAAGAGGTCATCGATGCGCGGCAGTGGATATCGATTCTTAATTGTAAGCTTGTTTAATTCGCGGTAGTCGATGCACATTCGGAACGACCCATCCTTTTTCTTGACAAATAGAACTGGTGCACCCCATGTTAAATGGCTCGGGTGAATAAATCCTTTATCTGTCAATTCTTGCAGCTGGCTCGCCAATTCTTGTAACTTCGAAGGCGCAAGTCTGTATGGAGCTTTGGCGACAGGATTCGCACCAGGTACTAAGTCGATTCGGAACTCAACTTGACGTTCTGGTGGAAGACCCAGCAAATCATCTGGAAATACTTCTGGAAAATCTCGTATCACTGGAACATCTTCAATTCTCTTTCCTTTCTCTTTCTTCTCCACAATGTGAGCTAAGAATGCATCACATTTCTTCCTAAGGTACTTATGTGCTTTGGTGCATGACATCAACTTAAGACCTTTGCTAGAAGTTTCTCCAAAGACTCTTAAGATTTCACCCGAATGTAATGGAATACGAATGTGTTTTTCATGACAAACAATCTCCACTCTGTGGGTGGCTAACCAATCCATGCCTATGATAACATCAAAGCTACCAAGATGCATAGGTATGAGATCAATTGGGAAAACGTGATCACTTAAGTTCACAGTACATCCAATAATAACAGTGTCAATATCAATAGTGTTTCCGTCAGCCACCTCCACATTGAACGGTTTATCTAAATATGTACGTGTTCTACCAAGCAAGCATTCAAAATCATATGAAACGAAACTCCTATCGGCACCGAATCAAATAAGACAGATGCATAAGAGTTGTTGATCAGAAATGTACCGTTGAGGACGTCCTGGTTGGCTTGAGCAGCTGGAGCATTTAGTTGAAACGCCCGGCCTCTTGCCACCCTCTGATTATTTCCAGTCAACTTTGGGCATTGATTTTTGAAGTGACCCACTTCACCACACTCATAACAGGCTCTTGCCTGTGCCTGAGGTACCTGGCGAACGGGTACAGCTGGATGAGGTTGAGCATGCGGAGCTGGCAGTGCAAGCGGTGCTTGTTGCATCCTTTGTGCTTGCGGTGCACTCCGACAGACATTAGCAAAATGACCAAACTTGCCGCAGTTGTTGCAGACGCGACATGGCTAGTTGGGTGCGTGATGATATCGGCAGGTATTACACTGAGGAGTGTTCCCAGTGAAATTCCTGGCAGTGAGTTGGTAGATGATTGCTGCGCAGACTTAGCAGCAGGAGCAGTGACCATAAAATTTCTGGTCTTTCTCTTTTTATTACTGCTCTTAGAAGAGCTAGCAGCTTCAGACTTAATCTCAGTTTTGACTTCCTTTGTAGCAACCTTGGTGTCAGTCTTCTTGTATCCGTTCCGAGTGAGTGTTCCATTCCTCACATGATTGTCAGTAAGAGTTGCAGGTAAGCGGATCGCAGCCTCAAGTGTTTTGGGATTGCTCCCATAGACTGTGTCCTGAATTTGTACCGGCAGTCCGCCGATATACTTCTCAATTGCCCTCTCCAAAGGTGTCACCATATGAGGTACCAGTAAACTATATTCATGGAACTGAGTATTGTAGATGACGTTCTCCCCGCTATCCTGCTTGAGCTCCCAGAACTCAGTCTCCAACTTCCTCATTTCGCTTCGTGGACAAAATTAAGTGGTCATCAAATTCTTGACTTCAGTCCACGTCAGTGCAAGAGCAGCATCAACTCCCCTAGTTCATTTTTCCCCATTCCACCATGTTAGTGCTCTCTTTTGAAAGACACTAGTGGCATAACAAACTTTCAGATTATCAGGGCAATCGCTGTTGATGAAGGTATTCTCCATACTCTCGAACCACTGTAGCAGACCAGTGGCCGATTCCGCACCCGTGAACTTCAGAGGGTTGCAGGAGTTGAAGTGTTTGAACGTGCAAGTTGGCGGGTTTGCACCACCTCTTTTCTGGTTGATGTTCTGGTTGGCCTGAGTTAAATGGTTCACCAACCCAGTAATGAGGTTAGCTAACTCTTGCATGCCTGGGTTGGCATTACCGTTAGCATCCTCTGAGTTCGTATCGTCTCCGTTGTGACGGCGAGGGGGCATGTTTCTGAGTAAATTAGAAACATGTTACTACCGTTTACAACATAAGTCATACAAACAATGGTCAAATGAGTTCATTTAAGCAGTTAGGATTTCATATAGGAACTATATTTATTTCCTATTTGTCATTAAACTCATAATGTTTATAATTTCCTAACATTATTCTAAGTGTCCTAGTTGGTCATAACTAATATTAGCTAACTATTCCTAAGTTCCATACATTCCCCACCCTATACCAACACTGACAATTTCCCGATGCAATGCAACAAGCTATATAGGGCATATGCAGAGGTAGATCGCAATCTCCCCTACACCGTCCCACCACCGTTCCATTGCACCACGATTATGCCCTTGTTAGCATTTAGGGTGTATCATGTATCTTACCATAGTTTCACTTCACAAACCTTATCCTAGGTAGGATAATTTTGAGTGAAGTGATCTCTAGTTCCCTTGGACAATTAGATTTGCCTAATGTCTAAGTTCACCTGTCATATAGGTTTACCTATTTCTAAGTTCACCTAATGTCTAAGTTCACCTGACATTAAAGTTTCCCTAATTGTCTAAGTTCACTAAAATGTCCATACTCCTCCCAAATGTACATAATTATCAATGAGGGTTCATATCATCAATGAGTGCTCTTATTGTCACTAAGTGTTCATATACTCCCTATAGTTTATTCTCATCAAGTGTCCATACCATCACTAAGTGTTAGTATCATCACTATGCGTTTATATTATCTCCAAGTGTCTATATCATCACCCAAGTCTACATTCCATCACTGATCGTTCATATTGTTCGTTGATCCTATGCACCCTACGTGTCCAATCCGTGTGTTTCATAAGTGAATTTATAAGTGTTTATCAAGTATGATCATCCATGAGTCAATCCCAATCAATCCAACAAACATATCATCAACAGTCCACAATCATATCCTCTCAACAATTCCTAGTAAGGTCCTAATAATATCCTATGTTCCCGACACTGACAGACCCCCAATAAACTACAAATGGTATATGTATAGGGCATATGCAAGGGTAGATCGCAACTTCCCTTACACCGTCCCACCACCTTTGTAGTATACCACGAGTGTATCCTTGTCTGGAGATCAATAGATCTAACAGATAATTCCTAAAGCAGATAAATTCCTAAGAAGTTAGGTTCTTCAACAGATAAGTATCCCAAACGGGTAGTTCCCTTATTCCTCAATACTGACATCCACCCGATGTACTGTAAATGGTATATATGTAGGGCATATGATAAGGGTAGGTCGCAACCGCCCAAACCACCATCCTACCACCTTTACAATACATCACGAGTATGTCCTTATCGAGTCATTAGGGCACAAGTAAGCAAATAAGCAACATATATAAATCAGATGTATAGCAGGAGTTCAAATAACATGTAATAAACACATAAGCATGAAATCCTGAATATACTATCTAGTGTATGAAATAGTTCATACTAGGGTATTCTACGGTTATAGACTAGGTCAACCATTTATAGTAACCTAATTCCCTATAACCCAGGCTCTGATACCAATCTGTAACACCCCGACCGATGGCGGAAACATCGGGATGCCACGAGGGATGTGTAGATTGTTCAAAAGCTCGTGGGCATCTAAATTAAATCATCACATATCAATCAAACCAATTAAATGTTTACACAAAAATCATGTTCATCATGAATTAAATACATCAATTACACAAAAGATTTAACTAAACTAACTAAACTCTAATCGCCAGAATTTTAGTTAATTAGCTAAATCCAAGAATCCTATGTGATGATGTCCAAAATAGAAGAGATCATCCTCTTCATCCTAGTTGTCTCCATCACCTGAAACATGTAAGAAAACCAAGTGTCAACTACAGAAGTAGTTGGTGAGTAATCATAAGTTTTTATACTTAAAAAGTGTTTTAGTAAAATGAGTTTAAAAGTTTGTGTTTAAAAGGGGTTTTATAAAATACTTTGTTTAAAACAAGTATAAAACTTATGATCTTCCTGAGAAAATCCATATGAATACCTGTATGAGATAATCCAACACAGATCCACCAATTCAACAATCAAACATTCAATCAACACATAACCACATAACAATTAAGTCATAATCAGTCATAGATAATCATAGTCAATAATGAATAACCAATCACATAACCATGCAACAAATCTCAATCATCAATAAGCTCAAATAGTATCTGTGACTATACATGGACATTATGTAATTAACATAAGTTAAAAACATGATCCATGGAGTGTTCGCTAACCACGTGACAATACATGAAGTCAAAGCAATTAACCTAAGTCAAAGACAATGATTCACGGAGTGGAATCCATCCACGTGACAATACATGAAGTCAAAAACAATTAACCGAAGTTAAAAGTAATGATTCATGAAGTATGTGACAATACAAGAAATCTTTGTTATTGGCCGAAGTCAATGAAAATATTTACACGGATGTATAATAATCAGTAATAATCCATAATAATGAAAATCCATAATGTGAATATCATAATGATAAACAGGTATTATCCTTGTATTATCAAAATAATATTTAAATTTGGTATACATGCTTCACCTCCGAGTTTTTAAAACAAAACAGTTTAAAGAAAGGGAGGTTATGAGAACTCACCTGAATTCCTTAGAATAGTGTGCTTATAATATGCGCGCTCGGGCACGTATCTCAAGTCAACTCAAAGATCTGTAAATTTAACATGTGGTCGTATTTATAAATACAAGCGCTTTATTAGCATTGAATGCTCATCTTGATTCACTTTAAACCCATAGGTACTATACTGACTTAGTTTTATTTGTTTCTAAGTTAGGTGGTGAAACCTATGGTTTATCAATATTCAACCTACAATGGTGCTTTAACCCATTAGCTTAAACTGTTCAATATATGAAGGCCTTTACTTAATAATTCAAAAGTTTACAATTTATAAAGGTATCAACCTTATACCCTATGTTCACTTTTGTATACATGCATGCATGATTAATTCTCTTAACCACCTACATCAAGTTATCACCATCAACTTTATAGTTTAAAAGATTACAATTAGGTTATTTTCACAAACATTCACATTATATAACATTTCATAACTTGAGGTTGATATTATTAAAGAAAGGTGGTAATCAAAAATCCTCGTGCATGCATAACCCTAATTTATTTTTAGATGATCTTAACTCATTCGACTTTCTTTGATTATGATCTTTAGTTCATCATTTAATCTTATCTCAAACCTTGAATTTGTGTTGACCTTTAAATCCAGCGAACCTATTATGGATTTCCCCTAGGTTCGGCCCTAACCATCTCAAGGTTCGGCCAAGAGAAAAAGGAAGGGGTTCATCTAGTAATATAGAAGGTTCGCTGCATTACACAGTCCCTAGGTTCGCTCGACAGTGTGGGTTCGGGACTCCAAAGGTTTGGCTGAGCATTAGAGTTTGCATGAGTAAGGTTCGGCCAGGTTGCTCATAGGTTCGGGCCTATGGTTCGCCTACGCCAAAGGTTCGTGAGGCAGGAGAGGGTTCGCCATCTCTTAGGGTTCGGCTGAACAAGTTGGTTCGCCACCCTTCAGTGTTCGTTAGTGGCTGTGCATGGTTCGGCCAGCTTCATAAAGGTTCGGCCGAAGTGACGCAGGGTTCGGCCCCCTGCTGTGCGGCGAACCTGTTCCTTCAATCATCACCATCCTCTAAATCCTGCAAAACCCAGACTATCTATAGCTTCTATATGTTCTTAGTAACTCGTCTAAGTGTTTTACAAGGGTTTTAAATCGATTACAACAACAATACGCTATATATTCGTGATTAACAACAAAACCGAAAATAAAAGCACTAGATCTACCTCTAATTGTTGATCAAAAGCTAGGTTTCTTTATGTCTTCTTGTTCTCCTCGATCCCACTAAACCCTAGTCACTGACACATCCATGATAGACCAAAATATGCATATGTATAGGGCATATGCAGGGGTAGATCGAAACCTCCCCTACACCGTCCCACCGCTATTTCGATAAACCATGACCATGTGTCCTTGACTACGTTTAGCAACCGGACTCTAACATATTCCCAGTTTCTTTCCATTCCAACCCAATCCATATTCATCAACAATACGACTGCGATAAACTCTCTGGTTCTGTTTAGTTGAATTACAACTAAACTTCCTATGGTTTACGCGTATAATATGTTCTAAGCATGTATACCGTTTACAGTGATAATCATCAATAATATATATATATATATATAATTCATTATCATTAACAGTAATAAATCTTAGGTTGTAACAGTACAATCGTACGGATGTGCGGACAACCGACAAGTACTGTGATGTTACAGTGAGTAGCTCGGTCGAATAAAACCCTTGTCAAGTAATTCCTGTAACTGATTAGACAATTCCTGCATTTCTAAAGGTGCTAACCATTAAGGAGACTTGGCTACAGGATTTGCTCCAGGAATTAAGTCAATACGAAACTCTACCGGTCGCACAGGTTGCAAACCTGGTAGGTCTTCGGGAAATACTTCAGGGTTTTTTTTACCACCTGTACGTCTTGAATATTTTTCTTATCCTTCTCCTTTTCCACCACATGACCCAAGAACGCCACGCAACGCTTCTGCAGACACTTACGCGCCTTTATGCAAGAAATGATTTTGACACTTCGTTTTGCCTGATCCCCTTTAACTTCCAATACGCGATCACTCGGCAATGGAATTCTAAGCAGTTTTTCAGAACAGATGACTTCCACTCGATTAGAAGAAAGCCAATCATTCTAACAATGATGTCGAAACTACCCAACTCCATCGGTATCAAATTGATGGTGAATGTATGACCATTAAGTGTCAATGGCCAATTCCTATAAATTGTACTAACTGTAATCTGTTTCCCGTTAGCTACTTCTATAATGTAAGGGGAATCTAACTGTTCTTCTATAGAATCTAATTGGCATGCAAAATCAGTAGAGATAAAACTCTGATCCGCACCAGTATCAAATAGAACATATGCATAAAAGTCATGTAAGAGAAATGTACCAGTGACCACAGTAGGGTCTTGGCATGCAGCTGGTGCTCCGATGGCGAAGGCTCTTCCACGGGGTGCTTGAACTACCTGTTGTGCCTTGTTCGGGCAATTCTTTGCAAAGTGGCCTTGTTCGCCACAGTTATAGCATCCACCATTATTCTGAATAGCTGGTGGAGGGAGAGCCAGAGCAACATTGTTGACTGCTGGGTTAGGTGTCATCCGACACTGTGTTGGACCCAATGGCCCTTTCTTCCACATCCCGTGCATTGCTTGCAGGGAATGTTAGCAATGTGATGATATTGACACTTGGCACACAGAGGAAACGTGCTAGTTTAGGGTTTTTGGTTGGGGTTTTGTGGTGTTGTTGCTACTTGTTGGAGAGGTGTGGCCACCGTTTAGTTCTTGATGGTCTTCTGTTTCTTCTTCTGATGGTGGTGGGGTTTCTTTGAAGACTCAGCTTTGTTCTTGCTGGAGTCAGCCTCTTTATTTAGGACTCCAGAGGCTACCATAAGATCATTGAGTTTTCCAGACAATCTCACTGCAGACTTGACAGTGGCAGGGTTAGCTACAAAAACTAAATCCTGAATGCTGGCGGGAAGTCCACCTACATAACGATCAATTCTCTTCCCCAAAGTTGGTACCATGTCTGGCACCAAAGCAACTAACTCGTGGTAACGAGTCGTATACCCCATTTGATCGGCCCCCTTCATCACATGGTTGGATAATTCAACCTCTAATTTCTGCAACTCGTTCTTGGGGCAAAACTCTGTTCTCAGCAATGTCTTGAAATCTTTCCATGGCATGGCCATAGCTTCTTCTCTTCCCCTGGCATTGATTTGACCGTTTCACCAGGTCAAAGCTCGCTTGTTGAATGTTCCAGATGAGTAGCGAACTTTCTGGTGCTCTGGACAGCTGCAGAGGTCCAGAGTTGTTTCAATCTTTTCTGTCCATTGGATTAATCCAATGGCTCCTTCAGACCCACTAAAGCTGGGTGGTTTACATCCTACAAATGACTTGTAGGAGTAATGTGATGAACCTTTAGTATTTCCACTGGCTTCTCCTGATGAGTTGCCAGTGGTGTTGATTTCATTGCGAAGACGAAGGAACATCTCCGGTATCGCCTCCTTCATCTGATTGGTCATCTGGATACTCAGTAGCGTCACCAGGGCAATAGTAGCAGGATCCAGAGTCGGTGTTGTGCCCGAGCCAGATGGTTGGGTAATCGGAGGAGGTGGAGGAGGTGGTGGTGGTGAGTCAGCTGGTGATGGTGTTGAGGAGTGTGGAGCCAAATCTAGAGGTGGTATCGAGGAAGTCTGTCTTCTCGGCGGCATTCTGATCATAACCAATAAAGTTATTGGTTAGTGTAATGATTGAATACAGAAGACAATATGCAAATAAGTCTTAAATCCTACGTTCTCTACATGCATGGTCCCTAGGTTATATTCTAGGTCAAACCGTTTATATAGTGACCTATATTTCTCTATAACCATGGCTCTGATACCAATCTGTCACACCCCGATCCGGTGGGGTAGGATCGGATTTCCCCGACGGGTGGAAGGTTCCTGGGGCGCGATATCGTGAGTGATAATCAAAGTGATCAGATTGTTTACATTTCACATGATATAAATGAGAAATGCTAAATAGAATAGAATTACAAAGTTAAATTACATCCGTATCGTTTATAATTTAACAATGTAAATGTATCATAACATCATAAAATATCTATCTTGTAACTGCACAAGATATACAAAATAATTGTATGATGATGTTCCAAAAGTATGCAGGTCCAAAAATACTAAGTCTTCTAACTGAAGTCCTAGTCCAAAAGCATAGGCTTCTTAATAGACCTGTTCGTCACCTGAGAAGTCATGCAAAAATAAAGTCAACACATGGTTGGTGAGTTCATATAGTTTTATAATTTTGAAAATGATTTGTAAATATCCTTTGGTAAAGACCTTAACCTCATTAACTCCACATGTAATATCCGGATCGGTATGCTTATATATAGGGCATATGTAGGGTCGAACTTACCGCCCGCCCAGCCAACATCCCACCACATACTAATCCACATATGACCTACAAATTAAACGGTCTAGCTAGGACTTCTATAAATGTAGGATTTTTGTTTCGTACTTGATTCGTTTTGTTTCGTTGGCATATGTTATCTTTGATATTTCCCAGACTTTACCTTGAAAATGTTTTATTGTTTCGTTTGATTCTGTTACAAGATGTACTTGATTCGTTGATCATGGAATACTAGATTCAATGATCAAATGTACTCTTGATCCGTTGTTCATCAAACACTTGATTCGTTGAACATCGAATATTAGCTTTGCAAAGATAGTTTCTTTTGATCGTTGAAATCGCACACTTGTTTCGTCAAAATAGTTTCGTTTGATTCGTTAAACTCACACACTTGGTTTGTCAAAAATGTTTTGTTTGATTCGTTGAAATCACCCACTTGATTCGTCAAAATAGTTTCGTTTGATTCGTTGAACTCCCACACTTGTTTTGTGAAAATAGTTTCGTTTGATTTGTTTGAAATGTTTTGATTCCTTTGAAATGTTTAGTTTAACTCAATTATTCACTTAAATTATAAGTAAATAAACTTAGTAAAACCTGCATAAAATTTTCCTAGACATGATCTAGGATATCATTCATACATGTAAAACATATATAATTCAAAAGCATTTAAGTAAACAATTTAAATTAAACAGTTCACGCATGTTTCTCAGCCTCGCGTTTTAAAACAAAATGTTAGAAAAGGAGCAATGAACTCACCTGTGTTAACGTCTAATGTCCTATCACAGAATGCACACTCTTGTTTGTAGGCTAGGTATCTTCAGTTCCTGAGTTGTTTTAAGGAAATTCGAATACTATAAGTATACGTATTAGTCGTCGTATCCAAGGTCTCGGTCTCAGTGTGTGCAACTAAGTGTCCTAGGTTACTATCGTGTTTCTAAGACTCCATCTAAATAACCTGGTTCAACTACCCATTTGACATCCCCAACCCCATGATTTATTATAACAGTTTCCTTTAAGATTTTTATAAAATTTTAGGAGAGTTTCCTTTGTTTTTTTAGTTAAAATCCAGACAATCATATTGTCCTTTTTACAAAAGAATTTCCCAATAAGATAATCAAAATAACTTTTAACTAAACAACTATAATTAAATTCCATTTAGATTTAACATACTTTGTAACACCATTAAACTTAACTCACCAAAGTTTAAAAGACATTTTTCTTTAATTATCATGACAATACTTAAATTACATGACATTTGGCATGTGAAGGGCTTTATTAAACCCATTGGGCCAACTTAGGCCCAATTGATGATTCTTTGACCTTCCATTGATGTTGAGACTTGTGGTTTGATTCCCATGGACTTATAACAATGTTACCCTATTTGTTAAACAATCTTATATATACAACATCTTTTATTGGGTTGTTATTGTGTGGCAAGAAAGACTTTGGTTATAGTAAGCCCTAACATATGCACCCACACATAAGTCCAAGTTGTTCTCCCTATGCATGGGTTACGTGGGTTCCCATGCACACACATACTTTGCCTTATGCATGCATGCATGCATGCGTATGTAACCCCCATCCACACTAGTAACCAAGAGTTTTATAACAATTAAGTTCGGTATTTCCCTATGAGGCAGCGAACCTTTTAAGGTAATCTCCTTGGGTTCGGCTAATACTTCGACACCAACGAACCCTTAAGGTTCGGCTATGATGAGGGAAGGTTCGGCCGAAAGAGGATGGTTCGTGGTCTTGATGGTTCGGCTACACTAGCAGAGGGGTTCGGCTATAATAGTTCGTGTCTATTAAGGTTCGCATGGCCAAAGTTCATCTCTCTAAGGTGCGGTCATGCAAGGGTTTGGTCCTGATGTAGCTACATCCTAACAGAAGGTTCAACAAGGGTAATAGGTTCGTGAGACCTAGAGTTCGTGAACCAAGGTTCGCCTAAGGAGCAAAGGACAGGTTCGGCCCTAGGGTTCGACAATTAAGGTTCGGTCGACAAAGATGGAGGGTTCGTTGCTCAGAGTTCGCAGGTTCATTGCAGGTTTGGCCCCCTTATAGGTTCGGCCTATGTACTGAAAACACAGGTTCGACTATCTGTATCGTCCTTCTTAACGAACCTTTCAACATCAATGGTTATCACCAGCTTCCTTCTCATTTCTAAATCCCGCAAATCAGATTCTAATCGTCTACCAAGTTTATCTAAGTGCCCTTGAGGTGGTTGGTTGCTTAAAATCGTGTAGGGTATAAGGATCGGATTTAAACACACCAAAACCGAACATAAATTAGAGTTTAACCTCAAAATAGATGGATGAAATCTCGAAAAACTTGTACTTCCACGATCTACGTGTTAAGATGAACGTTTTGGCACCTAGAAAGCTTGAATCCGCAAGGAAATCGTCACACAATTGTAGAGAGAAGGAGGAGAAAACACTTTCTAGAGAGAGAAAGGGTTAAAAGGAAAATGAATGGGAAATGAAGTTAAGTGGTGGTTGGTGGTGGAGTAAATGACATCATTTAAGACCTAGAAAATACCCGGTTGTTCGGTCTCGTTCGGTTTCGCATGATCTCGTCGAATTCTCGTATTTTCGTGACGCTAACGATTCGGTTTATAAAATAAGATTTATAAATTTAAATTTAAGTTGTGATTCCTAATAAATTAACTAATATCTTTAGTTTGTTTTAAAATTCCTGAGGTATCAAATTACGGTTTTAATTGAATTGTAAGGTCGTCGCGCGTATTCGTTCGAATCGTCACTCGTACGAACACGACGATAACTCTACTTTTCAATCTTGTGTTCTAATTATCGGATATAATTCAGAATGTTAAACTGTCAGATTTATTCGTACAGATCGTCACCTATACGAATACCCGTCAATTTAGCATCCACATAACAACATCCTTGTGTTTTGTTCTATAAGGCCTCACATACGTTTATATAGAACAACATCCTAGCACATAATCACATGATGGTTGTGTTTTGCCAGATAATTATCTGACTCAAGACCCATTGTTCTGAACTTTAAATCTGTTAAATGTTTAAGAACTTGTTGTTTGATAACTCAAAATGATAATGACAACTGATATGAATATGAAATGTACTGAAATGTATATAGTTCGTACCTGTTACTGTTCATGTTACTGTTTAAGATCACTGTTCCGGCACTGGTTCCGGAACTGATGTTACAACATCTCTTCCATTTGATGTCATCATCTTCGACTGGATGTTGCTTTAAGTTTCTTTCATCTTCTTCTCCAATTTTTAATTTCTCTTTTCTGAAAATGTCCAAATCATCTTCTTCTTCCGATTTCGACTCAAATGATTTTACCGATCAAAATATTCTGACCCTAAATCATCAAAATAGAAATATTCTTAACGATGATAGAGTTTAATTAATGCGGCTCTCAAAAACCTTTCCTGATGAAACTGTTTTCCATCATTTTTCTGAAAACCTCAAATCTGACCATGTTTCTCCTACTTAAATATGTTTTTCGGAATACCCTTTTACTCTGGGTTTGAAGTTTCCTTTCCCCGATCTAATCTTTGACTTTTTCTTAACCACCAAGCTTTGTTTTCCACAACTTATGCCTATGGGATGGCGCCTTCTTTACACCTTTGACCAATTAAACCATCACTTTGGTTTAAAGATTGGTATCCCTGAAATATCCCTGATGTACCAACTCGGAACCCACGGGTCATCCTGTTAGTTCTTCAAAGACGGAGTGGGGCTCCTGTCTTAGTTCCAGGGATCACTATGAATGAGGATGAGTGGAGAAATAAATTCTTTTTTGTGAAAAGAAGCTCTATTCCTCATGGGGAAATTCTTCCTTTCAAATGGGTGGAAAAGGGTAGGATTCTTAGGATTTTCCTTGTTAATTTATATTTGTCATTGTTTAATTTTACTTATTATGTTTTTTTTTTATTTTTTGCAGCTCCCAAGTTTGAATCAATAGTAGCTAAAGAAGAAGAAAGTAGGAACAAGATTCGTTCCTTGTTGAAAATTGACGAGCAATACAGAATGTTTGGTGCCAATCTTGAAGCAGTTACTCCAATGGGCTCAGGTATGTTTAATAAAATATTTTAATATTTCGAAATATTCTTATTTATTTCTAATTATTCTGATTTATTTTGCAATATCAACGTTTAACCTTGAAGACCTTGACACCTTCTTTGCCGTGAAAAAGGAGAAAACCAATCCTGTTGCCCCCAAGTCGTGTGCCATGACTACCCGTTCCTTAAAGACTATCAAGATACGCAAAGGGGTAATACTGTGGACCTCGAAGAGCCATCTGACCTATCCATTCCTGATCTTCTGAAAAAGGTATACTAATTATTTTGTCGATTAGCATAATATCCCTAAATATTCTGAATGATTCCTATTTTTGTAGGTTTCTACTAAGTACATCTCTGAGAAAGAACAAACTGACAAGCAGATGGAGGACCTGGAAGATCAGAAGAAAATCTCCACAGCCAAAGCCAACCATTATGAGAAGGAGCTAGCCAAGGCCAAGAAACAGATGAAGGAAATGGAAGCCACTCACAAGCTCCAGTTGAAAGAACACATTGATGGAGCCAAGAAGTCTGCTGCCATTTCTATATTAACGGCCAAAATCCAATTGGTGAACCAGGCCAAGGCTGATGGTGTGGATTCCCTGGCCAAGAATATGAAGGAATGGGGAAAGATATTGGCGACTCTGGCAGGTGACAAGGCTGAAGCTTTTGTGGAGGTAAACAAGGCTGGCGAGGTGGGTGAGACCAGCAAGGCAGGTGATGTGGAGGTGACAGGTGCGGAGGCTGGAGTTGTTGAGCAGGAGGCGATGATGACAATGATGGGAAGGTCTGAGCCCATCTTTTTTAGTATTTTGTGGTTCTTTAATTCTGATGTAATGTTGTTTAAACAATAGTTTTTTAGGAAAGTCCCCTAGTATAAGGGCAGACAATATAAGAAATCAAAGTGGAGGGACCATGAGTTTCATGGCGAAGCTTTGATTTCTTTTAACTTTTGTTTGACATATCAAGTGGAGGGACCATGAGTTTCATGGTGAAGCCTGATATGTCAACTATTTAACTGTTTCTGGTTGTGAATATAATATTTGGTATGTTGGGTTATCTTCTTGTATTTCATATTCTTAGATATTCTAAAGTATCCTGAATGTTTTTCTTTAGTTACTAAAAGATATTATTAAATATCCCTATATATATCTTATAATACTTTAGTTTTTCCAAGTATCTTTTTATTTAGATTATTCATGTATACTCTTTCTCAAGAATATTTAGGAATAATTGAGGATAATGTAAGATATTAAATTCAACTTGAATACTGTATTCAATATTGAAGATATAAATTATTTCGACTCTTTAACATTTTCGAGGACATTTATTTGTTTAACTAGTGGAACATCCATATATATTCCAAAATATCCTTGAATGTTTTTGATATGTAGTATTTATGTAATGGATTAATTTCTTTAATATCTTTCATGAATATTATGTTTGTCGAACTAATGACTAAAAGCAATCTAAATTATTGAATACATTAATATTGTATCTGGTTATAAGTTATTATTTATAATTATTTATAGGATATCTTCGAATATTCCTAAATATTCTTAATGATATTTTGAATATTTTGTAAACTGTTTAAGAGACTAAATTCTTTCGTAATTCTCATAAGGATTTGGTTTTGGCTATAAATAATTCTCTATCAAAGAATTTCAGAATATTTTTCCTCAAATCTAATACATATGCAATATATTTAGGAATCATTAAGAATAATTCAGATTAGAATTATCCTTATTCGATTAAGGTTTTTATTACTTGAATGGTTATATATAACTTAGATATATATTCTAAAGTTATAATAGCACACGAAGTAATCAATAATTTAGTTTAGCATATCCCTAAATATAAGCTTTCATAAAATATAACATATTCCTAAGTTTTACACATTCTGTCAAGTGTTCGAATATGATTCTAAACAACTAGAAATAAAGAATGCAATATATTGAAAGAGTTGAGAAATAAATACCGATTTCGAGAGATAGTAGATTTAATTCAAGGCCTTCATTATTCCTGTCAAAACATAAGAATTCCATACCTGAATATTCCGAACTATTCCGCAGTATTCCTGAGTATCCTTGAGACTTTGTCCTACATAAACAGAAAAACAAGAAAACTTGGGACAAGCCCGAGATACTGGTGACAAGGCCGATTAAAACTAACGACTAAGGACGGAATACTGGCGACAATGCCGAAAGATACTGGCTAGTAAGGCCGGAATATTGGCGACTACGGCCGGAATACTGGCGACAAGGCCTGAATACTGGCGACAAGGCCGGAATACGGAGGATCCCTGGTGATAGTCTTTGAAAATGAAATTGTCAGCCACTCATGCGTGTACTGGTACCCAAATCTCCAACTATACCTGGATATTTCGGAGGATCCTTAATTATAGCCCTCGATAATGAAATTGTCAGCCACTCATGTGTGTACTGGTCCCATCATCTCAGACTATAATAGGATAAACGTGCGCAACTGGCGAGGGTATGAACTCTAAGTCTTCATGAGAGACAAAAGTCACTTGAGTTTTGATTTCAGGTAAAAAATTTGCAGCTAGACATAAAGTCAGTGCGGGGTCTTCATCAAGTTCTGATTTCATGTCAGAACTTGGGTTAAGACATAAAGTCTCATCTTTTCTCCTGCAAGGGTGTTCTACAGTTTTGATTTCAGGTCAAAACTTTGCAACTAGACATAAAGTCAATGCGGGTCTTGATCAAGTTCTAATTTCAGGTCAGAACTTAGGTTAAGACATAAAGTCTCATCTCTTCTCCTGCTATACCTACAAAACAGTAAGATTTTTGCATAGCTGAGAATCAGGAATCCTGATGCCCCTTAGATGCTTGATAAGTAGCATAATAATTAGGAATATAGAAGAATATATAGGCATATATCGGAATATATGATGTTCAGATTATAATGTGATAACATTTTATGGTTCGATACAATAAGTTTTAAATAAAATATGGCTTAAGATGAATGGCATTCCAAGATCTTAGAAGAGGTTCTCCTTCCATATTGGTTAACTTATATGTCCCTTTTCCTGCTTCGGATTCGATTTTATAGGGTCCTTCCCATTTTGGAGCAAGTTTTCCATTAGCTGGATTGATGGTATTTTGAAATGCCTTCCTTAGAACCATATCTACAACTTGAAATCTTCTTATCCTAATATACTTGTTATAGGATTTGGCTATCTTTTGTTGATATGTTGCCATCCTTATTCTTGCAATATCCCTAAGTTCATCAATAATATCTAGATCCTCAGATTATATTTCCTTATTGGATTCTAGATTTTGTAGACTTGATATAGCAGTAGGGACAACCATTTCAGTTGGGAGAACAGCTTCAGAACCGTACACTAAAGAGAACGGTGTTTGACGAGTTGCATTCTTTGTGGTTATTCTATCAGCCCATAGGACAAATGGAAGTTCTTCAGCTTACTTTCATTTCTTAGATCCCAACTTTCTCTTGAGTTTGTTGATTGTAATCTTGTTGCTTGATTCTTCTTGACCATTAGCTTGAGGATGAACAGGTGTAGAGGTGATCATTTTTATGCCCCAACTTTCGCAAAAGTTTGTAGTCATTTTGCCTATGAACTGAGACCCATTGTCACAAGTGATTTCTGCGGGTATCCCAAATCTAGTCAGGATATTTCTCTTTATGAATGAGATTACTTCTTTTTCTCTAACTTGCACAATGGCTTCAGCCTCAATCCATTTTGAGAGGTAATCTGTCATAGCAAGCATAAACACTTTTCCTCCGGGTGCCTTGCAGAGCTTTCCTACTATATCCATTCCTCATTTCATTAATGGCCATGATGAGACTATTGGATGTAGAGGTTCAGCTGGTTGATGAAGTACATTGCTATGTCTTTGACAAGCATCACACTTCTGAGAATAAGACATTGCATATCTCCTCATGGTCGGCCAAAAGTATCCTGTTCTCAGGATCTGTGAGAATAATGCACTACCCCTAGTGTGATTTCCACAATCTCCTTCATGGATATCTTTCATTACTTCCAGACTTTTGGGTTTCTCCAAAAACCTCAAGTATGGGCCTGAAACTAATGTTCTATATAAAATATCTCGTATGATTGTGTATATAGATACTTTTGCTTTAAAAGCTCTAGGATTTGTTTCTTCATCAGGTATCTTTCCCGTTTGAAGGTAGTTCTTAATAGGGATAGTCCAGGATATTTCACATGCTTCTAAGTGATGAACTTCAGTATTCTCAGGTTCACTATCCTGACCTATATCTTGAATATCTATCGCTGATCTTAAAATATGAAGGATATGGATATTAATATCCTCAGGGATCCTTAGGGATGATGCTAAGTTTACCAGTGCATCTGCTTCGGCATTCTCATCACATGGCACTTGAGTGATATCAAATTTGAAAAAATATCCTGAACTATCCTTAACTATTTCTAAGTATCTCGCCAATTTATCTCCTTTAGTCATGTAAGAACCGTTAAATTGATTGCCTATCAGTAGGGAATCGACAAAAACAAGCAGGTTTCTGATGTTCATATCCCTAGCCAATTGAAGTCATGCTATTAGAGCTTCATATTCTGCTTCATTATTAGTTGCTTGAAATTCACAACTAATCGATTGGGGTATTATGTCCCCTTGTGGCGATTTTAGTATGATGCCTAATCATGTTCCTCTTACATTTGAAGATCCATCTGTGAACAAAGTCCATTCATCGGTATCTTCATCTAAGAGTTTGATTTCTAGATCCACTTCTGGTTGTAGATCACTACTAAAATCAGCCACAAAATCTGCTAAAGCTTGTGACTTAATTGATGATCTTGGTTCATATATCAAATCATAGGTACTGAGTTTAACTGACCATTTTTCCATCCTTCCTGATAGCTCAGGTTTCTCAATACAGATTTGATAGGATAATTTGTCTCAATGTCTATTCTATGTGTCTGAAATGAATGCCTTAGCTTAGTTGATGTCATAACCAAAGCCAAAATTAGCTTTTCTAAATAAGAGTATCTAGTCTCAGCATCTACTAGGCTTTTACTTACATAGTATACAGGGTATTGTGATCCCTGATGATCCTTAACTAACACAACACTTATAGTGGTTCGGGATACTGCTATGTACAATGATAGTGGTTTACCATCTTTTGGTCTCATGAGCAACGACGGTGAGGATAAATATTCCTTTAGATCCTGAAGTGTCTTCTCATGCTCTTCATCCCATTTGAACTTCTTATTCTTTTTAAGGATATCGTAGAATCCTTTAAATTTTTCGGAAGACCTTGAGATGAATCTATTGAGTGCGGCTCTTCTTCCTGTTAATCTTTGCACTTCTTTTATGTTCTTTGGGGATTTGAGGTTTAAGATTGCTTGAATTTGTTCCGGGCTAGCCTCTATTCCTCTTTTAGTGACCATATAACCCAAGAACTTTCCTGATCTTACCCCAAAATGACATTTAGATGGATTAAGTTTCATATTGTAGTGGTCCAGGATATCGAATGAGTCCTGAAGATCCCTAAGATGATTCTCAGTTATCATCGATTTGACCACCATATTATCAATATACACTTCCATAGTGTCCCCCAGTTTCTCTTTGAACATCATGTTGACAAGTCTCTGGTATGTGGCTCCAGCATTCTTCAAGCCAATTGGCATTGCTGTATAGCTATATATCCCTGTTGGCGTCATGAAGGCCGTATCTTCTTGGTCTGAAGGTTCCATTTTAATTTGTTGAAAGTGTTTCGAGTAAAAATTAACATGCTTAACTTTTAGCAAAACCGAATAAGAAAAGTGGGGTATTGTGCTTAGCAAGCAAATATGTTGAATATCTTGAATATATGTTCAGGATATCCCCGAATATCCCTGAAGATATTTGAATATACCAAACAGAAAAATAGCAATACACACGAGATTTATACGAGGAAAAGCCCTTAATCCCTTAGGATTGCCGGCATAAAAACCTCGGGAGGTGACAAATGTCACTCTGCCTAGTTTTATTAATAATCAAATTGGGATAATACAATACGAAGAGCACAATGTAATCGATAATATGATGCTAAATCAGTGAATGTTGTGTGTTTGCTCAATAATCAGTGTCCTATATCGATCCATTGCCTCAATATTTATACTTCGAATCTATAAAAGGATGTTTAGCAACGTTTACAAAGTAGTTCCTATTATTTCGGCACTTTTCCATCATGGACGACTTCTTCAAATCACCCACTTCCCAAGTTCTTTATTGTAGTCAAAGCTATTTGTCACATGCTTCCTTGATAATAGGATCAATTAATATTCAACATGCTAGTTCCTGAAATCTCGCAATAAACGTTAAACAACAGAGATAATTGTTAGTAATATTCATATCCCTAAAATATCCTTGATCCCGAAATATCCCGGATCCTGAAATATCCCGAGTGAGGATATTTTGACGCCTAACAATTGCCCCCAATTTTACAGTTTAATGGTTACAGCTGTAAATTTTTAAGATAAATTTTAAATTTCAAATTTTGAATCAACGGTTACGAGATTGAAGGGATGGTTAGATTGCGAGATGGTTACTGTTGAAATGTCAGAATTCTGCACATATAATGATCACAATATCCTGCTTTCAAATCACTTATCATCTTTTGATCATTTTCTCCGGTAAGTTCTCCATTCCGAATCCTCTGTTTAATTTAGTAAAATGTCGAATTCCATTTCTTCATCTGAAGCAAGCGACTTCGTTGATCAAAATGTATTACCATACACTGATCAAAATGCATGCATCTTTGATGACAATCACATCGAAGTGATGCAAGTTTCCCAAGCTTTTCCTGAAGAAACCGTCTTTCGTCGGTATGATCCTGCCCTAAAGGCTGATCACAGTTCAAGTAAATGGGTTTGTTTTCCTGAATATCCATTTTCATTGGGTTTATCTTTTCCTTTTCCCTCCTTGATCTCAGAATTTTTTCGAATCACTCGACCCTGCTATCCTCAACTCGTGCCAATGGGTTGGCGATTGTTCGTAACTCTTCACAGACTGAACACAAGTTTGGTCTTAAAATCGGTGTCCCGGAAATTTCTTCTTTTTATCAACTTCGAACTCATGGATATTCTTGTTTTCTTCTTCAAAGACGAACCGGTGCCCCTCTTTTAGTTCATGGGATTACCATGAACGAAGACGAGTGGAGAGACAAGTTCTTCTTTGTCAAAAGAAGTTCCATTCCTGGGGGAATTTCTCTTCCTGTTAGTTGGTTATTGAAGGGTAGGATATATTATCTTCTTATTATCATTACTTGAATGTTTATTAATAAACTTTTGTTTGCTGTTTTATTTTAGCACCCGTTAGGCGCCAAAATATCCTCATTCGGGATATTTCAGGATCCGGGATATTTCGGGATCAGGGATATTTTAGGGATATTTTAGGGATATGAATATTACTAACAATTATCTTTGTTGGTTAACGTTTATTGCGAGATTTCAGGAACTAGCATGTTGAATATTAACCGATCCTATTATCAAGGAAGCATGTGACAAATAGCTTAGACTACAATGAAGAATTTGGGAAGTGGGTGATTTGAAGAAGTCGTCCATGATGGAAACGTGCCGGAATAATAGGAACTACCTTGTGAACGTTGTTAAACGTCTTTTATAGCTTTGAAGTATAAATATTGAGGCATGAATCGATATAGGACACTGATGATTGAGCAAACACACAACATTCACTGATTTAGCATCATAGTATCGATTACATTGTGTTCTTCGTATTGTATTATCTCAATTTGATTATTAATAAAATTAGGCAGAGTGACATTTGTCACCTCCCGAGGTTTTTATGCCGGCAATCCTAAGGGATTAAGGGCTTTTCCTCGTATAAATCTCGTGTGTATTGCTATTTTTCTGTTTGATATATCCAAATATCCCCAGGGATATTCGGGGATATCCTGAACATATTCTCGGTACATTCAACATATTTGCTTGTTAAACACGACACCCCACTTTTCTAATTCGGTTTTGCAAAAAGTTAATCTTGTTAATTTTTACCCGAAACAGCACCAAAGTTTGAATCATTGGTTGCTGAGAACCAAGACACTCAACAGAAAATCCAGTCATTGCTGAGGATCGAGGAGAGGGAGCGAAAATTTGTACCATCATCTAAAGAGAATATCCCTGTTTCACCTTCGTCTCATAGTGTTTCTTCAGAACAATCAGAAGCCCAGATGACATCAGGTATCCTTAAGTTAGTTCTTAGGTTTTGATTATTTTTATTATTTTTTCATTTCTATTTATTTGTTTAGAATCAGCTTTTGACCTTGAGGATCTCACTGATTTCCTTACAATCAAAAAAGATTAACTTGTTAATTTCTATTTACTTGTTAATCAGCTTTTCATTTCCATTTATTTGTTAATTTTTACCCGAAACAATTTGGCGCCCACCGTGGGGCAAACTTGTGTTTTTTATAATTAAAATCTTGTTTAAAGGCGTTTTCTCGAAGAATATATCAAAAATGGCTTCACAACCGAGATCAACCCTTCATTACCTATTATCTCTGCTACTACTACTAATGTTTCTTCGCAGATTCCTGTTTTCACAAAGAAACCAGATAATTCTGGAAAGAAGACCGCTTTCATTGCTGATAGTTCTCCATCTACAAAGATGACCACTTCTGCTCCTGTACTTATCTCTAACAATGATATCTTGAGTATGTTTCAGCAGGTACAGCAACAAATGATGGATCAGCAATGGATGAACCAACGACTTCTCAGAGAAATGGAGAACTTGAAGGCTGAAAGGAACAAACAGCTAGAAGCTACTACTCCAATAGCTCCAAGGATCCTTGATTTTGGAACATCAGGGATATTCGGAAACCACTCTGGAGACTTTATCCCTATGCAGACCGGTATCGAAACTTCGTCAGGATCCCAAAACCTGGGGATATCTGGGGATGATATCCTTATCCCCAGAACATCACTCCCTACGCCATATACTGGTAGCACTTATAATTATTCTCCATTTGAAACTACTAACCTTGGATCTTCGCAGGATTTAGGAATATCTCCTCAAGTAGCCAAGGAGATCCAGAAACTTCGGGATATGATCTCAAGTGTGCCAGGAATAATCAAGCCTATCCCGGAAGTACCAGCAACTACTCACAGGATATCCAGATTCGCTCCACCCATATGTGATGCTGAAATCCCGAAAAGATTTCAGACTCTTACCATGAAACTATACGATGGGACTACTGATCTAGAAGAACATGTAGCTCAGTATAGAGAAAGAATGGAGACAAATCCTATTCCTCCACATTTGAAAGAAGCTTGCTTATGCAAGGGATTCGGTTCAACACTAACAGGAGCAGCCTTAAAATGGCTACTCAACGTTCCTCCCTATTCAATCACTTCTTTTGCTCATTTGATTAATTTATTTAACAGTCAATTTTCATGTAGCAGGACATTTGAAAGATTAACCAGTGATCTTTACAGAATAACCCAAGGACCGGATGAAACTCTAAGGAGCTATGTCAACAAGTTTGGTAGAGAATCCTTGGATATCCCTAATCTTGATATCACTACAGCAGTCCAAGCCTTCAAGATGGGATTACAGAAAAACTCACCTTTTTATGATGATTTGGTTATGAATCCTTGCAGGAATATGGACGAAGTCCGGAATCGAGCACTGAGATTCATAAGGTTGGAAGATGATAAAGAAATCCAGAAGAGGATTACCACAACTCCTCCCAGTGACCAAGGCAAAAGAAAATTCGATTCACCCACCAACAAATCGTTCAAATCCAAGTCATACTACAAGTCTGACAATCACAAAGTCAACTCTATAGACAATGACGGGGATGATGAAGATTATCCCAGGATATCTGAATACTGTTTTTCTGTAGATATCCCTGAACTAATGTGTGCTATGTAGGATCTAGGTGAAAAGGCTAGATGGCCCCCTAAGGATAAAAAATTCGCCGCAAAGGACAAGTCCAAATGGTGCGCATTTCACGAAGACTTTGGACATGTGACCGAAGATTGCATTGCCTTGAGAAAAGAGATAAGCTATTTACTAAGTAAAGGCCATCTCAAGGAACTTCTCGGTAAAAAGAAGGAAAGGAGGCAGGATCCTGATGGATTCCCAAAGAGAGCTGCATCCCCACCTAAAGATGCTAGGGTAATAAACTTTATCTCTGGTGGGTCTGACATATGTGGTACTTCTTATTCTGCAGCCAGAAGACATACTAAAGAGGCTAAAATGGAGAATGGAGAAAGACCCACAAAGACTTCAACAATAACCAAGGATACTATTATATCCTTCGAAGAACAAGACCGGGAAAACATCATAGATCCTCACCATGATGGGTTAGTAATCACTCTATATGTTGCTAATCATTATGTACGTAGGATACTCATTGATGGAGGCAGTTCAGTAAACATCATCCAATTAGAGACACTCAAGAGGATGAATATCCCTGAATCCGAAATAACCACCAAGTCTTTGGTACTGGTTGGATTTAGCGGAGAAGCAAAAGCTACCATCGATGAAATTAAGTTACCAGTATATATCGAAGGGGTAAATTCTATGCAACGCTTTTGTATTATAGACTCGCTGATCCTGTTATAATATTATATTAGGTAGACCTTGGATTCACGATATGAAGGCAGTTCCTTCAACATATCATCAATGTGTCAAACTACCAACTCCGTGGGGAGTCGTGAAGATCGATAGTGACCAACAGGAAGCTAAAGAATGTTATTCGTCCTCGATGAAGGCGACGACGAAACCATCTTCAACATAGCAATCAAAGAATAACCACGGGGAAAATCAGGGATCCTGGGAAAAAAAAGTAAAAGAAATATTACTCAATCTTGAGGATCCCGAGACCAAAGTTCTCATAGGAATTAATATCCCCAAAGATATTGAGGAGAAACTGATTTCTTTTCTGAAATCAAGGATTTCTACCTTTGCTTGGAGACATGAGGATATGACAGGGATATCCTCAGACGTAATTACCCATAAACTAGGAATAGATAGAAGCTACAAGCCTACCCACCAAAAAAGAAGAAAATTTGCTCCCGAAAGGAATATAATCATCCAAGAAGAAGTAGAGAAACTTCTTAAAGCCAAGATGATTAGGGAAGTAAAATTTCCAAGGTGGCTAGCTAATGTAGTTGTGGTTCAAAAGAAGAATGGAAAGTGGAGAGTTTGTGTAGATTACACAGATCTAAACAAAGTTTGTCCTAAAGACCCCTTTCCATTACCACACATAGATTCAATGGTAGATGCTATGGCAGGCCATGAAATATTAACTTTCATGGATGCATCGGCAGGATTCCAACAAATTCACATGGAGCCTTCAGACCAAGAAGATACTGCTTTCATGACGCCAACAGGGATATATTGCTACACAGCAATGCCATTCGGCTTGAAGAACGCAGGAGCTACTTATCAAAGGCTTGTCAATATGATGTTTAAGGATAAGCTGGGGGACACAATGGAGGTGTACATAGATGATATGGTAGTCAAATCTAAGGTTACCAAAGATCATCTTCAGGATCTTGAAGAGTCGTTCGATATCCTGGATCAATACAATATGAAACTTAACCCTTCTAAGTGTCATTTCGGAGTAAGATCAGGAAAATTCTTGGGATATATGGTCACTAAAAGATGAATAGAGGCCAGCTCGGAGAAAATCCAAGCTATCCTAAACCTCAAGTCCCCAACAAACGTAAAAGAAGTGCAAAGGTTAACAAGAAGAATAGCCGCACTTAATAGATTCATCACTAGATCTTCTTAAAAATTCAAAGGATTTTACGATATCCTTAAAAAGAATAAGAAGTTTCAATGGGGTGAAGAGCATGAAAAGGCATTACAGGATTTAAAAGAATACTTATCCTCAGCACCATTGCTAATGAAACCAGAAGATGGTGAACCACTATCACTATACTTAGCAGTATCCCGAACTACTGTAAGTGCAGTGCTAGTTAAAGACTACGAGGGATCCCAACATCCAGTATACTATGTAAGTAAGAGCCTATTAGATGCTGAAACTAGATATTCCCACCTAGAAAAATTAATCTTAGCTTTGATCATGGCATCAACAAAACTTAGGCACTATTTTGAGACACATAGGATACACATCAAAAGGAATTATCCAATTAAGTTGGTGTTAAGAAAACCTGAGTTATCAGGAAGAATGGCCAAATGGTCAGTAAAACTTAGCACTTACGATTTAATCTATGAACCAAGAACAGCAATTAAGTCTCAAGCACTAGCAGACTTTGTGGCAGATTTTAGTAGTGATATTCAACCAGAAGCAGACTCAGAAGTTAAACTCCTAGACGAGGATACAGGTGAATGGACCCTACACACTGATGGAGCCTCGAATGTAAGAGGGACATGTTTAGGGATAATACTAAAATCACCACAGGGGGACATAATACCCCAATCTATCAGTTTGAGTTCCATGCAACCAATAATGAAGTTGAATATGAAGCTTTAATAGCGGGACTTCAATTAGCTAGGGATATGAACATAAGACACCTCCACGTATTTGTGGATTCCTTACTAATAGCTAACCAGTTTAATGGTTCATATATGGTTAAAGGAGATAAACTGGCAAAATACTTAGAAATAGTTAAGGATATAGTGGGATATTTTCATACTTTTGATATCACACAAGTCTCTAGAGAAGAGAATGATGAAGCAGATGCATTAGCAAACCTAGCATCATCTCTGAAAATCTGTGATGATATCAATATCCCTATCCTGCATATCCTGAATCCAGCGATAAATATAGAAGACTCAAACCAAATCCTTAAACCAAAAAATATTGATACACATGAGATATCCTGGACTACACCCATCAAGGAATATCTCCAAACAGGAAATATACCTGATGGAGAAACAAACCATAGAGCCTTCAAAATCAAGATATCTAGATATATACTCATTAGGGATATTCTATACAGGAAATCGGTAGCTGGTCCATACTTAAAATGTTTAGAAAAACCAGAGACCTTAGAAGTACTAAAGGATATTCACGAAGGAGATTGTGGAAATCACACTGGGGGCAGAGCATTACTTTCGAAAATCTTTAGAACAGGATATTTTTGGCCTACTATGAGAAAAGATGCAATATCCTATTCTCAGAGATGTGATGATTGTCAAAGACATAGCAATATCCTTCACCAACCGGCTAAACCTCTATATCCAATAGTCTCACCTTGGCCATTCATGAAATGGGGAATGGATATAGTAGGAAAACTGCCAAAAGCACCAGGAGGAAAAGTATTCATGCTCGCCACGACTGATTACTATTCAAAATGGATTGAAGCCGAAGCTTTTGTACAGGTTAGAGAAAAGGAAGTAATATCCTTCATAAAAAGGAATATCCTGACTAGGTTCGGGATACCGGCCGAGATTACCTGCGATAATGGATCTCAATTCATAGGAAAAAGAACTACCAACTTTTGTGAAGCATGGGGGATAAAAATGATTACTTCCACACCAGTACATCCTCAAGCTAACGGACAAGCAGAATCAAGTAACAAGATAATCATAAATAATCTCAAAAAGAAGTTGGGATCTAAGAAAGGAAAATGGGCTGAAGAACTTCCATTTGTCCTATGGGCAGATAGGACTACTACAAAAAATGCGACTGGTCAAACCCCATTTTCATTAGTGTTTGGTTCAGAAGCTGTACTCCCAACTGAGATGATTATCCCTACTGCAAGAACAAGTTTACAAACTATAAAAGCTAATAACGAAATCTTATCTCAGGATATAGATACTATTGACGAATCTAGGGATATTGCAAAGATCAGAATGGCTGCCTATCAGCAAAAGATAGCTAAATTCTACAATAAGAATATAAGGATGAGAAGATATCAAGTAGGAGATTTAGTTTTAAGAAAAGCATTCCAGAATACCACAAATCCAACAGATGGAAAGCTTGCCCCAAAATGGGAAGGACCTTACAAAATTGATTCTGAGGCTGGAAAGGGGGAATATAGATTAATCACTATGGATGGTGAGAATATTCCTAGGGCATGGAATGCTATTCATTTAAAAACATACTTTATTTAAATCTTACTAGAATCTTTACTCTACATTTACATTATTATTTCATGCAAAATTCTTATATATCCCTACTATTATATCCTGATATTTATTCTCAAATTATCCTGATACTAACTAAAGCATTGGAGAGGCTTAGGGATCCCTAATGCCTACCTTTGCAAAAATATTTTATATTTTTGCAGGAATAGCTGGAGAAGATACGAGGCTATATGTCTCAGCCCAAGTTTTAACCTGAAATCAAAATTTGATCAAGACCCCGCACTGACTTTATGTCCAGCTGCAAAGTTTTGACCTGAAATCAAAACTCAAGAGACCCTTGAAGACTAAGGGTTCATACCCTCGCCACTAGCGCACGTATATCCTGCTATAATCCAAGATAATGGGACCAGTACACGCTGAGTGGCTGACAATTTCATTATCGAGGGTTATAACTATGGATCCTCCGTAATATCCCGGTATAGTTGGAGATTTTGGGACCAGTACACGCTGAGTGGTTGACAATTTCATTTTCAAAGACTATAACCAGGGATCCACCAAATTCCGGCCTAGTCGCCAGTATCCCGGCCTTAGTCGCCAGCATTCCGGCCTTAGTCGCCTGTATCTCTCGGCCTAGTCGCCAATATTTTTGGCCTCAGTCGCCAGTATAATCGGCCTTGTCGCCAGTCTAACCGGCCTTAGTCGCCAGTATATTGGGTATATCCCAATCTTTCTTGTTTGTTGAATATGTGCAGGAATTAACATTCAAGGATATTTAGAGATATATCAACAACTTTCAACAAACCTAAGGATATTGAAGATATGGATTCAAAATTCTAGACTATTTCAGGATATTACATAAGTATGTTCGTAACACGTCCAAGGATATCAAGGTATGCAATTTTCACATTATCCCAACAGGGATAAGAAGAGCTTTGAAAATAAATCTACTCATTCAAGGAATTGGTATTTACTTCCTGTTTTATTAAATATCTTCGCTTTTAATTACACTTTTATAAATATCCGATCCTGAAATGAAGCCTCGAATAAATGTTTTCAAAATTAGAATTTGACTATGTGTATACTACAACAATATCCTTAACATCTTTACATCTAAATATCCTGATCAAATATGATTTTCAAGAAACCTGAACAATAAGCTACAATGGGAATATCTTGATTAAACAAAAATTTCAAGATACAACACAAAACATGATGATCTAAAAGCATTTTTACTAAACTAAAGGTTAACCATACTAAAGCAGATATACCAGGGTTCGCCATGTAAATACATGGTTCCTCCACCCGGTATACTGAGAATATCAAGTTAAAAGAAGTTAAAGAGAAACTTTAGGCTTCGCCATGAAAACACATGGTCCGTCCACCTAAAGCTTCATAAATTGTCTGCCCATAAAGGGACTTAACACCAAAATATTGTCTAAAAACAACCACATGTCATCATAAAAGAACCACAAATATCATGGGCTCAGATCTTCTCAAATCCATCTTCATCACCCATCGCCGCACCTTCCTCACCTCCACCTGCACCAACATCTTCACCTCCTGCCACCTTGCTAGTCTCCACCACGCTCGCCGTCTTCACTGCCGCATCAGAAGTCTCCGCCATATCCCCAGTCAGCTTGGCCAAAACCTTAACCCATTCGGCAAGGCCCACAGGTCCGAGCCTTCCTGTTTTGACTTCTCTGCCATTTGAATCTTTGCCTTGAGGATAGCAGCAGCAGCAGACTTCTTTGTCCCCTCAATGATTTCCTTTACCTTCAGCTTGTGGGCGACTTCATTATCCTTGATTTGCTTCTTGAATTTAGAAGTCTCCTTCTCGTAATGAGTAGCCTTGGCAACAACAATCTTTCTCTGGTCATCGATATCCTCGATTTGTTTCTCATATGCTTCCTTATCGCTTGATATCTTCAAGATGACCTGTATAATAGGAATAATTTGAGGATATAATTATTAGGAGAATATAATAAAGATGAGATATACCTTGTGGAGAAGATCGACTGCAGGGAAATCGGGGATATATCCACATTGATGATGTCGGTGCCTTTGCGTTTCTTTGAAGTTTTGGTTGAGCGGGTAGTCATTATCCTTGCCTTTGGAGGAACAGGGCTGGTTTTTTCTTTTTTGATTGTAAGGAAATCAGTGAGATTCTCAAGGTCAAAAGCTGATTTTAAACAAATAAATAGAAATGAAAAAACAATAAAAAATAATCAAAACCTAAGAACTAATTTAAGGATACCTGATGTCATTTGGGCTTGAGATTGTTCTGAAGAAACACTGTGAGACGAAGGTGAAAAGGGATATTCTCTTTAGATGATGGTACAAACTTTCGTTCCCTCTCCTTGATTCTTAGCAATGACTGAATTTTTTGTTGAGTGTCTTGTTTCTCAGCAATCAATGATTCAAACTTCGGTGCTAAAATAAAACAGCAAACAAAAGTTGATTAATAAACATTCAAGTAATGATAATGAAAAGATAATATATCCTACCCTTCAATAACCAACTAACAGGAAGAGAAATTCCACCAGGAATGGAACTTCTTTTAACAAAGAAAAACTTGTCTCGCCATTCCTCTTCATTCATGGTAACCCCATGGACCAAAATAGGGGCACCAGTTCGTCTGTGAAGTAAAAAACGGGAATACCCATGAGTGCGAAGTTGATATGATGAAGAAATTTCGGCAACTCCGATGTTGAGATCATATTTATGGTTTAGTTTATGGAGTGTAATGAGCAACCGCCAACCCATTGGCATCAATTGAGGATAACAAAGACGAGTGATTCGAAAGAACTCAGAGATCAAAGTAGGAAAAGGAAAAGATAAACCCATTGAATCATTGGTTGCTGAGAACCAAGACACTCAACAGAAAATCCAGTCATTGCTGAGGATCGAGGAGAGGGAGCGAAAATTTGTACCATCATCTAAAGAGAATATCCCTGTTTCACCTTCGTCTCATAGTGTTTCATCAGAACAATCAGAAGCCCAGATGACATCAGGTATCCTTAAGTTAGTTCTTAGGTTTTGATTATTTTGATTATTTTTTCATTTCTATTTATTTATTTAGAATCAGCTTTTGACCTTGAGGATCTCACTGATTTCCTTACAATCAAGAAAGAAAAAATCAGCCCTGTTCCTCCAAAGGCAAGGATAATGCATACCCGCTCAACCAAAACTTCAAAGAAACGCAAAGGCACCGACATCATTTCCCTGCAGTCGATCTTCTCCACAAGGTATATCTCTTCTTTATCATATTCTCCTAATAACTATATCCTCAAATTATTCCTATTGCACAGGTTATTTCGAAGATATCAGGCGATAAGGAAGCATATGAGAAACAAATTGAGGATATCGAGGACCAGAGAAAGATCGTTGTTGCCAAGGCTAATCATTATGAGAAGGAGATTTCCAAGCTCAAGAAACAAATCAAGGATAATGAGGCTGCCCACAAGCTAAAGGTGAAGGAAATCATTGAGGGGACAAAGAGGTCTGCTGCTGCTGCTATCCTCAAGGCAAAGTTTCAAATGGCAGAGAGGTCAAAACAGGAAGGCTCGGACCTGTGGGATAAGGATCTTGCCGACTGGACTAAAGTTTTGGCCAAGCTGACTGGGATATGGCGGAGACTTCTGATGCGGCAGTGAAGACGGCGAGCGTGGTGGAGACTAGCAAGGTGGCAGGAGGTGAAGATGTTGGTGCAGGTGGAGGTGAAGAAGGCGTGGCAATGGGCGATGAAGATAGATTTGAGAAGGTCTGAGCCCATTATATTTGTGGTTCTTGTGTTCATGATGTGTGGTTCTTTTTAAACAATATTTTGGTGTTAAGTCCCTTTATGGGCAGACAATTTATGAAGCTTTAGGTGGAGGGACCATGTGTTTACATCGCGAAGCCTAAAGCTTCTTTTTAATTTCTTTTAACTTGACATTCTCAATATACCATGTGGAGGGACCATGTATTTACATGGCGAAGCCTGGTATATTTTCTTAGTATGGTTAACGTTTAGTTTAGTAATTTTTACTAATGAATGCTTTTAGAACATCATGTTTTGTGCTATATCTTCAAATTTTGTTTAATCAAGTTATTCCCATTGTAGTTTATTGTTCAGGTTTCTTAAAAATCATATTTGATTAGGAAACTTAAATGTAAAGATGTTAAGGATATTATAGTAGTATACATATAGTCGAATTCTAATTTTGAAAACATTCATTCGAGGCTTTATTTCAGGATCGGATATTTGTAAAAAGTAATAGTGTAATTAAAACGATCGGATATTTGGGGCAAGCTTTCAATCCGTTGGATTAGCGGTATTCTGGAATGCCTTTCTTAAAACTAAGTCTCCTACTTGGAATCTTCTGATCCTTATATTATTATTGTAGGATTTAGCTATCTTTTGCTGATAGGCAGCCATTCTAATTTTCGCAATATCCCTAGATTCGTCAATAGTATCTATATCCTGAGATAGGATTTTGTTATTAGCTTCTATAGTTTGTAAACTTGTTCTTGCAGTAGGGATAATCATTTCTGTTGGGAGTACAGCTTCTGAACTGAATACTAATGAGAATGGTGTTTGACCAGTCGCATTCTTTGTAGTGGTTCTATCTGCCCATAGGACAAATGGAAGTTCTTCGGCCCATTTTCCTTATTTAGATCCCAACTTCTTTTTGAGATTGTTTATGATTATCTTGTTGCTTGATTCTGCTTTTCCGCTAGCTTGAGGATGTACTGGTGTGGAAGTAATCATTTTTATCCCCCATGCTTCACAAAAGTTGGTAGTTCTTTTGCCAATTAATTGAGATCCATTATCGCAAGTAATCTCAGTAGGTATCCCAAATCTGGTTAGGATATTTCTTTTTATGAAGGATATTACTTCCTTTTCTCTAACTTGTACAAAAGCTTCGGCTTCAATCCATTTTTAAAAGTAATCAGTCATGGCGAGCATGAATACTTTTCCTCTTGGTGCTTTTGGTATTTTTCCTACTATATCCATTCCCCATTTCATGAATGGCCATGATGAGACTATTGGATATAGGGGTTTGGCCGGTTGGTGAAGGATATTGTTGTGTCTGTGGCAAGCATCACATCTTTGGGAATAGGACATTGCATCTTTTCTCATTGTAGGCCAAAAAAATCCTGTTCTAAGGATTTTCGAAAGTAATGCTCTGCCCCCAGTGTGATTTCCGCAATCTCCTTCGTGAATATCCTTTAATACTTCTAAGGTCTCTGGTTTTTCTAAACATTTTAAGTATGGACCAGCTACCGATTTTCTGTATAGAATATCCCTAATGAGTATATATCTAGATATCCTGATTTTGAAGGCTCTATGGTTTGTTTCTCCATCAGGTATTTTTCCTGTTTGGAGATATTCCTTGATGGGTGTAGTCCAGGATATCTCATGTGTATCAATATTTTTCGGTTTAAGGATATGGTTTGAATTTTCTATATCTATCGCTGGATTCAGGATATGTAGGATAGGGATATTGATATCATCACAGATTTTTAGAGATGATGCTAGGTTTGCTAATGCATCTGCTTCATCATTCTCTTCTCTAGGGACTTGTGTGATATCAAAAGTATCAAAATATCCAACTATTTCCTTAACTAATTCTAAGTATTTTGCCAATTTATCTCCTTTAACCATATAGGAACCATTAAACTGGTTAGCTATTAGTAAGGAATCGACAAATACGTGGAGGTGTCTTATGTTCATATCCCTAGCTAATTGAAGTCCCGCTATTAAAGCTTCATATTCAGCTTCATTATTAGTTTCTTGGAACTCACAACTGATAGATTGGGGTATTATGTCCCCCTATGGCGATTTTAGTATTATCCCTAGACCTGTTCCTCTTACATTCGAGGCTCCATCAGTGTGTAGAGTCCATTCACCAGTATCCTCATCTAGAAGTTTCACTTCTGAATCTAATTCTGGTTGAATATCACTACTAAAATCTGCCACAAAGTCTGCTAGTGCTTGGGACTTAATTGCTGTTCTCGGTTCATAGATTAAATCATAAGTGCTATGTTTTACTGACCATTTGGCCATTCTTCCTGATAATTCAAGTTTTCTTAACACCGACTTAATTGGGTAATTTGTTTTGATGTGTATCTTATGTGTCTCAAAATAGTGCCTAAGTTTTGTTGATGCCATAATCAAAGCTAAGATTAATTTTTCTATGTGAGAATACCTAGTTTCAGCATCTAATAGGCTCTTACTTACATAGTACACTGGATGTTAGGATCCCTCGTAGTTTTTGACTAGCACTGCACTTACAGTAGTTCGGGATACTGCTAAGTATAGTGATAGTGGTTCACCATCTTCTGGTTTCATGAGCAATGGTGCTGAGGATAAGTATTCTTTTAACTCCTGTAGTGCCTTTTCATGTTCTTCACCCCATTGGAACTTCTTATTCTTCTTAAGGATATCGTAAAATCCTTTGAATTTTTCAGAAGATCTAGAGATGAATCTATTAAGTGCGGCTATTCTTCCTGTTAACCTTTGCATTTCTTTTAAGTTTGTTGGGGACTTGAGGTTTAGGATAGCTTGTATTTGCTCCGGGCTAGCCTCTATTCCTCTTTTAGTGACCATATATCCCAAGAATTTTCTTGATCTTACTCCGAAATGACACTTAGAAGGGTTGAGTTTCATATTGTATTGATCCAGGATATCGAATGACTCTTTGAGATCCCGAAGATGATCTTTGGTAATCTTGGATTTGACTACCATATCATCGATATATACCTCCATTGTGTCCCCCAGCTTATCCTTGAACATCATATTGACAAGCCTTTGATAAGTAGCTCCTGCGTTCTTCAAGACGAATGGCATTGCTGTATAGCAGTATATCCCTGTAGGCGTCATGAAAGCATTATCTTCTTGGTCTGAAGGCTCCATTTGGATTTGTTGGAATCCTGCCGATGCATCCATGAAGGTTAGTATTTCAGGTCCTACTGTAGCATCTACCATTGAATCTATGTGTGGTAATGGAAAGGGTTTTTTGGGACAAGCTTTGTTTAGATCTGTATAATCTACACAAACTCTCCACTTTCCATTCTTCTTTTGAACCACAACTACATTAGCTAGCCACCTTGGAAATTTTACTTCCCTAATCATCTTGGCTTTAAGAAGTTTCTCTACTTCTTCTTGGATGATTATATTCCTTTCGGGAGCAAATTTTCTCCTTTTTTGGTGGATAGGCTTGTAGCTTCTGTCTATTCCTAATTTATTTGTAATTACATCTGAGGTTATTCCTGTCATATCCTCATGTCTCCAAGCAAAGGTAGAAATCCTTGATTTCAGAAAAGAAATCAGTTTCTCCTCAATATCCCTGGGATATCAATTCCTATAAGAACTTTTGTCTCAGGATCCTCAGGATTGAGTAATATTTCTTTTACTTCTTTTTCCCGGGATCCCTGATTATCCCCAAAGTTATTCTTTGATTGCTTTGTTGAGGGTGATTTCTTCGTCGCCTTCATCGAGGACGAATAACACTCTTTAGCTTCTTGTTGGTCGCTATCGATCTTCACGACTCCCCATGGCGTTGGTAGTTTGACGCATTGATGATATGTTGAAGGGACTGCCTTCATATCATGTATCCAAGGTCTACCTAATATAATATTATAACAGGATAGAGAGTCTATAATACAAAAGCGTTGCATAGAATTTACCCCTTCGATATACACATGTAATTTAATTTCACCGATGGTAGCTTTAGCTTCTCTGCTGAATCCAACTAGTACCAAAGACTTGGTAGTTATCTCGGATTCAGGAATATTGATTTTCTTGAGTGTCTCTAGCTGGATAATGTTTACTGAACTGCCTCCATCAATGAGTATCCTGCGCACATAATGATTAGCAACATACAAAGTAATTACTAACCCATCATGATGAGGATCTATGATATTCTCCCGATCTTGTTCTTCGAAGGATATAACAGTATTCTTAATTATTGTTAAAGTCTTTGTGGGTCTTTCTCCATTCTCCATCTTAGCCTCTTTAGCATGTCTTCGGGCTGCAGAATAAGAAGTACCACATATATTAGATCCACCAGAGATAAAGTTTATTACCTTGGCATCCTTTTGTGGGGACGCGGCTCTTTTTGGGAATCCATCAGGATCCTGCCTCCTTTCCTTCTTTTTACCGAGAAGTTCCTTGAGATGGCCTTTACTTAGTAGGTAGCTTATCTCTTTTCTCAAGGTGATGCAATCTTCGGTAATATGTCCAAAGTTTTCATGAAATGCACACCATTTGGACTTGTCCTTTACGGCGAACTTTTTATCCTTAGGAGGCCATCTAGCCTTTTCACCTAGATCCTGCATAGCACACATTAGTTCATGGATATCTACAGAAAAACAATATTAAGATATCTTGGGATAATCTTCATCATCGTCTATAGATTTGACTTTATGGTTGTCAGACTTGTAGTATGGCTTAGATTTGAACGATTTGTTGGTGGGAGAATCGAACTTTCTTTTACCTTGTTCACTGGGAGGAGTTGTGGTAATCCTCTTCTGGATTTCTTTATCGTCTTCCAACCTTATGAATCTCTGTGCTCGATTGCGGACTTCATCCATATTCCTGCAAGGATTCATAACTAAATCATCATAAAAAGGTGAGTTTTTCTGTAATCCCATCTTGAAGGCCTAGACTGCCATAGTGATATCAAGATTAGGGATATCCAAGGATTCTATGCCAAACTTGTTGACATAGCTCCTTAGAGTTTCATCTGATCCTTGGGTTATCCTGTAAAGATCACTGGTCAGTCTTTCAAATGTCCTGCTACATGAAAATTGACCGTTAAATAAATTAATCAAATGAGCAAAAGAAGTAATTGAATAGGGAGGAACGTTGAGTAGCCATTTTAAGGCTGCTCCTATTAATGTTGAACCGAATCCCTTGCATAAGCAAGCTTCTTTGAAGTGTGGAGGAATAGGATTTGTCTCCATTCTTTCTCTATATTGGGCTACATGTTCCTCTGGATCAGTAGTTCAATCGTATAGTTTCATGGTAGGAGTTTGAAATCTTTTCGGGATTTCAGCATCGCATATAGGTGGAGCGAATCTGGATATCTTGTGAGTGGTTGCTGGTACTTCCGGGATAGGCTTGACTATTCCTGGTACACTTGAGATCATATCCCGGAGTTTCTGGATTTCCTTGGCCACTTGAGGAGATATTCCTGAATCCTGCAAAGAACCAAGATTAGTAGTTTCAAATGGAGAATAATTAAGAGTGTTACCGGTATATAGCGTAGGGAGTGATGTTTTTGGTATAAGGATATCATCCCGAGATATCCCTAAGTTTTGGGATCCCGAAGGAGTTCCGATATCCGTCTGCATGGGGATAAAATCTCCAGAGTGGTTTCCAGATATCCTTGATGTTCCAAAATCAAGGATCCTTAGAGCTATTGGAGTAGTAACTTCTGGCTGCTTGTTCTTTTCAGCCTTCAAGTTCTCCATTTCCCTGAGAAGTATTTGATTCATCCGTTGCTGATCAATCATTTGTTGCTGTACCTGTTGAAACATACTGAAGATATCATTGTTAGAGATAAGTATAGGAGCATAAGTGGTCATCTTTGTAGATGGAGCACTATCAGCAACGAAAGTACTCTTCTTTCCAGAATTATCTGGTTTCTTCGTGAAAACAGGGATCTGCGAAGAAACACTAGTAGTAGTAGCAGAGATAATAGGTAATGAAGAAGTAGATCTCGGTTCTGAAGCCATTTTTGATATATTCTTCGAGAAAACGCCTTTAAACAAGGTTTTAATTATAAAAAACACAAGTTTGCCCCACGGTGGGCGCCAAATTGTTTCGGGTAAAAATTAACAAGCTTAACTTTTAGCAAAACCGAATTAGAAAAGTGGGGTATTGTGCTTAGCAAGCAAATATGTTGAATATCTTGAATATATGTTCAGGATATCTCCGAATATCCCTGAGGATATTTGAATATACCAAACAGAAAAATAGCAATACACACGAGATTTATACGAGGAAAAGCCCTTAAACCCTTAGGATTGCCGGCATAAAAACCTCAGGAGGTGACAAATGTCACTCTGCCTAATTTTATTAATAATCAAATTGGGATAATACAATATGAAGAGCACAATGTAATCGATACTATGATGCTAAATCAGTGAATGTTGTGTGTTTGCTCAATAATCAGTGTCCTATATCGATCCATTGCCTCAATATTTATACTTCGAATCTATAAAAGACGTTTAGCAACGTTTACAAAGTAGTTCCTATTATTTCGACACTTTTCCATCATGGACGAGTTCTTCAAATCACCCACTTCCCAAGTTCTTTATTGTAGTCAAAGCTATTTGTCACATGCTTCCTTGATAATAGGACCAGTTAATATTCAACCTGCTAGTTCCTGAAATCTCGCAATAAACATTAAACAACAGAGATAATTGTTAGTAATATTCATATCCCTAAAATATCCTTGATCCCGAAATATCCCGGATCCTGAAATATCCCGAGTGAGGATATTTTGACGCCTAACAGAAAGCCTGCTGATGCATCCATGAAAGTTAGGATTTCATGTCATGTTGTTGCATCTACCATATGTGGTAATGAAAAGGGGTCATTGGGACAAGCCTTGTTGAGATCTGTGTAATCCACACAGACTCTCCACTTTCCATTCTTCTTTTGAACCACGACTACATTGGCCAGCCACTTTGAAAATTTCACCTCTCTAATCATTTTTTCTTTGAGGAGTTTCTCTACTTCCTCTTGAATGATTAGGTTTCTTTCGGGTGCAAACTTCCTTCCTTTCTTGTGGAAAGGCTTAATATTTCTATCTATCCTTAAGTTGTGTGTAATCACATATGAGGATATTCCTGTCATATCCTCATGTTTCCATGCGAATGTGGATACTCTTGATTTCAAAAAGGAAATCAGTTTCTCTTCAATATCCTTAGGGATATTTGTCCCTATAAGGACTTTGACCTTAGGATTATCGGGATTTAAAGGTACATCCTTTACTTCCTTATTCGTATATTCCTGAGTATCCCCAAGGTCACACTTTGATTGCTACGCTGATGAAGGTCTAGTTGTCCCCTTCATCAAAGAGGAATAGCACACCTTGGCTTCTTGCTGATCACTGTTGATCTTCACTACTCCCCATGGTGTTGGCAGCTTGACACATTGATGATAGGTCAAAGGGACTTCCTTCATGTCATGTATCCAAGGTCTACCTAGTATAATATTATAACAGGATAGGGAATCTATAATACAAAAACGTTGCATAGAGTTTACCCTCGATGTATACCGGTAGCTTGATTTCTCCAACAGTGGCTTTAGCTTCGCCACTGAATCCAACCAGGATCATAGATTTGGTAGTTATCTCTGATTCAGGGATATTCATCCTCTTGACTGTTTCTAGTTGGATGATGTTGACTGAGCTTCCTCCATCTATAAGTATCCTGCGTACATAGTGGTTAGCAACATATAATGTATTGACTAACCCATCATGATGAGGATCCAGGATATTCTCACGATCTTGTTCTTCAAATGACACCAATGTTTCAGTGGTAAGTGTTGATGTCTTTGTAGGTCTCTCTCTATTTTCCATCTTGGCTTCTTTAGTATGTTTCATAGCTGCAGAATAAGAGGTGTCACAAATGTCAGAACCACCAGAAATAAAGTTGATTACGGTGGGGATGCGGCTCTCTTTGGGAATCCGTTGGAATCATGTCTTCTTTCTTTCTTTTTCCCCAGTAGTTCTTTACGATGACCTTTGCTTAGTAGGTAGCTTATTTCCTTCCTTAGTGCAATGCAATCATCGGTTATGTGGCCGAAGTATTCATGAAAAGCACACCACTTGGATTTATCCCTGGTTGCGAACTTCTTTTCCATTGGTGGCCATCAAGCTTTTTCACCTAAGTCCTGCATAGCACGCATTAGTCTAGAAATATCAGCAGAAAAACAATAGTCAGATATCCTGGGATATTCGTCATCATCCTCATCTTCATCCACCAAATTGATCTTGTGGTTATCAGCCTTGTAGTATGTTTGGTTTTGAATGACTTGCTGGTAGGTGAATCCAACTTTCTTTTTCCTTGATAATTGGGAGGTGTAGTGGTGATCCTTTTCTGGATTTCTTTATCATCCTCCAATCTAATAAATCTCAATGCACGGTTTCGAACTTCGTCCATGTTTCTGCAAGGATTCATAACCAAGTCATCATAAAACGGTGAGTCTCTTTGTAAAACCATCTTAAATGCTTGAATTAACGTAGTTGTTTCGGATAAAAATTAACAAGTGTAACTTTTAGCAAAACCGAATTAGTTTTGTGGGGTATTGTGTTTAACAATCTAGAAAACAGTTTATAATCGAAATTCACTAAAAATATCCCGGAGGATCCCTAGGGATATTTTAGAATATAAAATGAAATAAACAGTTTGCACATGAGATTTACACGAGGAAAAGCCCTTAATCCCTTAGGATTGCCGGTATAAAAACCTCGGGAGGTGACAATCGTCACTCTGCCCTGTTCTTATTAATATGATAAATACAAAATTACAATACAATAGCGCAAATGATCGATCACTAAGTGTTTATGAAATCTGAATGCCGAGAATGTGAGCAACAAGTAATCAGAAGTGAGCTAAGTGAGTAGTGTGTTTTTCCTAGATCGATATCGCCTCATTTTATAGTAAAATCAATACAACGATAGTCAAAAGTTGTTCCTCATAACTCGGTCCAATCTCCAATCATGTGTCGAGCACTTCTAGTGAACGTTAGCATTTAGTCAACGTTTTTCTTCTCATTACGGATGAATAGGCATACTTGTTACACATAATCTGTTGACTTAATTCAAATACTAGTAGCACATGTTGAATTAAACAATAACAATAATATTTATATTATCATTACGTATCAATAAAGTCATCAGATCACATAAACTTATATACGCAAATATTCCTAATTATCCTGAAACATTCCGTTTCCCAAAATATTCTAAATTATAAGACAACTTTTTTCAGGTATAACAATTGCCCCAAATTCTTATTACCGATTCAATTGGTGGTAAGAATTTGAAAATAACCGTTTCTTTTGGCTCCTTTATTCAAATTTTAAATTTTAAACGTGATGTGATAGGTGTCAGGCGGTTATGAATATAGCAGTTTCCCACATATTCCAGCTGTTTGCGCAGGATATAATAATCACATTTCTTCCATTTGATGCCATCATCATCAATCGGATCTTGCTTTAAGTTTCTTTCACCTTCTTCTTCGAATTTAATTTCTTCTTTCTGAAAATGTCTAATTCCTCTTCTTCTCCTGATTCTCATTCTGACGACTTTACTGATCAGAATATCTTAAGTTTAAATCGTCAAAACAGAAATATTTTCAACAATGATCGCATCGAATTAATGTGTCTTTCAAAAACCTTCCCCGATGAAACCATTTTTCACCTTTTTTCTGAAAACCTCAAGGCTGATCATGTTTCACCTACTTGGGTATGTTTTCCGGAGTATCCCTTTACCTTGGGTCTAAAGTTTCCTTTCCCCGATCTCATCCTTAATTTTTTCTTGACTACCAAGCCCTGTTTCCTGCAACTCATGCCTATGGGGTGGCGCCTTCTTCATACTATTGACCAACTAAACCATCACTTTGGTTTAGACATTGGTATGCCTGAAATTTCTTTGATGTATCAACTTAGAACCCACGGGTCTTCTCGTTTTGTTCTTCAAAGGAGAAGTGGGGCTCCTATCTTAGTTCCTGGGATTACGTTTAATGAAGATGAATGGAGAAATAGGTTCTTTTTCGTGAAAATAAATTCTATCCCTCATGGGAAAATTCTTCCTTTTAAATGGGTAGAAAAGGGTAGGATTTTTAGGGTTTTATTTCTTAATCAAGATTTGTGATTGTTTAAATTTTTCTTATTATTCTTGTTACTTTTTGTAGCTCCCAAATTTGAATCGCTTGTTGTGGAAGAAGAAGATAGCACAAACATAATTCGTTCCTTGCTGAAGATTGACGAACAACACAGAAAGTTCGGTGCTAAACTCGAAACAGTCACTCTAATGGCCTCAGGTATATTTAAAAATAATTGAATATTCCTAAATATTCTCCATTATTTCTAACTATTCTGATTTATTTTGCAGAATCAACTTTCAATCTCGAAGACCTTGACACCTTCTTTGCTGTGAAGAAGGAAAAAGCTAGTCCTGCTGTCCCCAAGCCACATGTCATGACTACCCGTTCCTCAAAGTGTACCAAAAAACGCAAAGGGGTAGATACAGTGGATATCGATGAGCCATCTGACCTGTTTATACCTGATCATCTGAATAAGGTATAGGAATTATTCTTTTTGTTAACATTATATTCCTATGTATCCTAAATGATCCCTATTTTATAGGTCTCTGCCAAATGTGCCTCTGAAAAAGAACAAATCGAGAAGCAGATTGAGGACCTAGAAGATCAGAGGAAGATCTTCACAGCCAAAGCCGGTCACTATGAGAAAGAACTTGCCAAAGCCAAGAAGCAGATTAAAGACATGGAAGCCACTCACAAGCTCCAGTTCAAGGAACATATTGATGGAAACAAGAAATCAGCCGCCATATGATGATGTCCAATATAGAAGAGATCACCCTATATGATGATGTCCAATATAGAAGAGATCACCCTCTTCATCCTACTTGTCTCCATCACCTGAAACATGTAAGAAATCAAGTGTCAACTACAAAGTAGTTGGTGAGTAATCATAAGTTTTTATACTTAAAAAAGGTTTTATAAAATGGATTTAAGAGTTTAAGTTTACAAATGGTTTTATAAAAAGGTTTAGACAAAATGAGTATAAATGCTTATGATTTCTTGAGAAAATCCACAATAATAATACCTGTAAGAGATAATCCAACCAAACTCCAAACTCAACAATCAAACACATACACAAACACATAAACACATGTCCAATCAATCATAGTCAATCATAGATATTCATAGTCAATCATATATATTCAAAGTCAATCATAGATATTCAAACCACAAACCAATCAACCAATCTCAACATCAATATTCCCAAATAATGTTCGTGACTATACATGATCATTTTGTAATTAACATAAGTTAAAAACAAGATCCATGCAGTGGTAGCTAACCACGTGACAATACATGAAGTCAAAGCAATTAACCGAAGTCAAAGGCTATGCTTCACAGAGTGGAAATAATCCACGTTACAATACACGAAGTCAAAGCAATTAACCAATGTTAAGAGCGATGAATCTCGGAATCTGTGACAATACTTGTAATCTTTGTTATTGACCAAGATCAATAACAATGTTTACATGGATATAAGATAATAAGAGATAATATAATAATAATGATAATTTCAAATGTGAATATCATATTGATAAACAAGTATTAACCTTGTGTTATCAAAATAATATTAAATTTGGTATACATGTTTCACCTCCGAGTTTTTAAAACAAAACAGTTTAAAGAAGGGAGGTTATGAGAACTCACCTGAAGTCCTTAGAATATGTGTTCTCGTATTATGCGCTCTTGCGTATGTAACTCAACTCAAACACCTGTAATTATCGCGTGTTTGTGTTCATAAGTATAAGCATTTAATTGCACTTAAATGCCCATATGTATTTATCTTTAAACTCCTAAGTACCCATTAACTTATTTAACTCGCTCTAAGTTAAAGTGTTGCACTTAGGATTCTATTATTATCATCTCGTAAGGATAATTCAAGGTCATTAGTGATAATTATTATATATATATATATATATATGATGATCTTTTAAATTAATGTGTCAAAGTTATATACGTTTCAAAGGCTTAATCCTTTATAAACTTATACATCCCGTTCTTACATACATGCATGATTAATTAGGTCAACCACCTTAGTTTAACTTATTACATAAAAATAATATTCAATTTAAGTTAAAGAAGGTTATAATCGAATTATTCTCATGATTTCCACCTCATGATATCAAGAAAAGGTGGTACTCTAATTCCCCATGCATGCTTGGATATATATGCGTATATGTATATAAATCATATCCCTTATTTACCCTTAATCTCATAGTTATTTGAAATCTAATCGGGTTCCCCTTGTAGGCAGCTAACCTATGGCACTTTGTGCCTAGGTTCGGCTAAATCGCTTAACCCACTATAGGTTCGTTCATCCTAAGGGGTTCGGCTTAGGTTAGTAGGGTTCGGTTATGGAAAGACTCACCCACAGGTTCGTTCTACTTTGAAAGGGTTCGCCTAATGCTTTGCCAAGGTTCGCCTGGGATTCTAACCAAGATTCGCTGCATGGTCATGCTAGGTTCGTGACAATATTAGCTGTGTATGCTAGGGTTCGGTTGAATAACATGAAAGGTTCGGCCCTACTAGGTTCGTGGCTTCATGGTCCAGCTAAGGGTTCGTGGCTCATGGCTCAGGGTTTGCAAGCTAGCTAGGTTCGTGAGCTAAGGGTTCGCTGGGGTTCAGCTGGCCAAGCTTACTGCCTAGGGTTCGTCTAAGGCTAGAGCCCATCAAGGTTCGGCCATGGAGGCTTTGGGTGGCGAACCTGTATACTCTCGAATCCACCATGCTCATCTCCTACGACCTCAAGGCTATACACGACTTAATCACGTCCTTATCAACTCGTTTAAGGGTTTCACAATCGATTTTATCTTCAACAAGTTCAAAACCCACGATTAATTTAACAAAACCGAACGTACATTCTTAGATTTACCTCGAATCTGCGGTCAAAAGCTTGATTTCTTCACGTCTACTTGTTCCTCTCGAGCACACGAACGCGTGGACACCAACATCTTGCAAATCCGTTGAGAGACGAGCGAGATATCGTAGAGAGAAGTTCTAGAGAGAGAAAGTGACGAATCTTGTGTTTTAGAGAGAGAATGTTGTAGGTGAAAATGAGAAGGAAGGAGAAAAGTGGGCTTTTATAGCCCGGGATCTCCCCGCGTGATCGGTCTCGTTTTTATATCGCGATAAAATAACTAAATTGCTCGGTTTTCATTCGTAAAACATCTTTTAAAACATTAACATGTTTAAATGCTCATATTTCATTTTAAATAAAAAAAAGTCGTTTAAATAAAAGGTTTCCGTTTATTTTCGTTAAATCACTTATTTAATAAATTATTTTATTCGGATTCGTTTTAAGTTGTGATTCCTAATAAACGTTTTTAGTTTTTATTTATTAATTTAATATCGTTAGATATTATTTAATTATCTCGTCGAAACGCGTTACTCGCGTACGTATTCGTAAAGATCGTCACCTTTGCGAATCCAACGCTCGTATCGTATTTCGATTCGATTTACTATTTATGGAACATCGGTTCAGATCAATAATCTTAATAATTATATTCGTGTGAATCGTCACTCACGCAGATACATTTTTTAAGTTAATATTTCTGAATTAATATTCGCGTTTAAGTAATATTCGTAACCTCACTTCGCGTAATTTAATTCTCATTATTTATTAACTTTAATATTATCATTCCCAAACCAAAACCCACTAAACCAAGTCACTGACACATCCATGATAGACCAAAATATGCATATGTATAGGGCATATGCAGAGGTAGATCGCAACTCCCATACACCGTCCCACCGCTATTTCGATAAACCATGACCATGTGTCCTTGACTACGTTTAGCAACCAGACTCTAACAAACTCCCAGTTCCATCCCAAATCCATTCTCATTCCAAACCAATAATTCATAATTAGTATAATTATCTGCGATAAACACTTTGGTTCTGTTTAGTTGAATTACAACTAAAATTCCCATGGTTTACGCGTATAATATGTGTTGTAATCATGTATACCATCAACAGTGATAATCATCGATAATATCCATAAAAATTCATTATCATTAATAACAATAAATCTTAGGTCGTAACAGTACAATCGTACGGATGTACGGACAACCTAAAGTACAGTGATGTTACAGTCTCCCCTAGTTAAAGGAATTTCGTCCCGAAATTCAACTTGAAGTGACCGTAGTAAATAAATGTGGGTACTTTAGCTTCATATGATCTTCCCGCTCCCAAGTGAACTCTGGACCCCGCTTCGATTCCCAACGTACTTTGACAATTGGGATCCTACTGCGCTTGAGCTTTTTAACCTCACGATCCATTATCTCCACCGGTCTTTCAACAAAATGCATGGTATCATCGATGCGAATGTCATCGGGTGGTACCTGAAGATCCTGATCAGCTAAGCACTTTCTTAAATTAGACACGTGAAACGTCGGGTGCACATTACTAAGTTCAGGAGGGAGTTCTAACTTGTAGGCAACCTTCCCGATCCATTCAAGGATCTTAAAAGGGCCAACATAACGTGGAGTAAGCTTCCCCTTTTTCCCAAATCGAACAACGCCCTTCCAAGGCGACACTATGAGTAATACCATATCTCCCACTTCAAACTCTAAAGGTTTTCTTCGTTTATCCGCGTAACTCTTCTGTCGACTGCGAGCAGCTAACAAATGGTCGCGGATCTGGCGGATCTTATGAGTCGTTTCCTGAATAATCTCGGGACCAGTAATCTGCGAATCGCCGACTTCGGTCCAACAAATAGGTGACCGACATTTCCTGCCATAAAGAGCTTCAAACGGCGCCATACCAATGCTCGCGTGATAACTGTTGTTATACGAGAACTCAACCAACGGTAAATGGCTATCCCAATTGCCACCAAAATCGATGACACAAGCTCTTAACATGTCTTCCAATGTCTGAATCGTTCGCTCCGTTTGAGCATCCGTTTGAGAATGATAAGCGGTTCTAAGATCTAGTCTTGTTCCAAAAGCTTCATGATGTGATTTCCAAAATCGTGCCGTGAAACGAGCATCACGATCCGATATTATGCTTAGGGGAATACCATGTCGACTAATGATTTCATCAATGTAGATACGCGCTAACTTCGGCACAGGGTATGTTTCGCGTATCGGTAAGAAGTGAGCCGACTTGGTCAATCTATCAACAATCACCCATATACTATCTTTACCGTTTGCAGTTCGTGGATGTTTAGTAATGAAATCCATGGAGATATTCTCCCACTTCCACATCGGTATCTCTGGTTGTAATAATAATCACGAAGGTCGCTGGTGTTATGCCTTGACTTTAGCACAGTTAAGGCACTTAGACACATATTCAGCAATATCCTTCTTCATTCCAGGCCAACAGTACAAGCCCCTAAGGTCTTGATACATTTTATGAGAACCTGGATGGATTGAGTAACGAGACTTATGTGCTTCATCCATAATCTCCATTCTAAGATCACCCTTGTTCAGTATCCACAACCGATTCAAATAATACATTAATCCATCATCTTTAGTTTCCAACAAGACTTCAGCCCCGCAAGACATCTCATTTTTCAAGTCATCTTGAGCTAATGAGTGTTGTTGGGCCGTGAGAACATTATTACGGAGACTAGAGTGTACTCGGACACTATGGATCTGAACTTGACTTTTGCGACTAAGCGCATCTACTACAACATTCGCTTTACTAGGATGGTAGCGAATTTCACAGTCATAATCGTTCAACAGTTCAACCCATCTCCGTTGTCTCATATTAAGCTCTTTCTGATTGAGAATATGTTGTAAGCTTTTATGATCAGTAAAAACTACACACTTCGTGCCATAGAGATAATGTCTCCATGTCTTCAAAGCAAACACAACTGCTCCAAGTTCCAAATCGTGCGTAGTGTAGTTCTTCTTGTGAATCTTCAGTTGTCTTGATGCATAGGCCACAACCTTTCCCCGTTGCATGAGAACACAACCGAGACCTAGGTTGGATGCATCACAGTTGACCACAAAATCATCATTTCCATCAGGCAGTGTCAAGACAGGAGCATCACAAAGTTTCTGCTTCAAGGTCTGAAATGCCTCTTCTTGCTTTGGTCCCCACTCATATGGTTTATTCTTTTGAGTCAAAGTAGTAAGAGGGACAGCAATCCTGGAGAAATTAGAGTTGAACTGCCGATAGTAACCGGCAAGTCCAAGAAACGATCGAATCTCCGTCGGTGTCTTCGATGTACTCCAATTCTTCACAGCATCAATCTTTGCAGGATCCACGTAAACACTGTTTTCATTAACTATGTGTCCCAAGAATTGAACTTCTTTAAGCCAGAATTCACATTTAGGGAATTTGGCATACAGTCGCTCCTCTCTTAGGATCTCGAAAACCAACTTAAGGTGTGTTTCGTGTTCTTCCTTGGTCTTCGAGTAGATCAGAATATCATCAATGAATACAATCACAAATTTATCTAGGTATGGCCTGCAAACACTGTTCATGAGGTCCATGAAAACCGCAGGTGCATTGGTAAGGCCGAAGGGCATTACCAGAAATTCATAATGGCCATATCTTGTCCTGAAAGCAGTCTTGGGAATATCATCATCATGTACACGAAGTTGATGATACCCAGACCTAAGATCGATTTTTGAAAACCATGCCGAGCCCTGAAGCTGATCGAAGAGATCATCAATACGCGGCAGTGGATATCGATTCTTGATAGTCAACTTGTTCAATTCGCGGTAGTCAGTGCACATCCGTAATGACCCGTCCTTTTTCCTGACAAATAGGACCGGTGCACCCCATGGCGAATGGATCGGGCGAATAAATCCTTTGTCAGTCAACTCTTGCAGTTGACTCGCCAATTATTGCAACTCCGAAGGCGCAAGTCTATAAGGAGCTTTGACGACATGATTTGCACGAGGTACTAAGTCAATTCGAAACTCTACTTGACGTTCTGGTGGAAGACTCGGCAAATCTTCTGGAAATACTTCTGGAAAATCTCTGATTACTGGAACATCTTTAATTTTCTTTCCTTTATCCTTTTTCTCCACAATATGAGCTAAAAATGCTATACATTTCTTCCTAAGGTACTTGTGTGCTTTAGTGCATGACATACGCTTAAGACTTTTACTAGAAGTTTCTCCAAAGACTCGTAAAGTTTCACCTAAAGGTAATGGAATACGTATGTATTTTTCATGGCAAACTATCTCCGCTTTGTGGGTGGCTAACCAATCCATGCCTATGCTAACATCAAAGTTACCAAGATGCATAGGTATAAGATCTATCGGGAAAGTGTGATCATTTAAGTTTACAGTACATCCGATAATAACAGTGTCAATATCAATAGTGTTTCCGTCAACCACTTCCACGTTAAACGGTTTATCTAAATATGTACGTGTTCTACCAAGCAAGCATTCAAAATCATACGAAACGAAACTCCTATCGGCACCAGAATCAAATAAGACAGATGCATAAGAGCTGTTGATCAGAAATGTACCATTGACAACATCCTAGTTGGCTTGAGCAGCTGGAGCATTCAGTTGAAAAGCCCGGCCTCTTGCCACCCTCTAATTATTTCCAGTCAACTTTGGGCATTGATTCCTGAAGCGACCCACTTCACCACACTCATAACAGGCTCTTGCGGTGCACTCCGACAAACGTTAGCATAGTGACCAAACTTGCCACAATTGTTGTAGACACGACATGGCAAGTTGGGTGCATGGTGATATCTGCAAGTATTACATTGGGGAGTATTCCCAGTGTAATTTCTAGCAATAGTGTTGTTGGATGATTGTTGCGCTGACTTTGCAGCAGGAGCAGTGACCATGTAGTTTCTGGCCTTCCTCTTTTTGTTGCTGCTTTTGGATAAGCTACCTTGTTCAGTCTTGACTTCAGTTGAAGCCTCTTTCGCAGCTGATTTGGTGTCAGTCTTCTTAAATCCCTTCCGTGTGAGTGTTCCATTCTTCACATGATTATCAGTAAGTGTTGCAGATAACCGGATCGCAGCCTCAAGTGTTTTGGGATTGCTCCCGTAGACTGTGTTCTGAATCTGTATCGGCAGTCCACCGATATACTTTTCAATTGCCCTCTCCAAGGGCGTCACCAGATGAGGCACCAGCAGACTGTACTCGTGGAAACGAGTATTGTAGATGACATTCTCACCGCTATCTTGCTTGAGTTCCCAGAATTCAGTCTCAAGCTTCCTCATATCGCTACGCGGACAGAATTCAGTGGTCATCAGATTCTTGACCTCTGTCCATGTCAAAGCTAAGGCAGCATCAACTCCCCTAGTTCGTTTTTCCCCATTCCACCAAGTTAGTGCTCTCTTTTGGAAAACACTGGTGGCATAGCGAACTTTCAGATTCTCCGGGAAATCGCTGTTATTGAAGGTATTCTCCATGCTCTCAAACCACTGCAGTAGACCAGTGGCAGTTTCAGAACCCGTAAACTTCAGTGGATTACAGGAGTTGAAGTGTTTGAATATGCAAGTTGGTGGGTTTGCACCACCTCTGTTCTGAGTGAGAGACTGATTTGCTTGAGTCAACTGGTTAACCAAGCCAGAAATAAGTGTGGCTAACTCTTGTATGCCGGAGTTGGCATTACCGTTGTTAGCATCCCCACTGTTCGAGTCATCTTCGTTGTGACGGCGCGGCGGCATGTTTTTCTGAGAGATTAGAAACATGTTACTACCGTTTACAACGTAAGTCTTACAAACAATGGTCAATTGAGTTCATTTTAAACAGTCAGGATTACATATAGGAACTATATTTCTCTCCTATCTGTCATTAAACTCATAACATTTATAAATTTCCTAATATTATACTAAGTGTCCTAGTTGTTCATAACTAATATTAGCTAGCTATTCCTAGGTCCTATACAATCCCCACCCTATACCAACACTGACAACCTCCCGATGCAATGCAACAAGCTTATATATAGGGCATATGCAGAGGTAGATCGCAATCTCCCCTACACCGTCCCACCACCGTTCCATTGCACCACGATTATGCCCTTGTTAGTGTTTAGGGTGTATCATGTATCTCACCATAGTCTCACTTCACAATCCTTATCCCGGGTAGGATAATTTTGAGTGAAGTGGTCTCCAATTACCTTGGACAATTAGGTTCGCCTAATGTCTAAGTTCACCTGACATGTAGGTTTGCCTATTTCTAAGTTCACCTAATGTCTAAGTTCACCTGACATTAAAGTTTCCCTAATTGTCTAAGTTCACTAAATTCTATGTTAATCCCAATGTCCATAATTATCAATGAGGGTTCATATCATCACCAAGTGCTCTTATTGTCACTAAGTGTTCATATCCTCCCTATAATTTATTCTCATCAAGTGTTCATACCATCACTAAGTGTTAGTATCATCACTATGCGTTCATATTATCACCAAGTGTCTATATCATCATCCAAGTCCTCAATTTATCACTAAGTATTTGTATCGTTCGTTGATCCTATGCACCCTACGTGTCCAATCCGTGTGTTTCATAAGTGAATTTATAAGTATTTATCAAGTATGATCATCCATGAGTCGATCCTAGTCAATCCATCAAACATATCGTCAACATCTATATCCCATCAATCTCAACTTCACAACAACTCCTAATAATATCCTAGTAATATCCTAAGTTCCTGACACTAACAGACTCCTAATATACTACAAATGGTATATATATAGGGCATATGTAAGGGTCAGTCGCAACTGCCCTAGCCAACATCCCACCACCTTTGTAGTATACCACGAGTGTGTCCTTGCCTGGAGTTTATAAATGAAACAAATAATTTCTAAAGCAGATAATTCATAAGCAGATAAATTCCTAAACAATTAATTTCCTAAGCAAATAATTTCCCAAACGGGTAGTTCCCACATTCTTCAATACTGACATCCACCTAATGTACCGTAAATGGTATATATATAGGGCATATGATAAGGGTAGGTCGCAACCGCCCAAACCACCGTCCCACCACCTTTACGATACACCACGTGCATGTCCTTATCGAATCATTAGGGCACAAGTAAGCACATAGGCATCATATATAAATCAGATGTATAGCAGGAGTTCAGTTAACATGTAATAAACACATAAGCATGAAATCCTGAATATACTAACTAGTGTATGAAATAATTCATACTAGGGTATCCTACTGTTATAGACTAGGTCAACCATTTCTAGTAACCTAATTCCCTATAACCCAAGCTCTGATACCAATCTGTAACACCCCGACCGATGGCGGAAACGTCGGGATGCCATGAGGAATGTGTAGATAGTTTAAAAGCTCGTGGGCATCTAAATTCAATCATCATATATCAATCAATCAACCAAAATAATTACACAAAAACCATGTTCATCATGAAATAGTTACAACAATTACAAAAGAGATTTAGCTATCTAACTAAATTCTAGTCGCCAGATATTTAGTTATTTAGCTAAGTCCAAGACCCTATATGATGATGTCCAATATAGAAGAGATCACCCTCTTCATCCTACTTGTCTCCATCACCTGAAACATGTAAGAAATCAAGTGTCAACTACAAAGTAGTTGGTGAGTAATCATAAGTTTTTATACTTAATAAAGGTTTTATAAAATGGATTTAAGAGTTTAAGTTTACAAATGGTTTTATAAAAAGGTTTAGACAAAATGAGTATAAATGCTTATGATTTCTTGAGAAAATCCACAATAATAATACCTGTAAGAGATAATCCAACCAAACTCCAAACTCAACAATCAAACACATACACAAACACATAAACACATATCCAATCAATCATAGTCAATCATAGATATTCATAGTCAATCATAGATATTCAAAGTCAATCATAGATATTCAAACCACAAACCAATCAACCAATCTCAACATCAATATTCCCAAATAATGTTCGTGACTATACATGATCATTTTGTAATTAACATAAGTTAAAAACATGATCCATGGAGTGGTAGCTAACCACGTGACAATACATGAAGTCATAGAAATTAACCGAAGTCAAAGGCAATGCTTCACAGAGTGGAAATAATCCACGTGACAATACACAAAGTCAAAGCAATTAACCGAAGTTAAGTGCGATGAATCTCGGAATCTGTGACAACACTTGTAATCTTTGTTGTTGACCAAGATCAATAACAATGTTTACATGGATATAAGATAATAAGAGATAATATAACAATAATGATAATTTCAAATGTGAATATCATATTGATAAACAGGTATTAACCTTGTGTTATCAAAATAATATTAAATTTGGTATACATGTTTCACCACCGAGTTTTTAAAACAAAACAGTTTAAAGAAGGGAGGTTATGAGAACTCACCTGAAGTCCTTAGAATATGTGTTCTCGTATTATGCGCTCTCGCGTATGTAACTCAACTCAAACACCTGTAATTATCGCGTTTTTGTGTTCATAAGTATAAGCATTTAATTGAACTTAAATGCCCGTATGTATTTATCTTTAAACTCCTAAGTACCCATTAACTTAGTTAACTCGCTCTAAGTTAAAGTGTTGCACTTAGGATTCTATTATTATCATCTCGTAAGGATAATTCAAAGTCATTAGTGATAATTATTATATATATATGATGATCTTTTAAATTAATGTGTCAAAGTTATATACGTTGCAAAGGCTTAATCCTTTATAAACTTATACATCCCGTTCTTACATACATGCATGATTAATTAGGTCAACCACCTTAGTTTAACTTATTACATAAAAATAATATTCAATTTAAGTTAAAGAAGGTTATAATCGAATTATTCTCATGATTTCCACCTCATGATATCAAGAAAAGGTAGTACTTTAATTCCCCATGCATGCTTGGATATATATGTGTATATGTATATAAATCATATCCCTTATTTACCCTTAATCTCATAGTTATTTGAAACCTAATCGGGTTCCCCTTGTAGGCAGCAAACCTATGGCACTTTGTGCCTAGGTTCGGCTAAATGGCTTAACCCACTATAGGTTCGTTCATCCTAAGGGGTTCGGCTTAGGTTAGTAGGGTTCGGTTATGGAAAGACTCACCCACAGGTTCGTCCTAATTTGAAAGGGTTCGCCTAATGCTTAGCCAAGGTTCGCCTGGGATTCTAACCAAGGTTCGCTGCATGGTCATGCTAGGTTCGTGACAATATTAGCTATGTATGCTAGGGTTCGGCTGAATAACATGAAAGGTTCGGCCCTACTAGGTTCGTGGCTTCATGGTCCAACTAAGGGTTCGTGGCTCATGGCTCAGGGTTCGCCAGCTAGCTAGGTTCGTGAGCCAAGGGTTCGCTAGGGTTCGGCTGGCCAAGCTTACTGCGTAGGGTTCGTCTAAGGCTAGAGCCCATCAAGGTTCGGCCATGGAGGCTTTGGGTGGCGAACCTGTATACTCTCGAATCCACCATGCTCATCTCCTACGACCTCAAGGCTATACACGACTTAATCACGTCCTTATCAACTCGTTTAAAGGTTTCACAATCGATTTAATTGATTTTATTTACAACAAGTTCAAGACCCACGATTAATTTAACAAAACCGAACGTACATTCTTAGATTTACCTCGAATCTGCGGTCAAAAGCTTGATTTCTTCACGTCTACTTGTTCCTCTCGAGCACACGAACGTGTGGACACCAACATCTTGCAAATCCGTTGAGAGACGAGCGAGATATCGTAGAGAGAAGTTCTAGAGAGAGAAAGTGACGAATCTTGTGTTTTAGAGAGAGAATGTTGTAGGTGAAAATGAGTAGGATGGAGAAAAGTGGGCTTTTATAGCCTGGGATCTCCCCGCGTGATCGGTCTCGTTTTTATATCGCGATAAAATAACTAAATTGCTCGGTTTTCATTCGTAAAACATCTTTTAAAACATTAACGTGTTTAAATGATCATATTTCATTTTAAATAAAATAAAGTCGTTTAAATAAAATGTTTCCGTTTATTTTCGTTAAATCACTTATTTTATAAATTAATTTATTCGGATTCGTTTTAAGTTGTGATTCCTAATAAACGTTTTAGTTTTTATTTATTAATTTAATATCGTTAGATATTATTTAATTATCTCGTCGAAACGCGTTACTCGCGTACGTATTTGTAAAGATCGTCACCTTTGCGAATCCAACGCTCGTATCGTATTTCGATTCGATTTACTATTTATGGAACATCGGTTCAGATCATTATTCTTAATAATTATATTCGTGTGAATCGTCACTCACGCGGATACATTTATTAAGTTAATATTTCTGAATTAATATTCGCGTTTCAGTAATATTCGTAACCTCACTTCGCGTAATTTAATTCTCATTATTTATTAACTTTAATATTATCATTCCCAAACCAAAACCCACTAAACCAAGTCACTGACACATCCATGATAGACCGAAATATGCATATGTATAGGGCATATGCAGAGGTAGATTGCAACCTCCCCTACACCGTCCTACCGCTATTTCGATAAACCATGACCATGTGTCCTTGACTACGTTTAGCAACCAGACTCTAACAAACTCCCAGTTCCATCCCAAATCCATTCTCATTCCAAACCAATAATTCATAATCAGTATAATCATCTGTGATAAACACTCTGGTTCTGTTTAGTTGAATTACAACTAAAATTCCCATGGTTTACGCGTATAATATGTGCTATAATCATGTACACCATCAACAGTGATAATCATCGATAATATCAATTAAAATTCATTATCATTAATAACAATAAATCTTAGGTCGTAACAGTACAATCGTACGGATGTACGGACAACCTAAAGTACAGTGATGTTACATTAAGGGCTAAGATTCAATTGGTGAATCAGGCCAAGGTTGAAGGTGTGGACACCCTGGCCAAGAATATGAAGGAATGGGGCAAGATATTGGCGACCCTTGCTGGTGCCAAGGCTGAAGCTTTTGTGGATGTGAACAAGGTTGGCGAGGTGGCTGAGACCAGTAAGGCACCTGATGTGGAGGTGATGGGTGCAGAGTCTGGTGTTGTGGAGCAAGAGGTGACGATGGGCGATGATTACAATGATGCGAAGGTATGAGCCCATATTGTTTGGTGTTTGTGGTTCTTGTTTTCTGACGATGTAGTTATGCTTAAACAATAATATTTATGAAAGTCCCCTAGAATTGTGGCAGACAATATAAGAAATCAAAGTGGAGGGACCATGAGTTTCATGGCGAAGCTTTGATTTTCTTTTTAACTTCCGCTTTAACATATCAAGTGGAGGGACCATGAGTTTCATGGCAAAGCTTGATATGTTAAACTTTTAATTGTTTTTGGGTGGTTGATATGACAGTTGGTATGTTGGGTTATGTTTCAGAGCTTCATATTCCTAGATATTCTGAATATTATGTTATTTTTGAAAGGTATTCCCAGATATTTTTAATCAAGTTATAACAGAATCCAATATAGTTTCTCTTGATATATTTTATAATACTTAAGTTTTCCCAATGGAGTTTGTACTTAGGTTATTCACGTGTATGCTATCTTAGAAATAATCAGGAATAATTAAGAATAATTTATTATACTCAAGGAGTCGAGAAGAACATGCTGAACACCTGAGGCTAGTCTTGGAATTATTGAAGCAAGAGCAATTGTACGCGGAATTTTCCAAATGCGACTTTTGGATTCGCGAAGTCCAATTCCTTGGACACGTGGTTAATGAGCAGGGAATACACGTAGACCCATCAAAGATCGAAGCCATCAAGAACTGGGAAGCACCCAAGACTCTGACTGAGGTGCGACAATTCCTAGGTCTGGTCGGGTACTACAGGAGATTTATTGAATGATTCTCAAAGATTGCTGAATCATTGACATCCCTGACTCATAAAGACAAGAAGTTTGACTGGGGAGACAAACAGGAGGCTGCTTTCAACTTGTTGAAGCAAAAATTATGTACTGCACCCATCCTATCCTTGCCGGAAGGATGTGACGATTTCATGGTGTATTGTGACGCCTCGAAACAAGGACTCGGTTGTGTACTAATGCAACATGAGAAAGTGATAGCATACACTTCACGACAACTCAAGGTGCATGAGAAAAACTACACGACTCATGACCTTGAATTGAGAGCCGTAGTATTTGCCTTGAAGATCTGGCGACACTACTTGTATGGCACGAAATGCACTATCTTCACCGTACATATGAGCCTACAACACATCTTCGATCAGAAGGAGTTAAACACGAGACAACGAAGATGGGTTGAACTCATCGGCGATTATGATTGAGCCATCAAATACCATCCAGGTAAAGCAAACGTAGTGGCCGACGCGTTGAGCCGGAAGGAAACAACATAACGCGTGCGTGCCCTACAACTCACAATTCATTCTGAACTACCAAATCAGATCCGGATTGCACAACAAGAAGCCTTAAAAGCCGAAAACCTCACTCTGGAAACCATGCGTGGTATGGATAAACAAATGAAAGTGAAAGAAGACGGAGCATACTACCTAGTGGATCGAATTTGGATTCCACACTACGGGGGATTGAGAGAAGTAGTGATGGACGAAACTCACAAGAGCCGGTATTCCGTGCACCCGGACTCTGACAAGATGTATCATGATCTAAAGACAACTTACTGATGGCCGAACATGAAAGCTGAAATAGCAACTTACGTGAGTAAGTGTTTAACGTGCTCAAAAGTTAAAGTTGAATACCAAAAGCCATCAGGGTTACTTCAACAACTGGAGCTACCAATGTGGAAATGGGAGCAGATTTCCATGGACTTCATAACTAAACTGCCTAAGACGACGTGGTTGCGATACCATCTGGGTTATCGTAGACCGACTGACGAAGTCTGCCCATTTTCTACCCATCAAGGAGACTGACAAGCTAGACAAACTCACTCCGATTTATCTGAAGGAAGCGATCACTTGACATGGAGTGCCAATCTCAATCATCTCTGACCGCGACAGTCGATTCACGTCGCACTTCTGGAAATCTTTACATAAGGCCTTGGGCACGAGATTGGACATGAGTACCGCTTACCACCCACAGACGGATGGGCAGAGTGAACGCACCATACAGACACTGGAAGACATGCTCCGGGCATGTGTTATTGATTTTGGAAGTAGCTGGGAACCTCATCTACCGTTAGTCAAGTTTTCGTACAACAACAGCTACCACACCAGCATCCAAGCTGCACCATTCGAGGTACTTTACGAACGTAAGTGTCGATCACCCATCTGCTGGGCGGAAGTTGGAGATAGTCAGCTGACCGGTCCAGAGCTCGTGCACAAGACGACTGAGAAGATCGTGCAAATACGCAAGCGAATGGCAGCAGCTCGTGACAGGCAGAAAAGCTATGCTAACAAACGACGCAAACCATTGGAATTCCAGGTGGGAAACAGAGTGTTACTCACGGTCTCGCCATGGAAGGGAGTCATTCAGTTTGGCAAACGAGGCAAGTTGAACCCTCGTTACATTGGACCTTTCGAGATTACTAAACGAATAGGCCTTGTGAACTACGAACTGAATCTGCCAGCTAAACTGAGCAGTGTACACAACATGTTTCACATCTCGAACCTCAAAAAGTGCTTATCTGATGAGGCACTTTTTATTCCTCTTGAGGAGATACAAATCGACGAACAATTGAACTTCGTTGAGGAACCGGTGGATATTATGGACCGGGAAACCAAGAAGCTCAAACTCAGCAAGATACCAATAGTGAAAGTGCGATGGAATTCCCAACGAGGAACGAAATTCACGTGGGAACGTGAAGACCAAATGAAAAAAAGTACCCACACCTGTTCGCAGAACAGACAAACCCTGGCAACACAAGTTGAATTTCGGAACAAAATTCTTTCTAACATGGGGAGGATGTGACACCCCGTAATTTCCAGGTCAGATTATTATTTATTTAAATGATCATTTAAATGCTTTATGTACACGTGGCACGACAGTACGAACAGTGACACATGATCAGATAATTTGAGGAATTATTGACATAAAGCACACACGTGCCGAAACACACAAATGTTGGTGAACGTCTAGCACATTGTGTAGCACAACACTCGAAACCTCACGAAACACTCACACATCGAAATTGGAAGTTCAAACAAGGCCAAACAATAGTTCAGAAGCGTGAAAACGGCGACGAACGGATCAAACCCAGTGAAACAGGCTTATTGGGATCTTCAGGGGCCCATACGCGGTGGCCCAGCTAGAAGCCCATTAGAGGTACGCGACCTGCGGCGCGGGGGTTTGACTCCTGAAATCCGCTGCCGTACGCGAAGATGATTTATACGCACCATCGCGGTACGCGACACCGCCCAGTCAACAAAATCTTATAAATCCAAGACGAATGATGCCTATACTACCCCTTCATCATTTTTCTTGAACCCTCACGCCACCCTCTCGGTTATCCTCGACCAGAACCACCTGCAAACCACATTTTCACCCAAAAACACCATTGTTGAGGCCATAGATTGAAGTTTAGAAGCTTGGAAGTGGAAGGAGCTTGCTTGGAACTCGAAGAACCATCACCATCTTCCTTGTTCTTGATTCAAACCCACAAACCAGGAGCTACAGGAGCTGTTGAGTCTCTATCTCAACCATTTGAAGCTTGCAAAGGTAGTTTCCTTGAACCAAATGCACTTTCCACACATCTACACTCACATGCATGTGTTAAAACCCACATGCAAGCACCTTTGAAGCACAAAGTCTTACCGTTAATGTACGAACAACGTGGTTGATTTGAATGGATCCGTTTGGGTGTGACTAACCCGCGAGGCACAATATTGACTGAGTGTCATAACCCGTGAAATTCTGACCTAACTTACTGTGTGCACGAGACAGTGGTGGCAAGGACAAACAAGTCTAGTTCGGTAGTGACGCACTGACACTTGGAGCCTAGGGCTCGGTACTAACATTTAATAAACAACATGACACACTTTTATTACTATATGTGTATCAAAACCTGTGAACTCACCAACCATTGTGTTGACATTTTTTTTTTAAAATTTGTATTCTCAGGTAACTAGCATGGCTAGCATGAGGACAGGGATGCACATCTTAAGGGACGAGCATCAGGGACTTACATGCATTCTGTCATGACTTTTCAAAAACAATTTAACTTTCGTTCTGTTTAAGACAAATGTTGTACTAAACTTATAATTTTCCGCTGCATGTTGTGACTTATTGATTTCTGCTTCTATGAATTACTTTTCTGTTGCAAACTATTTTATTGAGTGTATGTGTCAAACTTTGGATTTGTAAACGCGTATAGAGGTGTTTTATATGACCTTGAGCTGTGATTATGGACACGTCACATCCACGTGGACATACACCACGAGTGGGAATTTGGGGGTGTAACAATTCGGGATACTGCTAAGTATAGTGATAGTGGTTCACCATTTTCTGGTCTCATGAGCAACGGCGGTGAGGATAAATATTCCTTCAGATCCTGAAGTGCCTTCTCATGCTCTTCATCCCATTGGAACTTCTTATTCTTTTCAAGGATATCGTAGAATCCGTTAAATTTTTCAGAAGACCTTGAGATGAATATATTGAGTGTAGCTATTCTTCCTGTTAATCTTTGCACTTCTTTTATGTTCTTTGGGGATTCGAGGTTTAAGATTGCTTAAATTTGTTCCGGGCTAGCCTCTATTCCTCTTTTAGTGACCATATATCCCAAGAACTTTCCTGATCTTACCCAAAATGACACTTGGACGGGTTAAGTTTCATATTGTAGCGGTCTAAGATATCGAACGATTCCTGAAGATCCTTAAGATGATTCTCAGTTATATTCGATTTGACCACCATGTCATCAATATACACTTCCATAGTGTCCCCCAGTTTCTCTTTGAACATCATGTTGACAAGTCTCTGGTATGTGGCTCCAGCATTCTTCAAGCCAAATGGCATTGCTGTGTAGCAATATATCCCTGTTGGCGTCATGAAGGCCGTGTCTTCTTGGTCTGTAGGTTCCATTTGAATTTGTTGAAAGCCTGCTGATGCATCCATGAAAGTTAACATTTCATGTCCTGCTGTTGCATATACCATGGAATCTATATGTGGTAATGGAAATGGGTCTTTAGGACACGCCTTGTTGAGGTCTGTGTAATCTACACAAACTCTCCACTTTCCATTCTTCTTTTGCACCACGACTACATTGGTTAACCACTTTGGAACTTTCACCTCTCTAATCATTTTTGCATTGAGGAGTTTCTCTACTTCCTCTTGAATGATTAGATTTCTCTCAGGTGCGAACTTCCTTCTCTTTTTGTGGACAGACTTAATATTCCTATCTATCCCTAACTTATGTGTAATCACATCTGAGGATATTCCTGTCATATCCTCATGTTTCCATGCGAATGTGGAAACTCTTGATTTCAGAAAAGAAATCAGTTTCTCTTCAATATCCTCAGGGATATTTGTCCCTATAAGGACCTTTACCTCAGGATCATCGGGATTTAAAGGTACTTCCTTTACTTCCTTTTCCCTATATTCCTGAGTATCCCCAAGGTCGCACTTTGATTGCTATGCTGATGAAGGTTTGGTTGTTCCCTTCATCGAAGACGAATAGCATTCCTTGGCTTCTTGCTGATCACTGTTGATCTTCACTACTCCCCATGGTGTTGGCAACTTGACACATTGATGATAGGTCGAAGGGACTGCTTTCATGTCATGTATCCAACGTCTACCTAGTATAATATTATAACAAGATAGGGAGTCTATAATACAAAAACGTTGCATAGAGTTTACCCCCTCGATGTATACCGGTAGCTTGATTTCTCCAACAGTGGCTTTAGCTTCGCCACTAAATCCAACCAGGACCAAAGATTTGGTAGTAATCTCTAATTCAGGAATATTCATCCTTTTGAGTGTTTCCAATTGGATGATGTTGACTGAGCTTCCTCCATCTATAAGTATCCTGCGTACATAGTGGCTAGCGACATATAATGTAATTACTAACCCATCATGATGAGGATCCAGGATATTCTCGCGGTCTTGCTCTTCAAAGGATACCACGGTCTCTGTGGTGAGTGTTGACGTCTTTGTGGGTCTCTCTCCATTCTCCATCTTTGCTTCTTTAGCATGTTTCCTAGTTGCAGAATAACAGGTACCACAAATATCAGAACCACAAGAAATAAAGTTGATTACCTTTGCATCCTTGGGTGGTGATGCGGCTCTTTTTGGGAATCCGTTGGAATCTTGTCTTCTTTCTTTCTTTTTCCCTAGTAGTTCATTGAGATGTCCTTTGCTTAGTAAATAGCTTATTTCCTTCCTTAGTGCAATGCAATCGTCGGTTATGTGGCCGAAGTCTTCATGAAAAGCACACCACTTGGATTTATCCCTGGTTGCGAACTTCTTTTCCATTGGTGGCCATCTGGCTTTTTCACCTAAGTCCTGCATAGCACCCATTAATTCGGGGATATCTACAGAAAAACAATATTCGGATATCCTAGGATATTCTTCGTCATCCTCATCTTCATCCACCAAATTGATCTTGTGATTATCAGCTTTGTAGTATGGTTTGGATTTGAATGACTTGCTGGTAGGCGAATCCAACTTTCTCTTTCCTTGATCATTGGGAGGTGTAGTGGTTATCCTCTTTTTGATTTCCTTATCATCCTCCAATCTTATGAACCTCAATGCACAGTTTCGAACTTCGTCCATGAACCTGCAAGGATTCATAACCAAGTCATCATAAAATGGTGAGTCTCTTAGTAAACCCATCTTAAATGCTTGAACAGCAGTAGTGATATCAAGATTAGGGATATCCAGGGATTCTTTGCCAAATTTGTTGACATAGCTTCTGAGGGATTCGTCGGATCCCTAGGTTACCCTGTAAAGATCACTAGTCAGCCTTTCAAAAGTTCTGCTACAAAAAAACTGATTGTTATACAGATTAATTAAATGAGCAAATGAAGTAATAGAATAGGGAGGAATGTTAAGCAACCATTTCAGGGCTGCCCCTGTCAATGTTGAACCAAATCCTTTGCATAAGCATGCTTCCTTCAAGTGTGGAGGTATAGGGTTAGTTTCCATCCTTTCCCTATATTGTGCCACATGTTCTTCAGGATCTGTGGTTCCATCATAGAGCTTCATGGTTGGAGTTTGGAATCTCTTCGGGATCTCAGCATCACATATTGGTAGAGCAAATCTGGAGATCCTATGGGTTGTGACAGGAACCTCAGGAATAGGCTTGACAACTCCGGGAACACTAGATATCATATCCCTGAGTTTCTGAATTTCCTTAGCCACTTGTGGAGTTAGTCCGGATTCCTGCACATATTCAAAGTTAGTAGCATCAATGGGAGAATAGTTAAAAGTATTGCTGGTAATAGGAGTTAGACAGGAACTTCCAAGGATATTGGTATTATCCCAATATATCCTTAACCATTGGGATCCCGAAGGATCCCCGAGACTAGTCTGCATGGGAATAAAGTCTCCGGAGTGATTCCCAGACATCCCTAATGTCCCGAAATCCAGGATCCTTGGAGCCAATGAAGTTGAAGTTTCGATATGTTTATTCTTTTCAGCCCTCAAAGTTTCCATTTCTCTAAGAAGCATTTGATTCATTTTCTGTTGATCCAACATTTGCTGCTGAACCTGTTGAAACATACTCAAAATTTCATTGTTAGAAACAAGTATAGGAACAGAAGTGGTCATCTTTGTTGATGGAGCACTTTCAGCCACAAATGTGGTAAAATTCCCTAGATTTCTAGGATTATCTGACTTCTTGGAAAAAACAGGAATCTGCGAGGATATGTTAGTACTAGGAGCAGAAGTAAGGTAATGAAGAAGTTGATCTCGGTTGTGAAGCCATTTTTCACTGTATTTCTACTGAAAACGCCTTTAAACAAGATTTTTTTTATAAAAAACACAAGTTTGCTCCACAGTGGGCGCCAAATTGTTTCAGGTAAAAATTAACAAGTGTAACTTTTAGCAAAACCGAATTAGTTTTGTGTGGTATTGTGTTTAACAATCTAGAAAACAGTTTATAATCGAAATTCACTAAAAATATCCCTGAGGATCCCTAGGGATATTTCAGAATATAAAATGAAATAAACAGCTTGCACACGAGATTTACACGAGGAAAAGCCCTTAATCCCTTAGGATTGCCAGCATAAAAACCTCGGGAGGTGACAATCGTCACTCTTCCTTGTTCTTATTAATATGATAAATACAAAATTACAATACAAGAGCGCAAATGATCGATCACTAAGTGTTTTTGAAATCTGAATGCCGAGAATGTGAGCAACAAGTAATCAAAAGTGAGCTAAGTGAGTAGTGTGTTTTTCTGAGATCGATATCACCTCATTTTATAGTAAAATTAATACAACGATAGTCAAAAGTTGTTCCTCATAACTCGGTCCAGTCTCCAATCATGTGTCGAGCACTTCTAGTGAACGTTAGCATGCAGTCCACGTTCTTCTTCTCATTCCGGATGAATAGGCATACTTGTTACACATAATATGTTGACTTAATTCAAATATTAGTAGCACATGTTGAATTAAACAATAACAATAATATTTATATTATCATTACGTATCAATAAAGTCATCAGATCACATAAACTTATATATGCAAATATTCCTAATTATCCTGAAATATTATGTATCCCAAAATATTCTAAATTATAAGACAACTTTTTTCAGGTATAACAGTAGTGATGTCAAAATTAGGGATATTCAGGGATTCTCTGCCAAATTTGTTGACATAACTCCTAAGGAATTCGTCGGATCCTTGGGTTACCCTGTAGATATCACTAGTCAGCCTCTAAAAGGTCCTGCTACAAGAAAATTGACTGTTAAATAGGTTAATCAAATGAGCAAATGAAGTTATTGAGTAAGGAGGAACATTGAGCAACCATTCAGGGCTGCCCCTGTCAATGTGGAATCGAATCCCTTGCATAAGCATGCTTCCTTCAAATGTGGGGGTATAGGGTTAGTCTCCATTCTTTCCCTATATTGTGCCACATGTTCCTCGGGATCTGTGGTTCCATTATACAGCTTCACTCAGCATCACATATTGGTGGAGCAAATCTAGAGATCCTGTGGGTTGTGACATGAACCTTAGGAATAGGCTTGACCACCCTGGGAATAGTAGAGATCATGTCTTTGAGTTTCTGAATCTCCTTAGCCACTTGGGGGGTTAATCCGGATTCCTGCACAGAACCAAGGTTAGTTGTATCTATGGGAGAATAGTTAAAAGTATTGCTGGTAATAGGAGTTCGACAAGAAGTTCCAAGGATATTGGTATTATCCCAATATATCCTTAACCATTGGGATCCCGAAGGATCCCCGAGACTAGTTTGCATGGGAATAAAGTCTCCAGAGTGATTCCCAGACATCCCTAATGTCCCAAAATCCAGGATCCTTGGAGCCAATGAAGTTGAAGTTTCGATCTGTTTATTCTTTTCAGCCCTCAAAGTTTCCATTTCTCTAAGAAGCATTTGATTCATTTTTTGTTGATCCAACATTTGCTGCTGAACCTATTGAAACATACTCAAAATTTCATTGTTAGAAACAAGTATAGGAACAGAAGTGGTCATCCTTGTTGATGAAACACTTTTGGCTACAAATGTGGTTTCCTTCCGAGGATTGCCAGGATTATCAGACTTCTTGGAAAAAACAGGAATCTACGAGGACATACTAGTAGTAGTAGCAGAAACAATAGGTAAGAAAGAAGTTGATCTCGGTTGTGAAGCCATTTTTCACTATATTTCTTCTGAAAACGCCTTTAAACAAGTTTTTCTTATAAAAGACACAAGTTTGCCCCACGGTGGGTGCTAAATTGTTTCGGGTAAAAATTAACAAGTATAACTTTTAGCAAAACCGAATTAGTTTAGTGGGGTATTGTGCTTTACATACAAGAAAATAGTTTAACAGTAATGTTTAACAAAAATATCCCTGAGGATCCCTAGGGATATTTCAGAATATAAAATAGAAAAACAGCCGAACACGCGAGATTTATACAAGGAAAAACTCTTAATCCTTTAGGATTGTCGGTTAAAAACCTCGGGAGGTCACAATCGTCACTATGCCTTGTTCTTATTAATACAAAATGTAAGATTACAATACAAGAGCGCAATTGATCGATCACTATGTGTTTCAGAAATCTGAATGCCGTGAATTTGAGCAAGAAATAATCAGAAGTAAGCTAAGTAAGCTGTGTGTATGTTCCTAGTTCGATGTTGTCTCAATTTATAGTAAAAATGATACAACGATAGTCAAAGGTTGTTCCTTATTATTCGGTCCAGTCTCCAATCATGCATCGACCACTATCAATAGACGTTATCATGCAATCCACGTTCTTCTTCATATTCCGGATAAATAGGCATATTCGTTGCTTATAATCTGTTGATTCATTTCAAACATTAGTAGTACGTGTTGAATAACAAAGTAATAATTATAAACTATCATTATTCATTATTCAAGTCATCAGATCACATAAATTTGTATACGCAAATATACCTAATTATCCCCAATTATTCCGTATCCCGAATTATTCTGAATTATAAGGTACATTTTTCAGGTATAACAGTAATCAATCAAACAGAAAAATGGAAGCACATATGTAACGTGATTACGTATGTGTAATCATGCCTAATGTAAAGAAAATGATGTAAAAACAGGTGTAATTGCACATATAGATAACATGATTAGATGTGTAACCATATGTAATCATACACGCATATTACCTTATTAAAAAAAGGTAAAAACCAAAATCATTCCATATAATTACATAAACTTGCATACATATGTAAGGTTTGAGTAAAACTTGCTTACATCTTTGTTTTTGTTTCCTTGTAGCTGTGGATTCTTATACCCAACTAGATCTTGAAAAGTTGAAAGTTTGAGTAAATAAAGTATTTAACTAATAATATTTTTCAAATAAATATAAAACCCATCATGTAACTAAATCAAATCAATAACAATAAAATAATCAAAAATGTTCACGTGAAATATGTTTCGGGTAAAAATTAACAAGTATAACTTTTAGCAAAACCGAATTAGTTTAGTGGGGTATTGTGCTTAACAACAAGAAAACAGTTTAATAGTTATGTTTAACAAAAATATCCCTGAGGATCCCTAGGGATATTTCAGAATATAAAATAGAAAAACAACCGAACACACGAGATTTATACGAGGAAAAACCCTTAATCCCTTAGGATTGCCGGCATAAAAACCTCAGGAGGTGACAATCGTCACTCTGCCTTGTTCTTATTAATACAAAAAGTAAGATTACAATACAAGAGCACAATTGATCGATGCTAAGTGTTGCTAAGCTCCTCCGAATGCTATGAATGCAATTGTGAGCGATGAAAAGTAATCAGATGGATGCTAGATATGTGAAAGTGACGTCCTAAATCGATCAAATGCCTCAATTTATAGTAAAATACAATTAACTATATTCCCGAATATCCCGGCAGGAATCTCGGAATCATGATCATGTCTTCAATTGTGGCAGCTACCACGTCCATCAAACGTGTGGAAGCCTTCTGTCAACTAAACCCCGGATCTTTAGGTCAAATCTAGTCAATATGACCGTTGGTGACTTGCTCTCCACTTGTAGCCGTTATTTAGCATGTTTACCACATTTTCTTTGACTTTATCCCGACTTATAGGGTAAAACACATCGACAATAAGTTACCTGCAAGACTATGTCAAGCTATACAGAGAAAAGATCGATGAGTGACATTAACATTCAGGATACTTGAGGATATTTGAGGATACTTAAGAATCTCATATTCCGGATTATCCTCGGCTATCCCGAATCTCATATCATAAAAATTGACCCACAACAAGTGCCCCAATTACATAAACATTCAAAGAAAAAATATATAGGTAAAATTTAAGAAAAAAACCACCTGATTTCAAAGAAACCAAAAAAAATTAAATAAATCCATACATGCGCACTGTTCGGCTTTCAAACTTAAAGATGATTTATCATATAGATCTTACGGTCTCATAGACATATGTTATCATCATCGACGAGCACCTTTAACAAGAACTTGAAAAACCGCCATCGATCTGCTAACTAAGCCACTCATCGCTATTCTCCTTTCATCTTTTGTTAGTCGATTCTTTAAACTATGAACAAGATCCATCTCTTCTGTTCCTTCCCGATTCAGTGACAAACTTTATGACGGTAACCACTATCCATTTGAAATCTTGTCGGTGGTTGGTTGTGGTGATGGGATGGGGGTAAACTTAATGTAACTACTAAGAAAATTAGAGATTAAAGAAAATTAGAGATTAATTGATAATTGATTTCATTTTGCAGATGGATTTTTGAATTTGGAATTGGTGAAGCCAAGTCAACCTTAACATGGAAAATAATTACAAAATATGAAAATGAAAGTTAGAGATTTTGGGAGAAAAAAGGAAATAATTAAATCTTAATAAATTCCATAAATAATAAATATGTGTTTTACTAAAATACCCTTTTCAATAAAAATAAATAGATATAAAAGAAATTATTTGATTGGTGGATTCTAGTTTTCTTGTTTTTCTTTAAAATGATGAGTTTTCTCATGAAACTTCCTCTCTCTCTCTCTATATATATATATATATATATATATATATATATATATATATATATATATATGAATTAGTAAAAACGCACGTACACTTGATACTGAAAAGCTCTTAAATGAATCATTTGTACAAGCAAAACAAACAACAAGCTTACACCTAATTAATTAACATCTTTTGGTCAAGTCACTCAAACTCATGCCAAAGTTGTTGGATGAAATAGATGAAAAAACACACACCAATTGCAGAAAAATTACATAAACATCTATATTTTCATTACGTACAAATGTTGATTACATAGGATATATATACTTACTGTTTATGACAGTTATTTAACTTTCATTTGATAGGTATTGGTGGGTATTTTAACTACCTTTTGACACATGAGATATACCCAACGACCCATACATAATTACACACAATTAAGCTATAGTTTGACATAATAATATTTATTTAGTTTAACTACTAATAAACATGCGGTAGCTCATTTGGTCGAGGTTTTTCTTTTAGATAGAAGGTTTTAGATCTAAACCTAGGTAAAAAATATATTAATTTAAGGTAGTAGAAGAGTACGATAGATTTGTTGTTAAAATAAACAAATAAAAATACTCAAACTCATCATTCGGTGTACGTTATTAATTTGTGTTAGGTTTTGTATGCATCAGCTGGACGCTGTCTTGCATAATAGTCTAAGTTAGAGGAGAAGGGGCTATGTAACACCCCAGCCCGACTAGGACTGACATGTCATCTTTACATACAGTCAGATCAAAAACATAATTCCATAAATCCTTAAATATTATGAATTTTAACAACTTACTACCAATATACACAAGATCTAATAATCTACATTTATTTGTGTAAATATCTTTTTATACTCTCGGGCACTCTTCACTATCTCATCCCTTATTGTCTTGATAACCTAGGTACAAGAAAGAAAACACAAAACGTACATCTGAGCAAAATAATTTATCTTGCCCAGTGAGCGGATAGACGGAAATAAAATGGCTTCTTTTATTTTTAATAAATGTCTCAAGTTTTCATAAATCAAAACGGATAAAAAAATAAATTTAAATATTAACATAACTTCAGGGATGTATAAGCTTGTATTTTTAATTCAAAAATATAAAATCTGAATGTATAAAAGTGTAATTTTAAATCAGAATGTACCCGAAGTCCCAGAAGGTTCATTTAATTTTAAAGGTTAATGCAGGGTAGCTAGCCCATACATCCCGACGCAAATGGAGTGTGGGCAAATCACACCGATCATTCACCAGATAACAGATATATTAATTTTCCTAGGATCGATCCATATGCCTCAAGAATGTACATAATGTACCATAATGCTCATTGAGCTAGATTGAGACGCTGTGAACTCAACGTACTGTCACGGTAGTACTACATCATTCTATGCCACAATGATGTACCTGGGGTCAACTTCTCAGGTGGTGACAGACTTGGGTACCGGATTTTTAAATAACATAACATATATTTATACCAAAATCTCATATCAATTTAATCTGAACTTATAACTTGAGAATAATCAAAATATTTATTCGTAAACTAATGAAACTTGTCACTTGTAACATGTATGTTTGTAGACTTGTAAATAAGTAAACTTGTAAACTCGTAAGCATGCAATCCCGTAAACATGCAAAATCATAAACTTATAAACTCATAAACAAGAAACTCACAAACATGTAAACTCATGGGCATATAAATAACAATTTCATAAACCGTATTTAGAGCATATAAATATATATTTTTTTATTTTAAATTTATAACTTTTAAACATATTTTATAATATAACCTCATACGAAACATAAAACATAACAACAAAATTTGAAACAAAATAAAATCATAATAACAAAACTTAATACGAAACATTAATAAGAATCAGATGTCCGAAGGCCAATTGGCACATATCAAAAGAAAGAGATTAAACTATCCGTACCTTAACAGTAGATTAGAATCTACACAAGCTATTTTCCAAACCCTATACTAAGTTTAATCAAAAGAACGTTGAAAGTATAATTGGTTTAAGAGTCTTGATGCAGGTCGATAATTTTCTTTGTAAGAATAAAATCTTCTTTTACATGAAGATACATATACATGTCAAGTGAGTTTTTTTCCTTTCAATACTCATCTTGTTTGCTTACTCACTTGCACACGTGCACTCCATATAGTTTTTAGGATTATTAATATTAATTTTCTTATCATTATTAATTTTATTTAGTTAAATTAATTTTTTTTAACTATTTATATATAATGTTTTAAAATCATTCGAGTATGTTAATGTAATATTCTCATTATTTTCTACGTTTCGACCTAAGTTTCATTAAAAATGGACCAGGGTCAAAAATCATTAGTAATAATGTTATTAAATTTTCGTATATTACAATTCTACCTTCCTTAAAAAAAATTTCGTCCTCGAAATTTAAAACTAATTTAAATTAACACAACAAAAAGAAGACTTAAAACATCATATTCTTATTAGGATTGCCTTATATTACATATGCTTATGAAGACATAAATTAGCAAAATCTTGAACGAGATATTCTAATATATAGATACACATGATTATATAATATATTAGTCTCCGCTACACATGTAGTATTTTTACTATTCGTTTATTTACAAGGATGGAACTTATTATATATATAGATATATATATATATATATATATATATATATATATTATTAGCGGAGTAAAAACTTTATATTCCTAATAGAGTTTAACCAAGTAATTCAGGATGCTTGAGACGTTTCTTTGCAAGTTCAATTTCCGTTGGTGCATTGCCTACGTTTAAAGCAAATACCCTTCCACCAGTGGTGGGTGGTACAACACTAGCTGATCTAGAAGCATTACCGACAACATTCCCATTCGGTTTTGGACAATCTTTAATCGTATGGTCAACTTCTCCACATCTAAAACACTTACCTGTGGCCCTAAAACATACGCCATGATGACGTTTCCCGCAAGTGTTGCACAAGGGTTTGGTTTGGTTTTGAGATAGAATTTTCGGAGTGGATGAATCAGAATGATGGGAGGTGTTAGGGTTTTGACGTGTTTGCTGCAAATTCCGATGCTGGGTGTTATTTATTTGATTCGAATGAGCCTTATGATTTTCAGAGGATGAGGTTTGGTTTTTCTTAAAGATTTCGTCATATTGTAGCGTCATGTCCTTGCTTGCTATCTCCAAGTTTTGTACAAAATTTGACACATCTGCGATATACTTGAATTCTTGGTTTACAATCAACCATTTGAGCTTTTCACATACAGCCCATTTTAATCTATTTGCTTGCGCCAATGGTTCTCCTATAGCTGGACCTAGAAAGCTAGCCAATCTACAAAATCTTGCCATAAACTCTGACCAAGGTTCATCATCCTTTGCTTAAGAGATGCATATTCCCGCTCATATTCTCCTCTACAAGCAGAAGAAAAATACTGTCGATAGAATAAAGTTTTGAAATCATTCCAGGAAAGGGTGGCAACAAACAATTCTCCTCCTCGTGCATGCTTTACAGTACCCCACCAACCTTGTGCGTCATCCTCTAACTTATATGTTGGGAGTCTTGCTTTAAACTCATCACCAACTCCCAAAACTTCAAAAATCTTTTCGATATGAGTGATCCAGTTTTGTGCATCTACCGGGGTAGCTGCAGAGCTGAATGATCGTGGATTCTGCTTTTGAAATCTTGCAAGCCAAGTGTAAACATTAACGCTTTTATTATTAGTCATGTAAACCACTTCCTCATTTCTGGGTGAGGACCTCAAAGGTGAATGAAATGGAGGAGGAGACGGGGAACATGGAGACATCGGAGATGGATGTAGAGTGTGGTTTTGCATGTTATGTTGATTAACAGTTTGTATAATAGTAGGAAGTAATCTTTTAACTTCCCGTTGGACCGCATCACTGAACCAACGACGTTTCGAGGAAGATCTTGATTTTTGACGAAAAGATCTTAGAGGAGACATCTAGAAAAAAAATCATACAATAAGGATGATGACAATCACAAAGAATTATATTTCCTAACCCATTATCTACCCATTAACTTAAATGTTTAAATTATGTTTAAGTTTTCTACAGGAAAGAGCATTTGCTCTGATACTATAACTGTAACACCCAGCCCTACTAGAACTGACATGTCATCTTTACATACAGTCAGATCAAAAACATAATTCCATAAATCTTTAAATATTATGAATTTTAACAACTTACTACCAATATACACAATATCTAATAATCTACATTTATTTGTGTAAATATCTTTTTATACTCTCAAGCACGCTTCACTATCACATCCCTTATTGTCATGATAACCTGGGTACAAAAAGGAAAACACAAAACGTACGTCTGAGCAAAATAATTTATCTTGCCCAGTGTGCGGATAGATGGAAATAAAATGGCTTCTTTTATTTTTAATAAATGTCTCGAGTTTTCATAAATCAAAACGGATAAAAAAAATAAATTTAAATATTAAGATAACTTCACGGATGTATCAGCTTGTATTTTTAATTCAAAAATATAAAATCTGAATGTATAAAAGTGTAATTTTATATCAGAATGTACCCGAAGTCCCAGAAGGTTCATTTAATTTTAAAGGTTATTGCATGGTTGCTAGCCCATACATCCGGACGCAAATGGAGTGTGGAAAAATCACATCGATCATTCACCAGATAACAAATATATTAATTTTCCTAGGATCGATCCATATGCCTCCAGAATGTACATAATGTACCAAAATGCTCATTGAGCCAGATTGAGACGCCGTGAACTCAACGTACTGTCACGGTAAGTACTACATCATTCTATGCCACAATGATGTACCTGGGGTCAACTCCTCAAGTGGTGACAAACTTGGGTACCAGATTTTTAAATAACATAACATATATTTATTCCAAAATTTCATATCAATTTAATCCGAACTTATAATTTGAGTATAATCAAAATATTTATTCTTAAACTAACGAAACTTGTCACTTGTAACATGTAAGTTGTAGACTTGTAAATAAGTAAACTTGTAAACTCATAAGCATGCAATCCCGTAAACATGGAAACTCAAAAACTTATAAACTCATAAACAAGCAACTCACAAACATGTAAACTCATGGGCATATAAATAACAATTTCATAAACCATTTTTAGAGCATATAAAATATATATATTTTTTATTTTACGTTTATAACTTTTAAACATATTTTATAATATAACGTCATACGAAACATAAAACATAACAACAAAATTTGAAACAAAGTAAAATCATAATAACAAAACTTAATACGAAACATTAATAAGAATCAGATGCCTGATGGCCGGTTGACACATATCAAAAGAAAAAGATTAGACTATCCGTACCTTAACAATATATTAGAATCTACACAAGCTATTTTCCAAACCATGTACTAATCAAAAGAAGGTTGAAAGTATAATTGGTTTAAGAGTCTTGATGCAGGTCGATAATTTTTTTTCTAAGAATAAAATCTTCTTTTACATGATATAAGTGAGTTTTTTTCTTCTTCCAATACTCAATCTTGTTTGCTTACTCACTTGCACACGTGCACTCCATATAGTTTTTAGGATTATTAATATTAATTTTATTATTATTATTAATTTTATTTAGTTAAATTAATTTTTTAAACTATTTATATATATTGTTTTAAAATCATTCGAGTATGTTAATGTAATATTCTTATTATTATCTACGTTTCGACCAAAGTTTCATTAAAAACGGATCAGGGTCAAAAATCATTATTAATAATGTTTTTAAATTTTCGTAAATTGCAGGCTATCTATCTATTATAATAAATAAAAGTTTTCTAATGGCACATGTCAAATTCTGGTTAAGTCAACTTATAATTTCTCGCCTCTCTTCAATTAATGTTTTCAGATTATTAAATAATAGAAAATGAATAATTATGTTTAAAATAATTAAATTGTCTAACTATAAATAAATGAAATGTAAAGTTAAATATAAAAATATCAATTGTAAAAATTTAAATTAAAGTAAAATAATATTAAAATATAAAATTAAAAACTCAAAAAGTTATATTTATTAATTTAATCAATATAATATGAGAAAAAATTAACGATTTAGCAAATCTATTTATTATAATAAATAAAAGTTTTTATAGACACGTCACATTTTTAGAGCAAATCAACTTTAATTTTCTCGCATATCTTTCCTATCAAATACATCTTATATTAAATCGTAATTCATAATATTAAATATTAATTATACTTTTATATATATTAAAATAAAAAAAAGTTTTATTCATATATTAAAAATATATTAATATTAAAAAAACATTTTTAAAAAAAATAAAATTATTATAAAATATAAGATTTTAAAAACAATTTTTCAAAATGACATGTTTAAATAAAAAAAACTTTAAAAAACTTAATATTTAAATAAAAAATATAATTATTTTATTACTTAAAGTATTAAATATATAAAATTAATCAAATGTCATTTTAAATATCATCTTATAATATTTAAATTTTAATTGACAATTATTTATCATACTTTTTTTATTCAACCCGTATGATACACGGGATAATAAACTAGTACCTACTATGCCGTCGATCCACGTCGGAAAACGACGGCGGCATCAGCTCATAACCATTGAGCCTAGCTGCATAATACATATTGACTACACCTGGGACTGACGAATTTCGTGGAGCCACGGCGGAGTACGACGGCGCTTGCCCATAACCATCATCGTCATGGAACCCAGTTGCAGAATAGTTCCTGCGCAGGACAGCACTAAGATTCGGTCCTTGAGCAGTCTTTACACGTGGAGCCACACCGAAGTACTGCGGCGCTTCCTTATAACCATTGAATCTAGTTGCAGAATTGTTCACGTGCACTACAGCACTAATACCTGGTGGTTGAGCACCGTAATAGGCGTGATTCACCCTACGATCACCATTCCAGTTAATCAAGTTCCCTCCGTCTTGTTTAAACGCTGAGTAGGACTGAGCTTGAACGTTTAATTCTCCGGCCACAGAGCGTTGATAATCGGATGTCTTGAACTCAGGTTCGTAGGACCTTTCCCAGGCGGATGGAATTGACGGAGGTTGGATTCTGTACGGACGAACCATTTTTGCGGGAAGAAAAAGAAGTTCCCGATGAGGGTGGCCGGTGTTGTTAATTACAGAAATGAGATATTATTATATAGACTTCAGATAAGAGAACCTTGTTCGATTAGAATAAATTTTTTTGAATTTCGTAAACACCCTTGCAGTAGGGGCGTGTTTTTTACACAAACTCGAAGAACTAAAAAAAAAACCGAACCTCAAAATATCAAACCTGGAAAAGTCAATTACCCAAAAAATTTAGAATAGTTCTGTCTTTAGTGAAATGATTACATTCTCTCTACCAAATTGGTAGGAGAATATATCTTAATATAGAAAACAATATTACATAATACATCCTTGAATAAATGACAAAATACAATTATATACAAATGAATGTAAGTATGTCTAGTATTTGGGTACCCACGGGGCCTGTTCGGGTAAACACGAAAAACCTGAACTTGGGTTTTAAGGGGGTTCTATTCTTTAATTTTCAAAGCCTCTGTATTCGATGGAGACAAGAGGGACATTATTTAGAGTGGTTCCATCTTCTTCCTAGACATCGATTCTCCTTCTTGAGATGATGATTAGATTCCGACCTCCTTGGGATATATAGGTGTTCTGTTGTCAAGCTCCATTTCCAATTTTTGTTTATAGTTCCCTTTAATTTGAGCGAAGAAGGATGGAAAGGACCATAGAACTTCCAAAACAAGAAGAGGGGCGATTGAGCAGTTAGACGTACACTAGAACAATTAATGTTGCATCCAGGGGCGGATCTACGTAGAGAGGAGTGGATTCACCGGAACCCACTGCGTTTCAAAGCGTTAGTAGGAAAAAAAAATTCTTGAATGGTTTAAAGATAAGATGAACCCATTAGTATTTTAAGAGTGAATTTTTAGTGAAATGTTTCAAGCAGCCTAATGGTAGGGAATCCCGATTTTATCCATTAGGGTCGCGGGTTCGATTCTTGTAAATTTTTCTCTTCTCTTTTTCTGGTTTTTTTTACTGCTCGGATAGAAATAGGGATTTAGGGTTTTATTTTGGTACTCTCCACTTCCTCAGCTCATGCTCCCCTCCTAGTCGCCTGCGCCTCATCCTCTCTGTCGGCCGATCTCTCCTTTTCTGATGTATTTATAGTCCATTGGCTTTTCAATTATTACAAGTTCTTTTCGTGAGTTTATTTTATACTATTGATAACTTATAAGATATCAAATTTTGTGTTTGAATGTTGAAATTTGATTGTTTTATTGTGTCTTAATGGATTAAGATGTTGAGTTTATTGATGATGAATTGAAGGTTTCATGGCTTAAAACACTCGAGAGATGGTTCAATGTAAAGAGCAAAACAGAATATTTCCATTTTAATTTTTGTATTATATGCATGGAACACTAATTTTATTGCAGTTTTGCTTCATTTTTGCATGAATGACTGAATGTTTCAGATCATACTTTGCAGTTCAAGATCTATTTCTTTGTTTTCTTCTTCCTTTAATGGTATTCACTCACTCTATTAATAATTGTTTTAGATTTTATTTTTTCTCAAAAAATCTTTAATTGTGATCTTATTGAACAAGGTGTAAAACTTATGATTTTATAACACAGTTTTGAGCATGTATGCTTGCTAAAATTTGGAAGATACAAGGTTTTAAATCAAATTCATGATGGGTTTCTAACATCATGGTGAAAGAATTACAAAAAATTGCTAAAAATCTGAATTTTTTGCAGAAAGATCGACTCAAAAGAATGTTAATCGCCGGAGCTGAAGAATGATTGATCCTAAACAATGCTTTCATTTCTTACATTGAAAACGGGTTCTTACAACAAGTTTCAGCCGAAGATATGTTGCAACGTTTTCAAAAGATAAAATGTCGAAGGGAGCTATTATAGGTATGTTTTTTTTTTAATTTGTAAAGATTATTGTATTCATATTCTTCGACCTGGAATTTTTTTATCCGATTCAATCTAATAGAAGTGTTTGAAAATAGTGAACTCAGTGAAAAAATTTTCTGGATCCCACTGGCTACATCACTATTTTAGTATGATTTGGTTAAACATTTTGAGATTGTTAAAGAAGTGTATGTTTTAGTTTAAACATGTTTTGATTATGTTATGGTTAAACAAATAAATTTTTTAACGGAATGTATGTTTTGATTAAACATGTTTTTATTTTATTTGTTTGAAAAGTAGAATATTAGTTTTTTAAGTATTACCAGAAAACCGTTTAAACCAACCCTATTAAACTCGAGAACCCATTAAACCGAAGTTATATGGTTAGGTTCTCGATTCCAATTTCATATTACAAAAACAGAAATAACCTAACTCAAATAACCCAAAAACTGAGAAACCAACATAAACGACACCTCTGCCTTGCATTATTGTTTGACATTTTTTCTCTTTTCTAGTACATACATTTTTCAACTATCAATACATCACTTAGGATTACCTACCAGATATATAGTAATAATAGCCACTACTAGAAAAAAATGGTTTTTGCTACATCAATTTGCGACAAAAAAATGCATAGCAAAATAGCTACGCATTAGTGACACTTTTGAAGAAAAAAAACCTAAATTTTGCCTTTAATTTGGCACAAGATAGCGACGGGAGGTAAAAAATGAAATTCCCGTTGCAAATGCGTCGCAAATTTGCGACTCATTTCCGACAGAAAGAGATTTAATTTAGTTAATTATAGTATGTGTTGCAAATGTGTCGTAAAGAATTATTTTAATATTTTTTTAACCCATATTTAACATAATAACAATAATAATGATATCGAGTTGAGCGTTTATTTTTTTAAATCCAGTTGCGTCGCAAATGTGTTGCAGATTTACGACACATTTCCGACAAACTCGAGATTCAACTTGATTAATTAAAATATGTGTCGCAAATTTGTCGTAAATCATTAATTTAATATTTTATTACCAATATTTTTACCTTAATAACAATAATAATGATAAAAAATTAGATGTATAATTTTATAAATCATATTGCGTCGCAAATGTGTTGCAGATTTGCGACACATTTTTGACAAACATGTAATTTAATTTATAAATGCGTCGCAAATGTGTTGTAAAGATTTAATACTTATGGATTTTGCGACGCAAAAAAAATGCGTCGCAAATTTACTACGCATTTACGACAGTTTTTTAGTCTATGAAAGAACCAAATTTTCAATTAGCGTCAAATTAGCCACACAACAAAATAAACGAATTTTTCGTCGCAAATATGTCGCAAATTTGTGACACATTTCCAACAAATATTTCATATCGTGGATAGTATGTAGCAAATGTGTGGCAAATTGCTACATGTTTGCTACGCAATACCATAATAAAATAAAATTATTCTTTTTAACGATACCGAAACAATTTTTTTTTCATTATAGCCTTTCTAAAACTTCATTATACATATAATACTTTTACTTCACAAACCTATATATTTGTTTTAATAATCCAGGCACGTGTGTCCACCGTTAGAGTTATACTTATAGCTGCAACTAGAGGTGGCCAAACCGGTTTTTTTTCAAGAACCGGAACCGGTTCCAAACCGGTTCCTGAGACCCACTGGTTCCTCCAAACCGGTTCCGTACCAGTTCCACTCCAAAAATACCCTATTCGGTGTACCCGGTTAGGGTAGGGCCCTAAACTGGTTCCTGTGTTAGAACCGGTTCCAAACCGGTTCCAATTGTTTTTTTTCTTAAACTATTAACTAATAATTTATAAACCCTAATAAAACCTTAAACTTATTAACAAACCTTAAACAAATCAAAGAATTTAACCTTAAACAAACAAAACCTTAAACTATTATTTAATTTGATTTGTTTAAGGTTTAATTAGGGTTTATTAATTAATTATTAGTTAAATGTTTGATAAGTTTAAGGTTTTATTAGATTTGATTTGTTTAAGGTTTAATTAGGGTTTATTAATTAATTATTAGTTAAATGTTTGAAAAGTTTAAGGTTTTATTAGGTTTGATTTGTTTAAGGTTTAATTAATTAATTATTAGTTAAATATTTGATAAGTTTAAGTTTTTATTAGGTTTGATTTGTTTAAGGTTTAATTAGGGTTTATTAATTAATTATTAGTTAAATGTTTGATAAGTTTAAGGTTTTATTGTTTAATTAGGGTTTATTAATTATTTATTAGTTAAATGTTTGAATTGGTTAATAATAACAAATGTTAAAAACAAACATAAATTCATTAATTATTTTAAGTATTTTAAAAACAAAAGAAAAGAAAAGTTACAAACAACTAATAAAACATTAAAATCAAAGATTTGTATCGTTTTGTTGCGAACGACTGGAGTTAGCTTCAAATGCGAGTTCTTCGTCGGATAGGCCGGGTGATAAGCCTTCTTCAACTTCTCCGTCATGTACTTTTACTTCAATGGATGTTTCATCTTCGAGGGTTGTTTGATCGTGAATACGATCGATCGAGTCCAAATGATCCTTTAAACATATGCACATTTTACCGACTCGGGAGTGAGTTTTGTTCTTCTTAACGATAAGACTGTAAAGACTAATAAAGGCTAATGCTCACCAAACTTCTCATTTTGTCTAAGTACAAAAGCTACATTGACCAAAAGCCTTCGGAAGGAAGAAGTAACTCTTCGGAAGCAGCATTGCTTCCGAAGGATAACTTATTCCTACTGAAGGTTTTACAAGACAACTGCTTTGGAAGAATAACACTTAAAAGTATTAAAGTTTCAGAAGACTTAAAGCTTCCGAAGATTACAAGCTTCCGAGGAATCTTCCTTTACACCTCTGACAAAGACTGTAGCTGATTACTTTTATAGTACAAAAGGGACTGACACAAGACATGCTGGTCTGATCAAATACAAAAAGAACATACCGAAAGTCAGACAGCAGCTTACTTTCCTTCCTCAGCATTAAATGCAAAAAATTATCTGAAGCCTTGAAGATCATCAACATTAAATGCTTTGTGTATCCAGCTAGTCTTTGGTTAAGTCAATGTCTATTTTGTAATAATTGTAATTGAGTGTCTTAGCCTGTTAAGACACTCATACTAGAATAAGCTTTACTTTATGTACTTGTCTAGTATATCCAACTTGTATCCCTACGAGTATACGGTTGTAGCCTTGGTTATATAACCTCTCATTGTAAACCAACTAAGTGTGTGTGTGTGCTTGTACACTTGTTACTTTGAGAGAAATATATCCTTGAGCTTGAAATTATTCTGGTTTTCTTATTGTTGTTCAAAGATTATTACTTTGTCATTTGAGTATTTGAGAGATTAATCTAACAGAACATTTCGCATATGTTAGAGTATAGAAAGAAATACTTGTGAAGTGTTGTGTAGATTTAGCAACCCGATCCTACAAGTGGTATCAGAGCTTTGGCTCTTGAACTTAAGTGATTAATCATCCTTAAGTTACCAGTTCTATTTCTTCTAAAAATCTCATCGTTTCAAAACTCATAGTTTCTGTGTTTGTCTAAGATGGCTGCTATAAACAAACATGATACAGAAAATGGCACTCTCAACAAGCCACCGATGTTCACCCCTGAAGACTTTGACACCTGGAAAGTCAGAATGGAAGGATTCATCAGGAACCAGGACTTCAAACTCTGGAAGTCTGTTCTTGAAGGTCCTTACATTCCTACAGTTGTTGCTGCTGGAGCTGGGGGAGCTACAGTACCAAAAGACCCATCTATGTACTCGGATAAGGACTACAAGAAGATGGAAGTTGATTCTAAGGCTCTTTGGCTCATTCAGATGTCAATACCGAATTCCATTATACATGCATTCAAGAAATGCAAGTCTGCACAAGAACTTTGGAACTCCTTGAAGCAGATGTATGAAGGATCAGATGATGTCAAAGAAAACAAGAAAGATATGCTGAAACAAAAGTTCGAACTTTTGTCAACAAAACAATGAGACTATGTCATCTCAGTACCTAAGGTATGTCCAACTTGTAGATGAATTAACTATTGCAGGTGTGATGTTGGATAATGAAGATGTGCTAAGAAAATTTCTGAGATCTCTTCCAAAGGCATGGAACATTTATTCAGTTACAATCAGAAGAACAGAAAACTTGAAAACTCTAACTCTAGGAGAGTTATTTGGTATTCTCAGTTCTTACCAGATGGAATTAGAAGCCCAAGAATCTAAAGTTTCCCATATATCATCTGGTTCAGCTGCACTTTATGCACCCATCAACAATCCTCCATACCAGAACTATCAACCTATCTACCATCCTACCTCCACACCCACTGTCACATTTCCTGAAACTTTAAATTCATCAAACACACAATCAAACCCTGTCTCTAACCCAACTCCACTACCAACCTCTGGGCAAGGAGCTTTTATGGCTGAGGAAACCAACTACTTTCATCTGTGCCAGGAAGACTTGGATGGCATTCCTGCAGATGATCTTGAGGAGATGGATATAAACTATCAAATGGCCATGATCTCCTACAGAGCAAAGAAGTTTTATCAAAGAACCGGAACACAGTTCAAAAAGCACAATATGAAGACTGGGTTTGGGTTTGACAAATCTAAACTCAAATGCTTCAACTGCCAGCAGTTAGGACATTTTGCCAGGGAATGCAAGTCTTCAAGCACTCAGCCATTAGCTTTTGGGCAACCACAACAAAGGCCATCAAGCTCAACAAACAATGCAAACATTGCAGAACAAGACTTTTTAGATTGGAGCTTTCAAGCTGAGGATGCTTCCATCTCCAACTGTGCTTTAATGGCAAATGACTCATCTTCCTTAAGCAAGGTAACTGATAGTATGTGCACACCTGAATGCTTAGAAACATTAACTGTTTATAAAAAGATAAATTCTCAACTCTGTAACGAACTTGAGTCTTTACAAGTTCTCAAGGTAAATTTCTTTGAGGCTGAAAGAAATTACAAAGAAAAGATTGAAGAAATGGAAAAGACTATTTCCAGTTTAAAACATGAAGACACTAACAAACAGTGTCAAATTAAAAATCTTTTAGAAAGACTAACCATTGCCAAGACTGAACTTGTATTGGTTGAGTCTTACAGAGACAAATTTCTAAGTCAAGGTGAAAAATATGAAAAACTCTTTAGAATGAGTGATACATCTGAGCTTGTAAGAAAGATGGGAACTGGGTTGGTATAACAAAATGGAGCCTCCATCTGCTTATACTCCTTTGGTAGAAATCATATGTAAACTAGTAACAAATCTTGTGTATGAAGATGAGTTAGACATGCACAAGGTAGATCAAAGTGATGACCTCTCCGATCCAGACCCAAGTAACTCAACATGTTCAGATGAGAGGGATACTCCTATCAAATCAGAAATAACAAAATTAGCTTTAAGAAATAAGAAAAGAACTAAGAAAACTAAGAAACATTCAACAGTTTTTGTCAAAGCTAAAAACACATGGAGTATCTCATCAGATGAATATGTCACTTGTCCATCAGACAAGTCCAAGAGGGGTAGATCAACGGAGAGAAAGGTCAATTTTTTAGGAAAACAGACAAATCCTAAAGCCAACAAGTTTGTTGGAACATCCAAATCATCACTCTCTGAGGATAAAAGCTCAGCCTTCATCAAAAGAGATCAGCAGCAACACTCTCCTAATAGTCAAACTATATGTCTGATGTGTGGTGAGAAGAATCACTTTGTTGCTGATTGCTTCTATAATCCAAGAAGCAGAATTCTCTTAGAAACACAAAGAAGAGGAAGAAAGAAGAGCTGGAGCAAGTCATCTGTTTCTTCGGAAGTACCAGAAAGAAAATCAGTCATAAAGGTATCAGAAGCAAGCACTTCAAATAACTGGAAGAAACAAAACAAGAAAGCTTCCGGAAAGAAAGCTTTGGAAGCAAAAGAAAAGAGAGCTTCCGATGGAAAAGGAACCTCAGAAGCTCATAAAAAGAAGGCTTCTAACAAACAAATTTTTTACTTCGGAAGAAGACCATCGGAAGGAAAAGAAAAGTAGCTTCTGATGACTATCAAAGGAAACAGAATCTTTCGACAACTCACAAAGTAAAACAAGTATGGAAGAAGAAGGAATCAACTGATAAACCATCTCTCTTATCAGAAGCAAGCACATCATCTGTTCCACCTAGAATGATGTCAAAGAAATTTACTTATAATGATGCAAATGGAAAACCCAAGACCACATGGGCTTGGGTTCCCATCATAAACTAACTTACTTCCGGTCATGTACAGGGACGGAAGGAATCAAAAGACAACTTGTGGATAGTTGACAGTGGCTGTTCCAGGCACATGATAGGCAACAAGACTCACTTGCACAAATATGAACAATTCTTTGGAGGGTCTGTTGCTTTTGGGAGTGATCCAGTGGGAGGTTACATAACAGGTAGGGGCACAATCACTAATGGTAAGGTAAGCTTTGAGAATGTGTATTTTGTAAAAGAACTTAATTACAATTTACTAAGTGTATCACAGGTGTGTGATCAAAAGCACAACATGTTGTTTACTGAGCATGAATGCATTGTCCTGAAAGTAGGATTTGTGGTACCAAATGATAAAATTCTGCTCAAGGCTCCAAGAAGAAACAACATGTATATGCTAGACATGAGCACAGCTGCACCTGTTAGTAATATAAGCTGCTTTGTCTCAAAAGCTTCACTTGATGAATCATCTCTTTGGCATAGAAGACTTTGTCATGTAAATCTCAAAAATATGAATAAACTTGTCAAAAATAACATAGTAACTGGTTTACCAACAAAGGAATTCATATGTGTTGACAAATGTGTTGCATGCCTAAAAGGTGAGCAACACAAGTCATCACATCATGCCAAAGAGAAATTCTATAACAACAGTCCTGCATCTGCTTCATATGGACTTGTTTGGTCCCACAAATGTAAAAAGTCTTGGTAGAAAGTCATATTGCTTGGTGGTTACTGATGATTTCTCTCGGTATACCTGGGTATTCTTCTTGAGTACCAAGGATGAAACAGCTGAGATCCTAAAGTCATTCATACTTAGGCTGGAGAATGAGAGTGACCACCGTGTAAAACTAATTAGATCAGATCAAGGAACATAATTCAAAAATCAGGTTTTAAATTCATTTTGTGAATCTAAAGGTATAACAAGACAATTTAGTGCTCCTAGGACTCCACAACAAAATGGTGTTGCTGAGAGAAGGAATAGGACACTAATTGAGGCTGCAATGACTATGTTGTCTGATGCCAAACTTTCAATAACTTTTTGGGCAGAAGCAGTCAATACTGGGTGTTATGTCCAAAATAGAGTATTGGTAGTTAAGACACATGGTATGACTCCTTATGAAATTTGGCATAAGAGAAAGCCATTCATTTGATTTCTCAAACCATTTGGATATCATTGTACCATCTTGAATACTAAAGATCATTTAGCCAAGTTTGCTGAGAAATCATCAGAAGGCTACTTTGTTTGGTACTCTTCACATGCTAAGGCTTATAGAGTATACATCAAAGCTTCCAGGATTATTGAAGAGTCTGCAAATGTTCAGTTCAATGAATATACTCTTAATAAACCTGGAACAGGCCCTGATTGGTTATTTGATCTTGATAGCTTTACATCTGTATTTAATCTGGTGAAAGAGTATGTTCCAGTTTCACAGTCAGCTACCACTGACACCTCTAAAGGCACAAGAGAAGATGACTTTCGTGTTAAACTGCCAATAGCTTCAAGACAAATCTTGGCAGAATCCACTTTAGCACAACATGGTGTATCACAGTCTGAGACAACAGACACTTCTCAGGCAGGTCCGTCAATTGAATCTACTTCTGAGTTACAACATCAAGAAGAAGTAGGAAGTCCTTCAGCAGCGGTAAATCCTCAGGAGACCACCATTCTCAGAGAAAATCAACCCTCCCCAGTCCAAAATCAGAATCCAAAAGATCTGCCAGAAATTCAACTTGAGATAGTACTTCCTAATATTGAGTCGATCAACATGGATGTGGGTTCTCAACTGGATGTGATTCCCAGAACTCGCAACCATGACACTCATCCAGTTGAAAACATTATTGGCAATGTTGAAGAAGGTGTAAGAACAATAAGCTCTATGCACGAAGCAAACATTTGTTTGTTCTCATGTTTTCTATCCCAAATAGAACCAAAAAAGGTTGCTGAAGCATTGAAAGACAACAGTTGGGTGGAAGCCATGCAGGAGGAGCTTCTTCAATTTGAAAGACAAGGAGTATGGAAAACTTGTCCCTTACCAAAGGGAAAGTATGCCATCGGAACCAAATGGGTTTTCAGGAACAAGAAAGATGACAAGGGTGTTGTCATCAAAAATAAAGCAAGATTAGTTGTACAAGTTTACACTCAAGAGGAGGGAATTGACTACGATGAAGTCTTTTGCACCTGTTGCAAGAATTGAAGCCATCAAAATCTTTTTAGCATTTGCAGCTGCCAAGAACTTCAAAGTGTTTCAAATGGATGTCAAAAGTGCCTTTCTCTATGGAAAGATTGAAGAGAAGGTTTATGTGTGTCAGCCTCTTGGTTTTGAAGATCCAAAGTTTCCTGATCATGTCTGTAAGCTTGATAAAGCTCTCTATGGGTTGCATCAAGCTCCCCGAAAATGGTATGAAACTTTGTCTTCCTTTTTATTGTCTAACAATTTCAAGAGAGGAACAATTGATAAAACTCTCTTTTTCAAGAAGTCCAATCAACATATCATGCTAATACAAATCTATGTTGATGATATTATTTTTGGTTCAACTAATGAATCTCTCTGCAAGGACTTTGAATCACTAATGAAATCCAAGTTTGAAATGAGTTCAATAGGAGAACTCACCTTCTTTCTTGGACTACAAGTGAAACAAACTCCTACAGGGATTTTTATTAATCAATCAAAATATGTCAATGACATTCTTGAAAGATTCAAGATAACTGCTTGCAAAGCTTTGGGAACTCCTATGTCCAAGACAACATCTCTTAGCCCTGATCTTGAGGGGGGGATGTTGATCAACACCAATACAGGGCGATGATAGGCTCTTTGATGTATCTCACAGCAAGCAGGCCAGATATCATGTTTGCAACTTGTGTCTGTGCAAGATTTCAGGCCACTCCCAAAGTCTCACATTTACTGGCTGTGAAAAGAATTTTTAGATATCTCAAAGGAGCACCAAATCTAGGATTATGGTATCCTAGAAATGAAGACTTCCAGTTCCTAGCTTACACTGACAGTGATTATGGAGGGTGCAACATCAGGAAGAAATCAACATATGGAGGATGTCAATTTCTTGGATCCAGGATTGTATCGTGGAAATGCAAGAAACAGTCATGTGTTTCTACTTCTACTGCAGAAGCAGAATACATAGCTGCTTCTAGCTGTTGTGCACGAGTCATTTTGATTCAAAATCAGATGAAGGATTATGGAGTGGATCTGTTCAATACTCCTATTCAGATAGACAATTCCAGTGCAATCTCCATCACCAATAATCCTGTCAAGCATTCCAAGACCAAGCATATTGACATCAGATACCATTTCATCATAGATTGTGCAGACAAGAAGTTAATTCATTTAGTCAAAGTTGATTCAGAACACAACTTGGCTGATCTTTTCACCAAGGCATTTGATGAAGGAAGATTCAGGTATTTAATAACAACCATTGGAATGATTAACTTTGAATAAGTGAAGAAATAAGGAATAAATGATTCTTCGGAAGATTAACTCAACTTATCTTTTGATGAGTAAATACTCAGCAAAAGATATGTTCAATCTTCGGAAGCATTATTTCTTCCTTAATCGGAAGTGATCACACTTCAGAAGTTAAATTATCTTCTGAAGTAATACTCTTCCGATACATTAACTTCGGAAGCTAAATCTTTCGATAATACTCTTCAGAAGAAAGTTTCTTCCGAAGAACATTCTATATAATGTACTTATCTGATATTTCAGCAGCAGTGCTTCTGACAGTATAAACTTTATACTTCGGAATCAAATCTCTTCTGCAAAACTTTTTTGTTCTTAAACTCCTTCCGAAAGCTACATCTTCGGAAGCTCCTTTGTCCTTAATAAATTTTGAATATTTATTATGAAACCAGCTGTCATCGGAAGACCTTTTTCTGACATCTGGATCTCAAATTTAATGTGTCTATATATTAAATGCTGAAATCCGAAGGTATAAATAGGTCTCCCGCTCATTCATCTTCTCTCACCGTTTCACTTCAAAATTGCCTTTCTTCTTTCTCTCAAATCGTAACCTAGAAACCGTCAATTGAAATGGATCCTCCTTCTTTCAAACCTGCTCACAACGTACCTGCGGAGTTATCAGCAGAGCATGATGCTGACTTCGCACCAATCATCTTTTTTCTTCAAAGAAGCAGGTATCTCTTTGCACTCACTGTTCAGCCCTTGGTGTATGAATCTCATCACCAACAATTTTGGGCATCCTGTTCTGTTTCTTCTTCTTCCAATGGTCAGACTCTCAATGCCACCATTGATGCTCATCCTGTTTCTATCAATGTGGAAACCATTTGTCGGCATCTTAGACTAAATGTTGCCGGTGGAAAGGTCTCATTCACAAAGGATGAGATAGCATCGACATTTCAGTCGATGGGGTACGAATGTCCTCTCCCTTCAACAACCTATTTGAAGGGTAGAGTGTCCTATAATTACAAGTACCTTATACATTTGTTCCTTCACTGTCTTTCCAATAAAACTGGTGGTTGGGATCAAATTCCATCTGACTTAGCTTCGGCTATTCATGGTTTGGTCTCCAACCATCTGTTTAACTTTTCTGCTTTTATTTTTAATAATTTGGTTGACAATATTTCGTCACCAAAGAAATTTTGTATGTACCCCAGGTTTTTGCAACAGATATTTAATGAGGAGTTGGGCACCTCCCTCAATTTAACTGGGAATACATACAAAATGCCCTTGGTTTCTTCCAAGATTTTTGTGCAACTAAAGAAGAAGGGTGCTCAGTTTTCTGGGACATTCACTCCCCTTCTTCCATCTATGGAGTCACATACTCCTGAAGGTGACAGCTCTGTTAACCCCACAGATGCTGAACCCAGACCTTCCACTTCTGTTCCTCACCCCATAAAGATTACTTACAAACGCAAACGAACCCCTGTGCAACTCTCTACTGTTGCTCAGGCTCCTTCTACTGATCCCAAAAGAAAAAGGTGAAAAGGACTGCCCAGGGCACAGTCCTACCTAAGGTGAAAGCCACACCTCTTGTTGATCCACAGGTTCTTCCTCTGGAACCTGTGGCTGCCCTTAACCAGCCTGAAAGCCCTCAGCTTATGTCCCAAAACATATATGAGAATATTCAAAGTGAAAACCCTATTCTTGGGTCTGCTTCAACTGAAGCAACTCAACTAGATCAGAGACTGTCTCCCAAGTCTCCAGGTTCTTACCACCCAGAAATGCCCCCCACCCATACTTTCACCCAGGCTCAAGGAGCTTCTGCAGCAACTGTGGAGGAACCCCTCTCTCCCACTACCCAAACCTTAATGAGAGTGGTGACACAGTTACAGGCAAGGTTTCCTGACCCAGAGCCTATTCTATCAGAGGTTGGCCCTAGTAGTTCTGAAGGGGTTAATGCAGGTGAGGATGCCACTACTGTTGATCTTAATCAAGATCCACAGGACAGTGGTACAGGCAATAGGAACTCACCTGCGGCAACCTATGTTAGGGAGAACTTCTTTGAAGCCCTTCTCAATGAAGGGAATCCATGGAGCCAAGAAACCACATCTGGTGGTGGAGGTGCAGGAGCTAGGCTCAGTACTCCATCGCCCAAGGATTCCACTCATGTGGATGAGGGCACCAGAGAACAGGAATTGACGGCCACAGTTGCAACACTCCAAGCCAGGGTGGCCACCTTAGAAGCTGAGGTTGCTGCCCTGCAACTTGAGATCCAGAACAGAGATGATGCTATTCTGGATCTCAAAAGGCGTCCCCCAGTGGACTTTTCTCCATTTCATCTTGCTCCTGCTACAACCACATCATCTCCCCTGATGCTACCAAAAGGGGGAGAATGCACCCTCTGCTGGGTTAGCACCAGAAGCAAGAGAAGAGGAAAGTGCACAGGAGGTTAACCCATCCATAGTCACTTTGACTGCTGAATGGGATGACTTCTTGGGCACTTACTTTCAAGCTTCTTCTACTTCCTCTTCTTCTTCTTCTTCTTCTGAGGATACAAGGGAGGTTGCCAAAGAGACTGAAAAGCAAACAACAAATGTCTCTTTGGAACCTCAGTCCCCTTCTAGGACTAAGTCTCCAACTGAGACTCACTTGTCCCCTTCTGGGACTAAGTCTCCAACTGACACTCACTTGTCCCCTTCTGGGACTAAGTCTCCTTCTGAGACTGTAGCCCAGGTTGCCATGGAAGAAGCTACACAAGAAGAACCAATATTCATGGAACCTGTGTCCCCGTCTGGGACAAAGGCTGCCGAAGACCTCTCCTCCTCTCCTGAGCCCCTTGTGGAAACTAATAAGGAATCATCTAAGGTGATTGGTCAACTGGAGGAGACAGTGAATGCTGAGGTTAACTCCGAAGCTGCAGCTGCTTCCGAAGGCCCAGTCATTATTGATGATTCCTCCACAGAGGAGCTAAGTGCCAATGAACCAACTGGTGAGGCAACAGGAGACACTGCCTCTGGAGTAAAATTAACTGCTGATGACAAAGGAAAAAGGAAGCTAACCCCAGAGGAGGAAGCAGAACAAGAGGAGAGGATTCCCAAAAAGAAAGTAAAGGACAACAAGACGCCTCTCGGGACGAAAAACGAGTTAGACTCTCTGCTCTGCTTGAAGAGAGAGGCTATGACTTTGATGAAGTATGGGGCTGATCGGTGCCTCAGATGGCTGCCGAGCTGGACAAGGTGCAGCAGCAAGAACAGGCTACTGCTGCATCCAAGGCCCAAACTGTCCTTACAAAGAAGCAAAAGGAGAAGGCCTACAGAGACAAGAACAAGGCCTTTCTCCTGGAATATGGCTTCCATGCTCGGAAGCTAGGCCCTATGAAGAACTCAACCATGGATATGCATATCAGAGATATCAAGGCTAAAGTTGCCAGATGTGAGTTACTTCTAATTAAGCAAATAAGGGCTCAAAAAGCAAGCCTAATAAGAGGCTTAGGCTTAGGGGAAGGGGTAAGAATAGAATTTCCCCTCTCTGGAACAGGAATAAGGCAAGGAGAGAAAGTCATGTGTGGGAAAGCAACAAAAGCCATGTTCCCCAACATGTTTCCTATCAACCCTAAGGAAGAACAACCATCTCCTCCATCAAGTTCCTCTATGGACAACATGCCAATCTCTTCAGTGATCAAGGTCAATAAAAGGAAAAAGACTGCAAGAACACAATCATCATCAAACCCTGATCCTGAGAGACAAACTTAGGATGATGAGAGGAGAACAGAACCCTCAATTGCTGAGGATGCTGGTCCACAGCCTACTGCAACAACAGCTGCAGCAGTAGGATCTAATGTGGAAGAACAACAAGCCAGAGATCAGAGGAGTGCCATCTCCTCTGACTCTGAGCCAGACTCACCTCCCCCAGGATCAAAGGACAAAACAGGAGGATCAATGCCAAAAGACAATCCAAAAGATCTATATGAGCTACAACACCATCATACCTATGTTCCTGTTGTGAAGTGGAGCTACAGTAGACTTCATAAAGAGTTTACTCTCACTCTGAGCAATGGAGGAATAAAGCTTGTGAATTTGGTGCAATTGTTTGCGCTGGCTGCACCCTTTGTCTTTGATCTGGAAAACCTTCCTCTTGAAAATCTAGATGAGGGACAAGAAGGGAGGTAGCAATCAGATGGGCAAAGGCAAGGGCTCAGGTCCTGTAAAGACTAATAAAGGCTGATGCTCACCAAACTTCTCATTTTGTCTAAGTACAGGAGCTACATTGACCAAAAGCCTTCGGAAGGAAGAAGTAACTCTTCGAAAGCAGCATTGCTTCCAAAGGATAACTTATTCCTACTGAAGGTTTTACAAAACATCTGCTTCGGAAGAAAAACACTTAAAAGTATTAAAGCTTCTATAGACTTAAAGCTTCCGAAGATTACAAGCTTCCGAGGAATCTTCCTTTACACCTTTGACAAAGACTGTAGCTGATTACTTTCATAGTACAAAAGGGACTGACACAAGACATGTTGGTCTGATCAAATACAAAAAGAACATATCGAAAGTCAGGCAGCAGCTTACTTTCCTTCCTCAGCATTAAATGCAAAAGATTATCTGAATCCTTGAAGATCATCAACATTAAATGCTTTGTGTATCCAGCTAGTCTTTGGTTAAGTCAATGTCTATATTTGTAATAATTGTAATTGAGTGTCTTAGCCTGTTAAGACACTCCTCATACTAGAATAAGCTTTACTTTATGTACTTGTCTAGTATATCCAACTTGTATTCCTACGAGTATACGGTTGTAGCCTTGGTTATATAACCTCTCATTGTAAACCAGCTAAGTGTGTGTGTGTGTGTGCTTGTACACTTGTTACTTTGAGAGAAATATATCCTTGAGCTTGAAATTATTCTGGTGTTCTTATTGTTGTTCAAAGATTATTACTTTGTCATTTGAGTATTTGAGAGATTAATCTAACAGAACATTCCGCATCTGTTAGAGTATAGAAAGAAATACTTGTGAAGTGTTGTTTAGATTTAGCAACCCGATCCTACAAAGACCCTGCCACTAAGAGAAAATACAGATTCCGAAGCTACCGTGGAAGCTTGTACAGTTAGTAAATCACGGGCCATGGCGGCAAGAATCGGAAACTCGGATTCCTTTGCTTTCCACCAAGCCAAAATATCAAAATTGCGATATGACTCGGCCGTCATATCAGATACGTAATCCGTACCACTATACCGGACGAGTTCGCTTGAAGGGGTATTACCCCTTTGACGTTTAGCGGTGACGTTTCGAACCGTGTTCAATAGGTTAACCATCGGATCTCGTGCTCGAGAAGCACTCGAACTTGATGAGGAACCAGGGGTGGGCATATGTATGTTTCCACCATATTTAATCAAATAAAAGTCATACATAGATTGTAAATTATTATTAAAAACATTTTTTGCTTCGGTTGAAAAGCTTGGGTATATCTCGTGTATGTCAAGAGCGTCATAAATTTCGTCTATCAAGCATTCCACCCCCGTAACATTTAAAATTGGGTTTAAAGCGGCCGCGCGAGTAAAAACGGATGGTAATTCAAGAAAATACTTTAGTAATTTATTTCTCGCATCGGTAATATCATGTTAGAAAACATTTCATTTTTATTTTCAAATGTTTTAAAGTTTGTAACCATTAAAAATATCTCCGAAAGAACCGAAGAACTAGTCGGGTAATGAGTCCCTGATAGTTTAGTAGTTGATGATTTAAAAACTTCAAGAAATTCAGATAATAATTGGACATTATCCCAAGAACTATACAAAAATACGTCGACATAACCCCGGTCGACGAGACTTGCGTGAAACATTTGCAAAGTATCTTTTTGTCGTAAAGCACTTTAAGCATTAGGCAAGTGGAATTCCATCTGAGGTACATCCCAATTTGCACCCAAAGAAATCCTCCCCGTATCTTTACAAAATTTCCTATATGCCATATGTCGTGCCCGGCTCTTTTTAAAAATATCATGTAGCATTTGTCGACAAACGTTTATAAATTTTGTAACATCATCAGTGCCAATACCATCTTGCACAATTAAATTTATTATATGTGCAACACATCTTGAGTGAAAAAATGCACCATTACATAACGGCAAACATTTTAATTTTAATTTTTCAACCGCCGTCGTATTGTTTGAAGCGTTATCAAATGACATTGAAAATATTTTTTTTCTAACTTAAACGTCGTTATTACATAATCTAAAATTTGAAATAAAATGTCACCGGTATGTGGATACGGAAAAGTTCAAAAGCAATGGTGCGTTTCATCATTATCCATGATGACGGTTCTACCCAATGAGCGGTGACGCAAAGGTAGGATTCGGGTAGATTATGTGGAGCCGACCAAACAACACTAGTTAAGTTAACCCCCGTATTTAAATTTTCAAAATATGCAACTAGTTCATGTTTGACATGTTTCCACATCTTTAAACAATGGCGTCTAAGAGTTTGTCGACTTACGTGGGTGTAGCGTGGTTGAAGCGTCTTCCGAATCATGCTTGTTAACCGAGGGTTGTCGAAATGGCTAAACGGCAACGCCTCTTGAATCACGAACTTCATCATTCGATCCTGAACCTGATCAAGGTCATAATTAACTATTCCACCTTCAACATAGACTCGAGATCCTTTTTCAACGTCTTGCGAAACGGTTTGGTGATGTGCTTCTTCAAATTCGAATTCGATTCTTTCCCTAAATATATTCCACAAAACTTGAAACAAGCTTTTATAGAACCATCACTAAGCTCGACCAAATCCCAATTGCACCATATCTCCGGGTTCCGATTGTGTTCAATAACACGAACAAACGTTGGTTCGGTGTTGGAACCTTAACCGACCGAAGAATTTGAAGCATCCATGATAACAAAAGGAAAATTATAAAGAGTATTGAGACTTTGAGAGTAGGAAACGAGAAAACGAAAAACCAAAACGAGAGATGGAGACTAAACAAGCGCGTATAAATAACGTTTTTTGCGTTTTTTTTGCGTTTTTTTCGTGTTCGGGATTGCGTTTTGAGTTGTGTGATCACTCCATACCACCCAATACCTATTTATACTAGTTTAAGGGGTCAAAAAATGGTCTCAAACGGTCAAAAAACGGCTATAATTCGATCTCCAACGTTTATATTCTAACGGCTATAACCGATTCCGGGTAGGAACCGGTTCCGGTTCGGGTCTGGGTACTAACCGGTCTAGTGGGAAAAACGTGGAACCGAGTCCTAACTTTCGGGTACTTCTGGGTAGGGATCGGTTCTTGAAAATATTGGGTAGGAACCGGTTCCGGTTCAGGTCGGGTCAGGAATCGATTACGATGGCCACCTCTAGCTGCAACTATAAAATGTCTTTAGCTATAAGTCTAATATTACATGTATACGTTCGTTAGTATGCAATACATGTAAGTATTTAAAATGAAATTATTTCGTGTATATAAAGTGTTTGCAAAAGATAGGTGAAATTCCTAACTGGTTCCGGGTAGGAACCGGTTCCGGTTCGGGTCCGGGTACTAACCGGTCTAGTGGGAAAAACGTGGAACCGGGTCCTAACTTTCGGGTACTACCGGGTAGAGACCGGTTCTTGAAAATACCGGGTAGGAACCGGTTCCGGTTCGGGTCGGGTCCACCTGGTCGGGTCCAGGAACCGATTACGATGGCCACCTCTAGCTGCAACTATAAAATGTCTTTAGCTATAAGTTCTAATATTACATGTATACGTTCGTTAGTATGCAATACATGTAAGTATTTAAAATGAAATTATTTCGTGTATATAAAGTGTTTGCAAAAGATAGGTGAAAAATAACATCATTTGGGATATAAAAGAACTAAAACATGTTATGGTTGTATGTAATGAGTAGCAAATGTGTACCAATTGCTACACATTTGCTACAAACCTTTTAATTTATTCATTAATTGTGTCGCAAATGTGTCGAATTTCACATTAAAATGATTAGTTGCGTCACAAATGTGTCGCATTACACATAGAAATTGTTTATTGCGTCACAAATGTGTCAAGTACTTGTCTTTTAAAAGGATATGTTGCAAATGTGTCGGAATCTCAGATGATTAGAAAAAAACGTACGAAACATGAATCGAACAAGAATGCTTTGTTTAGAAAATGTAAACACAAACCATTCCAATTAAAGGCCTTTTTTAAATTTTGTTGTTGAGTAAATTTTATATAACATTAATTTTCCATATTTTTTTAAAGTTTTTAAAATGGGAATCACTCTGAATAAACTGGTGGAGATTTGGAGACTTCGGTTTTCAGGAGCACGTTTCCCACCATTTATTCCCCATTTCCCCCCATTCGGCTCTTCTGTTGCTTCAGCCACGAATCGATCGAAATCGACTACCAGCTGCGCTCCTTGCCCGGTTGCCTCCGGCGACCACCGGTGCTCCACCAGCTTTAGTGGCTTCTCTTGCTGCAACCGACGTGCAAACGAATAGGTATTTCATTTCGTGAATTAGTATTGAATGCTTGATTTATTGTATGTGTTTGCAAGTGAGTACTTGAATCCTTTGAGCGTACAGCTCATGTTTTTCAAAAGGGATTCAAACGAGTCATCTTTTGTTTTTTCAAAAGTGTACAGCTCATGTTTTTGATTTTTGAAATCCCTTTAAAATGCTTGATTATTCTGTGCTCCTTTTATCTTTTGTTCATATAATATTGTTTACTTTGTGTTTAAATGACAGTATAGTTTGATGTTGATCATGTTTAGGTGAAAGATTATCATGCTCACCACCTGTTTGACAAAATGCTTATACCAGAATCACTTCAACAAGACATAGTTATCAGTTAAAGTTTAATCATAACTGGTCAAAGTATGGTCAATATAACTGTTTTGTTTATTTTATATCTGTTTAAAGATTACTTATTTGTTGTAGCTTGAATAGCTTAGGACTCAAGTTAGTTCTCATATAAATAGATGGTAAGATGTCTGAGCATGCAATTTTTTTAGTATGGAACAAGATGGATCTGATCAGTTATGGGTACAACTTATAAAACTTGGGTAAAGCTAAGCTTATAAAAGTTTTCTTGTTTTTTTTTTTTTTGTGTTGTTTTGTTTAGGTATTTTGTGAAGTTAGATTAGTTAGTGTTGATTTTTTAGGTATTCTGTGAAATTAGTGTTGATTTTTTTAGGTATTTTGCGGCTTCACCACCGTCATACGCCTTCATCGCGTCTCCATATCCTGGTCAGTGTTGTGAAATTAGTGTTGATTTTTTTAGGCATTTAATGATTTACAACTCAGGTTGAAGTTTTGAGTTGCGCATTAGTTTTTTTTTTTGGATATTTGTACTTCATTTCGTTTAAGTGGGCTAGTTAGGCCAAGTTGGGTTAGTTCCTGTAAGTTCTGAAAGATGTTGTAGGTTGCAAAAATAAATACATCTTGATACAAAAATATGAACTTTAATCATATTATTAAGCCCTCTTTGACGGTTCCACGTCCTACATTGAAAAAGATGTCAACAAACACTACCATGCTTATTTAGAGTGATTCCCATCAACACTTCTTTAACAAAATATTACATTTGAAGTTTGTATGATTTGTAGTGTAGCAAAACAGCTGCTTTTTAGCTAACATTATTCAACTCATATTTAGAATTTTAGTATGCCAATGTAGCTGTTATTTGTTAATGTAACATAGTTTGAGATATTTTTGTATACACGTTCTTTGTTTTTTTTAAGTTCTAATGTTTGTGGAATTTTAGTCACAGATCAATAAAAATGAGGTCTAATAGAGAATGGATGTACACAATGAGAACCAATAGTAAAGGTTTTTTCAATATGGAATTTCAAAAGTATGTAAAATATTTCTTGGATTTTGCTTTCGCCAACGCAACTAACATTCAAAGACAAACTATAGAAGGGTGTGAGAGATATGTACGGTCCAGACTGCACTGAGGATAATGCAGATGTGTGGGAGCGTGTGCAGGCAAAAGATCCCACAAGTCGTTACTTGAACCAACGGGTATATGGAATTGGAGATCCTGATATTAATTTTGTTGTGACTGAGGCACCATCCTCATCTCGCGGAGTACCTCAATCATATGCTGAGTATCGGCAGTCGCAAGAAAAGGTATAGTTATTTATTTATAGCTCTACCAGTCATGTATTTCATCAAAATCTTCTCTATTTTATATTGTTCTTTAGGTTTGTATGCAACTTAGATAACCATTCTGTTTGTGCTATCAAAGAAGGTGAAATGGGGGGATTCAATAGAAAAAATTAAAAAAAAGACTTACTGTGTAAATATTTAAACTGAAAACCATTCTGGTTGTGCAATCAAAGAAGGTGAAATTGGGGGATTCAATAGAAAAAAATTAAAGACAAAAAAACTTATTGATGATTTCCCCTGCAATGATAAAAAAAGGAGGTTCTGCTGATGATGCTTGGAAGAATTAAAATGCTAAAAAAGGTATGAATCTTGATCCCGATACCGTCAAATCCTGTACAACAAAAAGAAAAAATAAATATGTTTTGGTCTCATCTTTCAAATATGATACGAATAAGCTTCAGAGGTTTGGTAGATCATAGATGATGCCCTAGCCCTTAGGTTGTGTATAATTTTGATTTTGAATTTGTTTTATATGACATGGTTGACCGAAAGTTTCTTTGAAAATACAAAACCCATGCATGGTTAATTGTGGCTGATTTGTGTCTTTTAGTTTTGGACCATACCCACTGGTTTCAATGACTTTCGTGATTTATTATCTTCTCATGAGTTGAAGTAGTGCAAAAATTTCAAACCTGATTGCTGGTGATGTCTATATGGTTACCAGAACCAGTTAACCTGAATTTTTAAATATATATATCATATAGTATTAAAAATAGAATAAAATAGTATGATTAGAAGTTAGAAACTTGAATTACTCAAGATAATAGAATTTTTAAGTGTTGTTGAATATTTGATACTTGAAGCTAGTTTTTAAGGTGAATTTATGATTAATTCACTTGAGAAAAATTCCATTAACATGCTTTGACTATGGCAGGTGAACAGGAAAATGGATATGAAAGAAATCCATACATATATGAAAAGATGGATATTGAAATCTTGATTTATTTATGGGTTGAAGTAGTTATTATATCAAGAACAGAAAGATTGAATTTTTTTACTAATTATTATGCATGTTTTAACAAATTTTAGGTTAAAGATTTGGAATAACAAGTGCAAAATCTTGGCTCTCAACTTGAAATCGACAGAAAATTAAGAGAGGAGTCAGAGAAACGACTCGAACAAAGATTGCGAGAGCAACATGAGCTGGTACAAGAAAACATGCGGCGACAAATGCAGGAGTTTACAAGTAACTTTGGTCCTCGTGATAAAAACTAATTGTTGGGTTGAATTTTGGTTGTTATTTTGGACATTTTAAATTGTGTTAATTTTCTATTGTAGACATCAAAACTTGGAAGATTTATGTATGAATTTCTTGTTTAATTAGGTGGTTATGTTTATGGTTGATTTTGTGAAACAATTTTTTGAAATTTTTGGGATGAATTAGATCATTTTAGTATTTAACAAAATCTGAATATTTTTGTTTTTAAATAGTTTTTTATTGAAAACATTTTTGTTGCAAATTTGTAGCAAAGAAAAATGAAAATAAAATGTGTTTTGTCACAAATCTGTTGCAACCTAAAAATTACGTTTCGTCGCAAATCTGTTGCAAGCAAAAAGAAAATAAATTATCTTTCGTCGCAAAATGTGTCAGTAAATATAAAATGATGCAAATGCGTAGCTCATGGAAAACGTCGCAAATGTGTCGGTAAATATAAAACGATGCAAATGCGTAGCTAATGGAAAACGTCGCAAATGTGTAGGTAAATATAAAATGATGCAAATGCGTAGCTAATGGAAAACGTCGCAAATGTGTCGGTAAATATAAAACGTCGCAAATGTGTCGGTAAATATAAAATGATGCAAATGCGTAGCTAATAGAAAACGTCGCAAATGCGTCGGTAAATATAAAACGATGCAAATGCGCAGCTAATGGAAAACGTCGCAAATGTGTAGGTAAATATAAAATGATGCAAATGCGTAGCTAATGGAAAACCCAAATGATTAATTTAGTAAATGTAATAATATTTAAACGGATAAATAGAAAATTGGGTGTGGCGTAGCAAATGCGTAGGAAGTTTGCGACACAGTTTTTTTGTCGCAAACTTGTCGTAACTTGTGTTGCAAATTTGTAGCTAAAATTTTGCAACAAGGGTTTTTACCACAAATGTTTTTTAGGAAATGTGTCAGAAAGTGTTATTTGCAACGCATTTGCTACAAAAATTAGCGTCGCAAATTTATTTTTTTCTAGTAGTGAGCTATTTTATGAGCAGGTGCTATGCATAATGCTTCATGTTTTTATTATCTTAAAAGGTTGTCCTATTTGCAAACCATATTTTGCTATTATTAATTATTACATCTAAATCAATAAATAATTTTTCAAGGAGCAAGCCACTATCGTAATATATAAGACCATGTATACTAATGAAGCTCTTGTCGCTCCATATAGGCGTGTCACATAGACGTCATATAGTCAACCATCACCATCCACCCCCTTATAACTTCATATCACCATTACATGTGTTATCATCATTCCCCTATCATTTTCCTATCACTCTACGTCTTGACCACATTTATTCAATATTTGATTATTTGATTATTTTTTTAATTATAAATTAAATGAAATAAATACATAATATTATTAAAAAAAATTAAAATTACGAAATAAAATAAAAAAATTACATAATAAAAAAATACATAAAAAATGAATCCATATTATATTATTCATGATCCGCTACTTCGTCTTTTCGGCTATTTCACGAACGTGACCGGTTAAGTAACCGGTTGGAGTCCACAACAATTTCATATCATTGTTGTATATTTTTCTGTTGTAAAACGACAAATATTTGTAACGACTCGGAGATGGTCTCCGACGTGCCTTTGTAATCGGTTAAAGATGAGGCTTGTGGTCGTTTTCCTTATTGTTTCGACCGCGCAGACGTTGAGGAGAGAGTGGGGACATGTCCATCTCGACTTCCTCATCTGACTTGTTTAAGTTAAGGAAACATCGACCTTTGGAGTCAGATTGAGTTTTCGTGTATTTTCTGAACGATGACGTCTTCGTCCGTTTCGAAGTTTGTAACTTTGGGACGGGATGCCATTTAGTTGATTTTCTAATAACCTGCCACGATGGGATATGAGAAAATGACCCGTTTTCTCTAGCATAGGTCATCAACGCCTTTTCATGACCATTTCGTCATTCTCACCACTTTTTCAGTTGTTGTGGTGTTGAATCCATTCCATTAAATTTCGTGATTTTACGTTGTAAGTCGTGACATTTTCCGGAAATCATTTTGTTCTTCTGGTCTAAGTCATGACTCATTGCTAAAAAAACTTACCTCTAACACGTTTTCAAAATTCCGTACACGTTTGGTTATTAACAACGAACGGATCTTCGGAAACATTAATGTATGTACGAGCTAGTGCTACCTCCTCAACTTCCGACCATCGAGTAATGGTCGGTTTTTTTAGGCACTTGCTTTCTTCTATGCCTTCGTCGTGATGTAGCCGATTGGAGGTCGCCTTGTGTTTCCAGGACCACCTCAACATCGGGTTCTGCTTGGTTTTTGGAAATGTTTTCAAAAGCGGGTGAATTTTGATTAAAAAACGGTTGTTATAGGTACCAATTTGAAAATGTTATAAATGATTTCGGGTCATTTGTAAAGCTTTGAGGACATTAACAATTTATAAACGGGTCATTCGTAAGTATTTTTGTTGTGAGTTGAATGCCTTTATACTACAAATTTTTCCTTTTATAATTTTACACAATCTAAATTGAAATATCGATTTAAGCATGGACAAATCACATTCTAGATGAATAATAAAAATTGCTTCCTCTTATTTTTTTACTTAATGCTAGATAAATTTTTTGTTTTTAAGAAAATTAATCTTTTTCTTAGTTAATGGTAGTTTTTGAGTAAAACAACTGCTTCCAGTTTTAGGCCCTGTTTGGGATTGCTTATTTAAATTCAAAAGGACTTTTTGTCAAAAGTACTTATTAACTTATGACTTTTTATGACTTTTTGAAATAAAATTTTAAAAATGTGTTTAATTAACTTTTTCAAAATTAATTGTCAAAATGACCAAAAAGGACATTTTTTATTGACACTATTTAATGTTATTGGTAAAGGGTAAAGAGTGTGGTAGATTTGTAATTTTATGTGAATAAGTTATGTCAAACCCCGACCGGTGGCGGAATACGCCGGGGCATGATATGTGAAAGATTGTTTCAAAAGCTCATGATATAAATTCGAAGTTTCATAACTTAAATTACTAAAAGTTCAAAGTCTAACACAAACGTTACAATACAACATCAAAGTCAAATACAAAATTTAGAACATAATTAATTTGATAAACTATCTAGGTCCATTCTTCCTAGATTTGCAATATAGTCTTTCACTTAACCTGTAACACATGTAAAGTAAATGTCAACTAATTGAATAGTTGGTGAATAGTCATATTTTTGATAGCATAAGTATAAAAGTATGCAAACTTAAATAGCATTGAGTTTGAATATCATATAGTGAATGAAACAAGCATGTGTAAATGGTGTACCATCCCTTTTTAACACTAAAAGAGAAGAGAGTGCGACTCTCTTAGGAACTAAGTACTAGAATACGTGCAAAAATGAATAAGAATAAATGAGTATACAAATACAATTCCAACACTTAATAATAATTCAACAACAAAGCATTTCATAGTTTGCATAAGTTTCAAGAAGAGTACATAGTTTAAGCATTTGAAATAGGACATGTGTGACACCCCAAAATAATTTAAAACTAAAAGGGGATATGAAAACTCACTTGTTTTTGCTAAGCAATCCAATAATACAACTATAGGTAATTGTGGATCTACAAACACTTGTCAACCTGTTTTTGAAATAATATGCATAAGAATATGTCTACAAGTTCCTTAGTCTCTAATCATTCTAAGACATAACGCGAGTTTAGACTTATAAGGCTTAGGTTTATTAAATAAAATAGCTTAAAAGTTCAAATAAAAAAATTTATAAGTTCAAATAATTAACTTTTAGAACTAAGTATTCTAAATTTAATAAAATAAGATTTTAAGTTAAAACACCTTATAAAATGAATTTTATAAAAATTTCTTTAGAATATAAATAAAGTTATACAAGGCTTACATAAATAATATTAATAATAATACTATTAAAATGAACCTTAGTTTAAGTTTTATAGAAAATAAAGTGATAAAATTATTTTAATATAAACAGAAAGTTCATATATATTTTTCTACATATAAAATATGTTTTTGCAAATTAAAAATAATGATTTTTAAACCTTTATTAATAATTAAATAATCAATTTTTATTAAAAATATTATTCTGATTATTTTTAGTATTTAAAGGAGGCATAAAATCATTTTAGAATTTTCTAAATATTTTATTATGATTTTTATATATTAAATTGATTATTATAACACTTATAATAACTTAAATAAGGAAATAATAACACAATAATATTCTGAAATTTCATAAGAATTAACAGAATCTTTAAAATGTTGAAAAATATTTTATAGAATTTTTTTATAATTTTACAGAATTTTTTATAATTTATCAGAATTTTCAGATGGGTTAAAAGTGAGAAAAATCAGATTAAAGGCAAAAAAACCCGGTCTTGGATGCTCGAGACCGGATTCGAACTATGGTCCGTTCCACCCAGCTCCAGCGCTCTAACCGCTGGGCTGGGTGAGTATAGGTACCAATTTGAAAACGTTATAAATGATTTCGGGTCATTTGTAAAGCTTTGAGGACATTAACAATTTATAAACGGGTCATTCGTAAGTATTTTTGTTGTGAGTTGAATGCCTTTATACTACAAATTTTTCCTTTTATAATTTTACACAATCTAAATTGAAATATCGATTTAAGCATGGACAAATCACATTCTAGATGAATAATAAAAATTGCTTCCTCTTATTTTTTTACTTAATGCTAGATAAATTTTTTGTTTTTAAGAAAATTAATCTTTTTCTTAGTTAATGGTAGTTTTTGAGTAAAACAACTGCTTCCAGTTTTAGGCCCTGTTTGGGATTGCTTATTTAAATTCAAAAGGACTTTTTGTCAAAAGTACTTATTAACTTATGACTTTTTATGACTTTTTGAAATAAAGTTTTTAAAAATGTGTTTAATTAACTTTTTCAAAATTAATTGTCAAAATGACCAAAAAGGACATTTTTTATTGACACTATTTAATGTTATTGGTAAAGGGTAAAGAGTGTAGTAGATTTGTAATAATTATTGTTATAACCACTACGGGGCGTTTGCCCATTCTGGTTTATTTATTTAATAATTATTGTTATTATTATTATTTATTATTATTGTTGTTATTATTATTATTTATTATTATTATTTATTATTGTTATTGTTGTTATTATTGTTGTTATTATTGTTGTTGTTGTTATTGTTGTTGTTATTATTATTAATATTATTATTATTTATTATTATTGTTGTTATTATTATTTATTATTATTATCTATTATTATTATTTATTATTATTGTTATTATTGTTATTATTATTTATTATTATTGTTATTATTATTATTATTATTATTATTTATTATTATTGTTATTGTTATTATTGTTTATTATTATTGTTATTATTATTATTATTTATTATTGTTGTTTGTTGTTGTTGTTGTTGTTATTATTATTATTATTGTTATTATTATTGTTATTATTTATTATTTATTGTTGTTGTTATTATTATTATTATTATTATTATTTATTATTATTGTAATTTGTTTTGTTTGTTCATCCTTCAGATATGTCTTCTTCTGATGAGATGGATATTGCTGATAACGATGTGGAACATCCGCATGTTGGTGATCTAGATGTCGAGACGAGCTTAGGGACCATCTTTGGTTGGCATTTCCTCAGGGGACGAGCGCGCGTAGGAGGCGCGATCGACTCCTGAAGAAGGAGATGGGCAACGAGAAGGCGATTGACTACGATTTGCTGGCCGAGCTTGGCTAGCTAGAGAGGATGACGGCGATCATTGGCGAGGACACGCCATGGTCTCGTCTGTTTGAGATGACGTATGCTCCGCAGTATCGTCTCATCATGGTGGAGTTTCTTTCGACATTCAGGTTCAGGCCTCAGCCTCCTGATTTCCAGCCACAGCCAGGTTAGGCGCAACAGGCGGAGGTATCCTTTAGACTCTGCGGGGCCGTGTACCAACTGTCTTTGGCAGAGTTTGGGAGTGTCCTCAGTTTGTACACCGAGGAGGAGACTCATATGCCGATCTACATGACGGCTATTCATACAGCTGACGACGCCGTTGTCGGTGCTTGGTGGCCTCGGATCGGCGACGATGCCTTTGACTGCAGCGCCCGGGTCACCCGTATTCGTGACCCCCTCATCAGGTATTTGCACCGGTGCATTGCCTCGTCTGTTACAGGACGTGGCATGAGCCAGGAGTGGTGCACTTCACAGGATTTATTTTTTTGTATTGTATTTTGAGTGGGAGACCGTGCAACCTTGCGCGTTGTCTCGCGGAGTACTTTAGCACATATTACCACCGCCAGGAGAGGGGGCTGATCTTCGGAGGGTGTATGTGACCCGTATTGTTCGTTTTAACGGGCTTATAGATCTAGAGCTTGCCGATATGGAGGCCTTTCATCCTGTTCGTTTAGATCGACGGACGGTGCTAGGCACGCGTATCGCGCAGACATTTCCACGGCTCGGGCTTCGATTTTCACTCGTCAAGGGGGTCATTTGGCAGCCGGGGCCAAATGATCTCCATTACAGATATGAGGACCCTATGCCTGTGTTCCCACAGCAGCAGCCGCAGCCACAACATGGCGAGGGGGAGCCGCCGCCACCGCTGCCGCCGCCACCACCACCACATGGCAAGGGGGAGCCGCATCAGAATGTGTCACATCAGCATCCTAAGCGCATATACAGAGCGGTGCGAGGCTCGTGTCGAGGCTATGCTGCAGGGTATAGCTGATTCGACGCAGCAGCTCGTCCAGCAGCAGGCACACATGCAGCAACAGTTCGAGCTCATGCAGCAGCTGTTGCAGATCCAGCAGCAGCTGTTGCAAATCCAGCAACAGCAGCAGGTTGAGCAGAGTCAGCGGCTAGCTCATACCAACGAGCAGCTGACGCGACGACTGGATCGGTTGGAGGATCTGATCTCGTAGCATGTGCATGTCGAGCTTAGGCATGCACAAGGTGAGGGTATCCAGCTTCCTGCAGTTCCTCAGTCACGAGATTATCCTCCTCCACCTCCACCTTAGTATTTTCAGTTATATTTGTATTTGTTAAACAAACACTTGTATTCATGTTTATGGTTTGTATATATTTGGTTGTTTTGGTTGATGATGCGTGCATATATCTGGTTGTTTTAGTTAGTGATGCGTGTTTATTATTTAAATATGTTTTGTTGGTGATATGTGTTTATTATTATATGTTTTTTTGTTGATGCGTGTTTATTATTTAAATATGTTTTGGTTGGTGATGCATTATTTATCGTATTATTCTGTAACATAAGTATGATTAAACAAAGAACGTCATTCATATATCAATTAATTAATATATTTAAATTTTAATTAAATCTAAAAATTTAAAACATTTTTACTACAAGTTTTAAAAAACAATTAAAAAGTATACGAAACGAGAGACCTAAAAAATAAAAAACAAGTTTTAAACAAAAAAATATTAGATTTTTACAAACAAAAAACATGCGTTTAAAAAAATAACTAAACTTTTACGTACGAGAGATACGTCGTCGTAAAGTATAAATGCTACGAGAGATACGTCGCAAACAAAAAAATATTAGATTTTTACAAGCAAAAAACATGCGTTTAAAAAAATAACTAAACTTTTACGTATGAGAGATACGTCGTCGTAAAGTATAAATGCTACGAGAGATACGTCACAAAATATAAAAATAGTTTTTAAACAAAAATTTTATATTTTTAATATTTTTTAACAAAAAAAACTATATTTTTACACCCCAAAAAACATACCTAAACCCCCCAAATCTCACTCAAACGCCCCAAGCTGATGCGTTTGATTTTTTTAACCCTATACGCCCCGTAGTGGTCACTACGTGGCGTATAGGTCTGAAAAAGCTGACAAAAGAATTCTGTCGTTTAAGGCTGTCAGTCTGTGGCTAAAACGCCCCGTAGTGGCCACTACTGGACGTATGGGTGGCGACCGGGGTGTTGAATTAAAATTCTGGGGTGTGTAGATTACCCCTCCCTTGTTCAATTAGAAAAACTTTATTGCATTTACGGAAACACCCCTGGGTTAGCAACATGGGGGCGCCCCCTATTTTTTTCGCAACAATGTAAATTTTCTGGTCGAAAAGTTATTTTTAGTTAAAAATGCGGGTTTCGTCCATTTGTTTAAAAAATTTAACATTTATTTTGAGTCTTGTAAATTTTCGCCCCCTTCATTAACTCTCAAGCTCCGACACTGAGGTTAGGGGTGTGTTTTTTACAAGACCCGGAAGAACAAACCCGAATATACATTTTTTTCCTAATATATATATTTTTTGACATTTTTTTCTTTTCTAATATATACGTTTTTGAACTATAAATACAACGTCAATTACGATTACCTACCATATATATAGTAATAATAGTTATTTTATGAGCAACAGTGGCGAAGCTTGACCAATCTACGGGGGCGAAATAAAGTTTTTTTTCAGAGGGTGAAATAAATGTTTTAAAAAAAATTTACATTATATATCAAGAAATGTACAATACTACACGAAAAACATAAATGCTACATGTTTTGTTATCTTAAAAGGCTGTCCTACTTGCAAGTTGTTGTTGTTATTATTATTATTATAATTATTATTATTATTAACTATAACAAAACCAAATTATGAATAGCACGTTACAAATGTTCAAGCATATGGTACAAGCTATGAAGTCATATTTTTGTATAGTTATAGTAGTTATTATAATTGTTTACAATAAAATTTTGAACCAATTGAGGCTTTGGCACGGTGGTTTTCCTAATTCCACTTAGGGTCTTCTCCTTGCTATCCAAGATTTCAAGGTTCAATATCTGAGGCTTTATTTTTTGTTTTTTGTTTTTAATTTGTTTCTAAATCTTGAAAAAAGGGTTCAAACAAGGAATGTTGTTTTTATGGTTTTGTTCTTCAAATAATATCCACTTTATTCGTTTGTTTTTATATTAACTTTTTACTTATACTTTTGTTAAAATTTATTTTGTATTTTTTATTATTTTGTTTCTCGAACAATATCATGTTTATATGTTAGAGTTTTATTTTTTCTTTTGTGTTTGTTCTAAATGTGAAATAAGATTTTAGATAAATGTGACAACTCGCGAGTTATATTTTGATTTTATTATCCTTTTTTCTTGATATTTAATAAGTTTGTTTTACGGTAACTTAATTCGTTATTAAGATGAAATAAACATGATAAATTTCCGTCGTTTTATTTTGGTTTTCTTATTATTTTTTTCTTCTTAATATGTTTGTTTTAGGTCACGTCTTTCGTTATCAAGATGAAACAAATATTGTTAAATTTGTGCGGCAACGCACGATGCAGTATCATGTAGTTTACCTTAATTGCTATCTATAATCTATCATTAATTATTATTACATCTAAATTAATAAATAGTTTTTCGTATGTAGCAAGCCTCTAAGAGAATCTAACTCAAGTCAATTTGAACAGACATTTTTGCATTAAAGGAACACATTTGCTTGTAAGATTGATGGAGAATAAAAAACACTATTCATCCACCTTACTTGGATACTTTGCGTACCTTTTAAGACCATCCACAACGGTCACCTTACTGAAAATCTATCCCTACTGAAATTTCTTGTCACGTCATCACCTCACTGAAAACCCTTCCCCACTATTTCACTTGATTTTGAAAGAATCAATGTGGGGCCACTTGAATTTGAAAGAACCAATGGAATTGAAGGAAAATGAACGGGGAGCGGGGGCCGTGGAACTCACCCTGGCAGGCACCATGGGGCATGGGAGCGGTGTTCCCGCTACACCCCGCCGAGGGGTTGGACACCGCTAGCCCAACGGTGCAACGGCTGTGGGTGGCCTAACAGGTCCCGCATACGCTATCGTCCACACATCTTTTATCTGCATCAACAATTTAAAAGCATACAACAAATTTTTCATTTTATAATTTTACACTCATATTTTAATTTTAGGTGAATTTTGTAATCATGCATGTCACTCTTTCTATGGGTTTATTTTTTATGACATATTTGTATATTTTTGTTAAGACATGTTATTTAACTATTTATAACTTTTATTATTTATTTAACTTTTTACTACACATAATTAACCTGCAGCAAGGTAAGTCACGATTTCTCATATTTTATATTATGATTATAACATTTATGTTGATTCATTTAATTTACATGTTTTTGATGCACATTTTTATAGCGTAAAACATTTATGTTCAAACTTACTAAAAACCAATCTGCTTCCTATTGTGAAGTACATGTGCAACACTATATAACATGCATTTACAAATTTAAGCTACAATAAAAATTAAGAGTCTAATACGAGGGTTGGTTTTGTTTTTTTTTCATTTTATTATAATTTTGTAACTCTTAGTCGGTAATCATGTTTGTGTATACTGTCACAACTATGTATTTTTTTAAATTAGCTTTTATTAAAAATTGACATATTCAGTAGTTTGCGATGTTAGACATTCTATATTGCAGTTATATGATTTATTTAGATTCATTTTTGTATTTTTAGTGCTCATATTCACAATAGTTGCCAATTATATTCAAACTTAATTTATCAAACGAACGAAATCGAATAGTTTAGTTCGTTTACAACTTAGTCATATAACTACAATTTATAGCAAACACATTTAATTTGTTAGATAATGAACTCGTTTATTAAAAATTTTATTATTAAAAAAATATTTTTTAATGTATGAATGAAAGAATTAAAACGAACTCATACATCATGTATTATTATGCTATAAGTTATAGTATAATAGATATTATTTACTTAAATACAATTTTTAAATGTTTAACATTTTTAAGCCAAACCAAATGTCTTTTTCTTTGCTTTTTATAGTTCGTCTTGCAGTTCGGTATTTTTAGAAATGAAGTGAGATAGGGCATAAAGAAAAATTGTGTACTTTCAGTGGTTTACATATTTTTTTTATAGGTGTTTGAATTTTTTAAGTACTTATTTATCGTCAAATATTTTTTTTATCAATTCGAATTAGGGGGTCAGATTACCCAAAAAAATAATAAAACTATATTAAATTACAAATAAATAATAAAAACATGTCAAATAATCATCTCATTGATTATAATGTTATGATATAATTGATTTTTCTTTTGACATGATATGAAAGAATACAATTTAAATTATAAATCAACTAAATTTTTTATCATGCTAATAAGTTTCAACTTTTGAGAAAATTAGAATAATCACTTAATATATATTGTATTTGGTCTAATGTAAAGAACAAAAATGTATATAAGAAGTTATTGCTTTACCCTATTTTATAGTAGGGAATTGAACATTATTTATGAACATCAAATTTATTAAATTGATATACAAATTTGTGTATCATTCCTTTTTTTAAGTGTAATATTAATAATTAAGTATTGAGTTAAATTATTAATTGCTAAGTGAATTTAATTACAAGTAATACATCTTGTTATAGGGTTCCATCCGGTTGTTTTTACCGGGAAAGTTTCTTCCGGCGACGTTTTTTTATATATTTACAAACGCCGGAATATCAGTCGATACACCTGGGATCGAAAGATTTCGTGGATCCACACCGGAGAACGACGGCGGAGCCTGCTCATAACCATCGAGCCTAGTTGCAGAATACTTCTTGACCACTACACCACGAAGATTCGGTGATTGCAAATTTCTTGGAGCCACGGCGGAGTACGACGGCGCTTGCTCATAACCATCATCGTCATGGAACCCAGTTGCAGAATAGTTCATGTGCAGTAAAGCACTAAGATTCGGTGCTGGAGCATTCTGTACACCTGGGACCGAGGGGTTACGCGGAGCCACACCGAAGTACGGCGGCGGTTTCTCATAACCATTGAATCTAGTTGCAGAATAGTTTTCGCGCAATAATACTTGGTGGTTGACCACCATAATAGGCTTGAGTCACCCCACGATCGCCATTCCCTCCGGAAAATCAGTTAGTCGAGTTCCCTACGTCTTATTCAAAAGCTGAGTAAGACGGAGCTTGAACGTTTAATTCACCGGCCCCAGAGAGTTGATCACCGGATGTCAGGAACTCAGGTTTGAAGATCATTTTCCAGGCGAATGTATTGGACGGAAGTGGGACTGATCTGAGAGGATGAACGGTGAAGGTGGGCTGATCATACGCCGGGAACTGAGGGTCCAAGCTACTCGTACCTCCGGATAAGAAAGATGGAGGTGGTGAATAGTCACCGGAATCCATTTTTGCGGGAAGAAAAAGAACTTCCCGATGAGGTGTGGCGGTGTTAATTACAGAAATTAGATATTACTCCGTATTATATAGACTTCATATAAGAGAACCTTGTTAAATCAAAATATAAACTTTTTTAAATTTACACAAACACCCTTAGCGTACGGGTGTGTTTTTTTACCCGACCCGGAAGAATTAACCCGAAAACCCAAACTAGAAAAAATACCAAACCCGAAAATTATATTATCCGAACCCGAAAACTTAAAATGGTTCGGTCTTTTGATGCTCACGGAGTCACGGGGTCTCTTTGGGCAAACCCAAAAAATACAAACTATGGGTTTTAAAATACGGTTACATTATTTGATTTTCAAAGCATCTGTATTCAAAATTCTAAGGTAATAAGAACGGCATTAATTAATTAATTAATTAATTAATTAATTAATTAATTAGGACGGTTCCATCTTCTTCCCTGACATCGATTCACCTCCTCAAGATGATGATTCCATTTCCTACCTCCTTGGGTTTAATAGCCGTTCCATTGTCAAGCTCCATTTCCAATTTTTGTTGATAGCTCCCTTTGATTTAAGGGAAGAAGGATGGAAGGACCATAGAACTTCCAAAACACGAAGAGGCGATTGATCGAACAGTTAGACAATAGAACAATTGCTGCATCACCATTTCAATATGTTTTGGTTCAACATGTTTTGGTTAAACATTTTGAGATTGTTGAAGAAGTGTATATTTTGGTTAAACATTTGAAATTTTTAAAAAAATGTATGTTTTGATTAAACATGTTTTATTTTATTTGTTTGAAAAATAGTATATTTGTTTTTCGAGAATTACTTGAGAATTGTTTATCCCAACCCGATTAAACCCAAGAACTAATTAAACTGAAGTTATATGGTTAGGTTCTTGATACCAATTTCATATTACAAAAACCTGAAGAACCCAACTCGAGCAACACAAAACATAAGAAACCAACCTTAATGATACCCTACCTTGGCATTATTGTTTGACAATTTTTTTTCTTTTCTAATATATGCATTTTTCAACTATAAATACGTCACTTAGGATTACCTATCATATATATAGTAATAATATCAATTTTATATGCAGGTGCTATGCATAAAGCTACATGACTACATGTTTTTGTTATCTTAAAAAGGGTGTCCTATTTGCAAACCATATTTTGCTATCTATCGTTAATTATTATTACATCTAAATTAATAAATAGTTTATCGTGTGGATCGAGCAAGCCACTATCGTATTATAAACGCCATAGAAGAGAATCTACTAAATTTGAACAAACATTTTTGCACTTTGGGAACATACTCTTTTGTGTTATTATAATATATAAAATTTACAAGATTGACGAAGAATAAAAAACACCATTCTTCCACGTTACTTGGATACTTACAATTACTTGCATGGGTCCCGCATATATCGCGTTATCATAAACAATTTTAAAAGTGTACAATAAATTTTTCCTTGTAAAATTTTACACACAATTTAATTTTAGGTGCCTTTTTTAATTGTACATGTCACTTTTTTCTATCATCTTATTTTTTTCTAACATATTCCTATACCTATTTTGATTCCTACATACTCAACGCAAAGGACACCACTTTTGACTTTTAACCTAGGCATTCAACTTTCTTTTTTCTAAATACAAATATACAATCGTTTTGTACAATAAAGTTAATGTTAGTTTTCATCGATGTGGGAGCATGAGCCAAGAATAATGAATATCTTAAAGTAAAAAACAATAATAATTAATTTTAATATTTATCTAAATAAAGTAATATTTTTGAATAAAACAAAATCAAATACGTATATATGTCTATAAGCATATACACTGCAAGAAAATTCAGCAATAGCGGCGACAAAAATCGCCGCTAAAGGCCCTAAAAATCGCCGCTATTAAATCGTTGGTAATGGTCGATAATCGCCGCTGTTGACCTGGTCGCCGCTAATGCTAAAAATCGCCGGTAAAGGTGCTTAAAAAATCGCCACTAATGCTCACTGTTTAGCCTATCTGATGCACTTTTAGTGGCGACAAAAATCGCCGCTAAAGGGTCGCCGCTATTAAATCGTTGGTAATGGTCGATAATCGCCGCTGTTGACCTGGTCACCGCTAATGCTAAAAATCGCCGCTAAAGATGCTTAAAAAATCGCCACTAATGCTCACTGTTTAGCCTATCTGATGCACTTTTAGTGGCGACAAAAATCGCCGCTAAAGGTGGCTGTCGCCGCTATTGCTACTGAAACCTTTTAAAAGGTGTTTCAATATTTGCGTTTCCTGGTTTTGCACCACCTAAATATACAGAAACTAGAAGTAGCATTCAAAGCATTGAAAGCATTCAAATAATTACTTAAAAATTCAAATTATGATTAAAATACACATAAAACAAATAATCCATAGTTTTCTTTCTAGTTTATAACACGGAGAATTAAGTACATCCACTAAGGTCATTCGTCAGCTTCATCCGAATCATCTTCATCATTTGTGTTGTCTTTCTTGTTTTTTAAATCAATGAAGTGGTTGAGTTGTTCCATAAAAGCCCGGATCTTTAAATAAACATGCAATTTGATCCTATAAAAGAAATTATAGCTTAAGTTGAACCAAAGTCGATTTAAATGAGTCAACAAGAAACTTTGATAAACCATAACAAATTATCTAACACTTTTCAAATGGTCAAAACATACCAAAGTTTCTAGAACTTGTATAAATGGTTGAACACATACCAAATTTATCTAAAACTTGTCTAAACGGGTCAAAACTTAAAGTGATCTAACAATTACCAAACGGTCAAAACATACCAAATTTTCTAAACGGGTCAAAACATAACAAAGTTATCTAACAATTACCAAACGGTCAAAACATACCAAATTTTCTAAACGGGTCAAAACATAACAAAGTTATCTAACAATTACCAAACGGTCAAAACATACCAAATTTTCTAAACGGGTCAAAACATAACAAAGTTATCTAACAATTACCAAACGGTCAAAACATACCAAATTTTCTAAACGGGTCAAAACATAACAAAGTTATCTAGCAATTACCAAACGGTCAAAACATACCAAATTTTCTAAACGGGTCAAAACATAACAAAGTTATCTAACAATTACATGTGTAAGTCCTGAAGGTCTCATCTGTTGCTCTTGATGACCCACAAAACTTGATGATCCATCAGATATAGAAGGTTTACGCCCAATGCCTCTAGTATGCCCGCGTCGAACACCCATTACTTTCTCAAAGACCGCAACTTCATTCGGGTGTGATGCACTACTTTCTTCATCGAGTTCTCCATTAGAATTGGGTCCAATTTGGTTTTGAAACTCCTCCTTTAAATCGTTTTGCGATACAAATGTTATTTAATATATTTATATAGATACCCGCATACACATACACATACATACACACACATACATATTGTCAAATTTGCAATTTAGATGAATACTTATGCAGTGTCTTTCAGCTACTTCACTGTCAAAACTCCCATCTTTACCGGTATGAGCATTGTGAACAGCTTCAAGTCTGCTCTTGTTCTGTTTAAGAAGAAAAATATATTATGCATTAACTAAATACTTATATATATATATATATATATATATATAATGTTACATTACATTTTTGTAACAATAACTACTATAAGCCGATGTTCCTCCGCGGTTTGTGTATAGTTGTTTCTGACGAACTTCAGCGTTAGATAATGATCGTTTTTTATGTGTATCCGACAAGAAAAAATCTACAGCTTTCTTCCAATTCTCAACATACATGCCCTCAGGGGGGTTGGCCCTGGCTCTTTCTTCATCATCATACCCTCCATTCTTGATAAAATGTTGCTTTGCCATAGCCTTTCGATCTCTATATCTTTTTAAAAGTGATGCTTCAATACCACCCTTCTTTTGAGCACTTTCGCAACCACGCTCAATCTCATCCAAGTCAAAGGATAGCTGAGAATTAAACAAAAGAAGTTACTCACCACACAATATATGAAATATACTTAAATAAATCGTATACCTTCAGATGCTTATACAATGCATTTTTTTCAGCCGAGGAAACATATTTCCAAGAAGTTTTATCAAATGCAATGTGTTCCCACATATAAATCCCCACTTCACGTGTGAACCAATCATTAAGCTCACCGACTGGGGTAAAAGTAGCATTGACATCAAATGGGATAGTCAAAGGCCTCCCACTAAAAGACACCGCGTGCGTTAATTTCTTGTTCTTGGCCTTCCCTTTTGTTTTTCGAGGTGCATCAACTGTAAATATAAATATTATTATAAGAAATATAGTTTACATATAACTAATTTATATTAAGACTTACAATCTACTTCATGATGACCTCGGCCAAAACCCCCTGGAGGTGGTGGGTCCTCAGCACCATCTCCTCCATGTCCACGCCCTTGCATGACATCTGCCATGGCGTAGACTAATACATCCACAAAGATATCATGTCCTGAAATGTTTTAAGATATGCAATACAAAAAGGCATTATGGTTAAAATTTTCTACTTCAAACACTAAACATTCTTATAATAAGATAATCAAAGTCGCACTAAACATAAAAAATTACATAAAAAGTTTCATATAATAACATAATCAAAGTCTCCTTAAAACATACAAAATTACATCACATATTTTAATCCGACTCTCCCCCATAATCTTCGGTGCCTGTTTCGAATCCCTCCGTGTTATAATCCGGATCGTCCTCATCATAATCAAATTCGCCCTGAAACATTTCGTCTTCATCAGCAACAACCGCTGGTGGATTAACTTCACTTGCAGCCTCGTTGTTAGAAACATGAGTAGACCGGGTTTGAAGTATTGGCTTAAGTCGATACAAAGCACACTATTAGAAGAAGAGTTGTTGTGAACAACATCAAGATCTTCGGCTAAATCGTTGTCAACATTTTGAACTCCTTCGATACGACCATCATTAAATGTAGGTAGATCCCAAATTTTCCGATGATTAACATTCTCAACGACCCACCGATGGTTATTTCTTTGGTTTACCCGAGAAAGTTCTCGGATGTAAAACACATGTTTCGCTTGAGAAGCAAATATGAGTTGATCTTCTTTTTGACATTCGTGCTCTGTGTTAATGCTTGTGATATTGTTAAATGTAACACCTCTTCGACTATCGAACCACTTGCATCGAAATAAAACTGTTGAATAGCCATTTGCAAAAAACAACTCAATAATTTCTTCTAATTGGCCATAATATTTCTCATCGTTCACTCCCTCTCCTAGGACCCCAGAGTTTTGTGTTGTACGTTGTGCATCACGTTCAACCACCATAAACCTTACACCATTGACTACGCAAGCAGAGTACGTATGGGCATTTCTTTGCGCACCCACCCATTGAAAGAGCATACAACTCTGGATGGAATTCGGGAGAATTTTCTATCTTCATCGAATACATCTAAGAAATTTAAAGTAATAATGTGTGTTATATATGTATTAATCACCTGATAAAAAGTAATTAATGCACTTATATATATGTGTTACCTTCTCAAGAAACCACTTTGAAAAATTGGTTTTAACATCATCTTGAGGATTTTCATATTTGAATTCACTACATTGATGACAAAAATATACACGTAAGGAATGGAAAGATAATTAATAGATGATAAAAAGTTAAGAATAGAAATAGTTACTTGACATAGTCCCTAACTTCTTGGCAGCTATCAAGAACAAACCATTCTAACTTCTACATTTCGATTAGAGAAAGTGGTTTGAATTTCGTGGCACTAGTCGGACGACATTTAGATTCAAACACCCACAACTTTCTTTTTTCAACAATAACATCCTCATTTCTGTCAGGGCGATTAAACTGAGTCTCAACATCCCGAAGGTACATTGAACAAAATGATAGAGCTTCTTCAGCAACATATCCTTTAGCTATACAACCTTCAGGCCTTGCCTTATTTATGACATAGTTTTTTAGTTTTTTCATATACCTTTCAAACGGATACATCCATCTCATACATACCGGACCTCCTTGAATCGCTTCATCAGGTAGATGTAAAACTAAATGAACCATAATGTCAAAAAATGTTGGAGGGTAAATCAACTCTAACTTGCACAATATCATAAGAATGGCATCCTTTGCTTTCTTCATATCATCCATCAATAGTGTTCTTGAGCAAAGTTGCTTAAAGAACGTGCAAAGATCTACTATTGGAGTATGTCACACCCCCAATTTCAACTAACGGAATCATACCGTTTGGGAACGTGACAAACCAGGATCTCAGATCATTAGACATAGCGAAGACCTCTATATGAATTTCAAAAACATACGTTGGTCTTTAAAACAAACATATTAACCAGAGTTTACAAAAAGTGCGGAAGCGTTTAAAACCATAAACAGTTGTAAATCAAACATTACAATTCAAGTACTTAAATATTCAAGTTTAAATAATCAAAATGAAAGAAATGCATGAGACTCTATCTTCCTAGTCCATGCCAGCTGTTACGCGCGCCTTAGCGTCCTGAGAAAACATGCAAATCAAGTCAACACAAAGGTTGGTGCATAACACAGGTTTTAAGTAATCATAGTGTTCAAAACATCAGTTTGAATAACAAGTTGTAGATAACATAATCACAATTGCACAGTCATGATAGCTAGTCATATAACTATTTACATACGTGTTCGACACCGAAGCTGACTAGTTGCCATGCTATAGCATGTTTTCGCCTTGCCACTATTGTCTATCACAACAATAGTAAAAGAATGTGTTTGGTCAGTCAAACACCTGCGTAGATCCCATCTACCAGGTGAGGTTTGTCAAACCTAATAGATCTATTTCCAACTACCACGCTTTGCATTACAGCAAACTAAACGGTTCGAGGTGTGTAAGGACTTTCAAGTTGATATGTTTTCACATAATGTAAACAGATAACTCATGCAAGTGTTATGTATCTAAAAATCAGTTTGTTGCACATGTTTTCTCCCCCAAAACAGTTTAAAATAAGAAAGGGGCCGTGTACGCACCTTTGATAAGAGTAGAATGATCAAGTATGTGTGAACTCGCGTAGAAATCCTCTACGAAGAATCTGTGATTTAAACAATAACCTATTGTTATTCGAATAATCGTTTTGTGCTTAAAATCACATACGTATCAACATACGTATGTTAAAGTGTGAGAATTAGGCATACGGAAGTACGCGTGCTTTTGAAATCGTTTAAATAAAATCACATTTGATTTTATTTAATTAAACGTAATTATACGCGATTTCGTGTTCGGATTAAAATATGAATTTTATCATTTCAAAGTGTCCGTATTCCTGTTACGGTTCCAACGCAATTTGAACGGATCGAAACGGATTTGAAACGAAAGAGTTATGCTCAAAATACTTAAATAGTATTAAAATCCAAGAAAAAGGTTGGGCCGGGACTCGAACCCGCGACCCTCAACTCAACGTACCCTCTCCTTACCATCTAGTCTGATCAAATTTTATTGTTCTACTATGGAATTTAATTGTTTTAATTCCATCTAATCTGGTTCCCTTGAATTTACTCTAGCCGAAGCATTCAATCCTTAATTGATCGTGAATTCGATTCCTTTCAAACCCAAAACCATAGGGTTTTCATTTAACAACAATTTCCGAACCTCTATGATTAATCAATTTCGACTAACATATCAATTTGCATCAAAAACCCCAAAAGCATATTCATCTCATGAACCCTAACATCGAATTCATCAAATTCTTAGTTCTAAAATGAAATTAGCATAACCTTAACCTTAATCGACACCCTCTGAATCTGCCCATGATATTTAATTTATTTCTTAAACTAATTTGGTCGAAAACCCCCAAAACCGATTCTAGGATGAACCCTAGAATCAAACTTGATCAATTCGATGTTGTTACACAAATTACAGTTAGGGATAAGCTTGATCGGCCCATTATGAAGCTTTCTATAACATTCAATTCGATTTTTACTTACCCTAGGATCGAAACCCCCAAAACAGTTTTGTTCCAAAGCCCTAGAATTCGAGATCAATAAATTCATGTTTGCATCATGAAATTGATATCCCAGTTAGCATATTCGGAAGTTTCTGAAACTATCAATGCATGTTAATTTCAGTTTTAAACTTTCTAAGATCACAACCCCCAAATCGTTTTGAGTTAAGAACCCTAGAAGTGGAAATCTTGTAATTCTATATTGGAACCCCGAATTAACGTAGGGATTGTCCTAGTCGGCCATATTAGAGTGCGTAGAAAGAATTACTTACAAGATTTGATGTCCAATTCGAGTCGATTGCCTTTAAGTCCAAGATTCGGCCTCCTTGAAACCGTATCTCTCAATTGAAGCTTTACTGATTGAATTTCTGCTTGAAATCACCCCTAAAGATGCCGACTAATGTTTAGGGAAGAGGAATTGTGCGAGTGATGTTCAATTTATACGAATTGCTTGAAATTTTGAAACGGTTTCGACTTGGCCTTAATGTTTGAGTTTAATTCGATGATTAATTGATCCAATAACGCCTGACAGTTACATATAATCATATTCCTGATGATTATTGATATTTAATTCGCTTATAACCTATTAAAATCATCGAATTATGGTTCAATTGGACATACATCCGAATTTTGACTTTGGATAGTCAAAATTCCATGACTTAGGGTAATTACATCATTAATCCTAGCAATTTAAGTGTATTGGAACTGATTTATACTAATTTCAAGCCCTTAGGTTTGATTTGGCACAATTACATAACATTTCGGTTAACAAAGTTGAACCGAAAATCTCAAATTGTCACAAAATCGGACTTCTTAGAACATTGTTGGGCTTGATTAACCCAATTAAGCCTCTTAAATACAACTGGACCTCACTGGGCCTTCCTGGGCCTACCTTGGCCTTCCCTAGGCCTACTTTATTCACATTGGGCCTCATTTGCCCCTTATTGGGCCTTACTGGGCCTCTCTTGGCTTATTGGGCCTACACTGACTATGTTGGGCCTAATTGATCTTGTTGAGTCTTCCTTGACCTTACTGGACCTTCCTTGCTTTACTGGGCCTTCATTGGACCTTATTGGGCCTTCATTGGCCTTGTTGGGCCTACGGAGGTTAACAAGGTTAACTTTGAAAAGTCGGATTGTCACATCATCCCCTTGTTGAAGAAATTTTCGTCCCGAAAATTAGCAAGTGTTAAGAGTAGTTAGGAAACTACTTACGAGTTTAAATCGTACGTGTTAGTGTGATTTGATCATTCTGTGTGCTTGTGTGTACTCACACACAAAGTCTAATGCTTGCAACATCACAACTCAATTGTGATCGTTCAATGTAACTGTTTTGCGTGTACACTAGTTAGTTCACCTAACTGTGACTGTTTGTGTGTGATCATACTGTGTTGTGTAACCTCACACATAGTGAGTGTCTGAAACTATTTGTACTATGCAACCCCGCACATAGCAAAATGTATGTAACCAATCGTGTATGTACTACCATAACATGTAACATATGAAATGTAGCACATAAAACATATAAAATGTAATGTAGTGTAGCACAAATATTTGTAACAAAATCAATTGAATAAAAACGTGCTTACAGTTTGAAATTTGCAGTGTTGATGTGTGAAAGCATCACGTCATCCCCTTGTTGAAGGAAATTTCGTCCCGAAATTTAACGTGCGCTCTCAGTGTTAACAGTAGCTGTCTTGAATAGATGAGGATATTTCTTCATCATTTGATCTTCTCGTTCCCATGTGAATTCAGGACCCCGTCTTGAATTCCATCGGACTTTGACTATCGGAATCTTGCTTTGCTTCAGTTGTTTGACCTCCCGGTCCATGATTTCTGCTGGTTCTTCAATGAATCGCAGTTGTTCATCTACTTGTATTTCTTCCAACGGTACAATCAATGTCTCGTCAGAAAGACATTTCTTTAAATTCGACACATGAAAAACATCATGAACTCCACTGAGTTCATCCGGTAGTTTGAGTTGGTACGCAACCGGACCAATCCTTTTTAGAATCTCAAAAGGTCCTACGTAACGTGGACTAAGCTTGCCGCGCTTGCCGAATCGTATCACACCTTTCCAAGGTGACACCTTTAGAAGAACTCGGTCTCCTACTTGAAATTCCAACGGCTTGCGACGTTTGTCTGCATAACTCTTCTGTCGATCCCGAGCCGCTGCCATACGGTTTCGGATTTGAACGATCTTCTCTGTTGTTTCATGCACCAGTTCAGGACCTGTCAACTGACTGTCCCCAATCTCAGCCCAACAAACTGGTGAACGACATTTGCGACCATACAACGCTTCAAACGGTGCTGCTTGAATACTTGTATGATAACTATTGTTGTAAGAGAATTCCACCAACGGTAAATGATTCTCCCAGCTATCACCAAAGTCAATGACACAAGCTCGTAACATATCCTCAAGCGTTTGAATCGTTCGTTCACTTTGACCGTCTGTCTGTGGGTGATAAGCGGTACTCATATCCAAGCGAGTCCCCAATGACTTATGAAGAGATTTCCAAAAATTTGAAGTAAACCGGGCATCTCGATCTGATATGATAGAGATCGGCACGCCATGTCGTGCTACTACTTCCTTAATGTAAATGCGAGTCAATTTCTCCATCTTGTCAATTTCTTTGATTGCTAAGAAGTGTGCAGATTTCGTTAATCGATCGACAATTACCCATATCGTATCACAACCACTCGGTGTACGGGGTAACTTAGTAATGAAGTCCATCGAAATCTGTTCCCATTTCCACATCGGTATCTCTGGTTGTTGCAGTAAACCAGATGGCTTCTGATATTCAACTTTGACTTTCGAACAAGTCAAACATTTGCTAACGTACTTAGCAATATCAGCTTTCATATGAGGCCACCAATACAGTACCTTCAAGTCATGGTACATCTTGTCTGATCCCGGATGGACTGAATATCTTGACTTGTGTGCTTCGTCCATCACGAGTTCCCTTAAATCTCCATACAAAGGTATCCACATTCGATCAATGAAATAACGAATTCCATCAGATTTAACATTCAATTGTTCTTCCATTCCTCGTAAAGACTCCGGTACTAAATTTTCCGTTTTCAAAGCCTCAATCTGAGCACTATGTACCTTGTCAGGTAACTCAGTATGTATTGTCATCATAAGTGCACGAACCCGTCTTGCTCCCGTTGTATCTTTTCTGCTCAAAGCATCGGCTACGACATTAGCCTTTCCCGGGTGATACTTAATCGCACACTCATAATCGTTCAACAATTCAACCCATCGTCGTTGCCTCATGTTAAGCTCCTTCTGATCAAAGATATGCTGCAAACTCTTATGATCAGTATAAATAGTACACTTAGTTCCATACAGGTAATGCCTCCAAATCTTTAAAGCAAAAACCACTGCTCCTAACTCCAAGTCATGAGTAGTGTAATTCTTTTCATGTGTTCGTAGTTGTCTGGAAGCATAAGCGATCACTTTATCCCGTTGCATCAATACACATCCCAAACCCTGTCCAGATGCATCACAATACACCGCAAAGTCTTCCGTTCCTTCCGGTAAGGACAGAATCGGTGCACTGCAGAGTTTCTGTTTCAATAACTGGAATGCAGCTTCCTGTTTATCCGTCCAGTTATACTTTGTTCCCTTGTGCGTCAGAGCTGTAAGTGGTTGAGCAATCTTTGAGAAACCCTCAATAAATCGTCGATAATAACCCGCCAAACCAAGGAATTGTCGTACCTCGGTAGGGGTCTTTGGCGCTTCCCAATTCTTAATCGCTTCAATCTTCGCCGGATCAACATGTATACCCTTTTCATTAACTATATGCCCCAAGAACTGTACTTCTCGCATCCAGAAATCACATTTTGAGAACTTAGCGTACAGTTGTTCCTGTTTCAACAGCTCTAGTAGTAATCGAAGATGTTCAGCATGTTCCTCCTCAGACTTTGAATAAATGAGAATGTCATCGATGAAAACAATAACAAACTTATCTAGGTAAGGTTTACAAACACGATTCATGAGATCCATGAATACGGCTGGAGCGTTTGTCAACCCAAATGGCATGACCAAGAACTCATAATGGCCATAGCGCGTTCTGAATGCCGTCTTCGGAATATCCTCCTCCTGGACTCTTAATTGATGATAACCCGACCTGAGATCAATCTTCGAATAATAACTCGAACCTTGCAATTGATCGAACAAATCGTCAATCCTGGGTAACGGATACCGGTTCTTGATAGTAACCTTGTTCAATTCCCGGTAATCGATACACATACGAAAAGTTCCGTCCTTCTTCTTGACAAACAATACTGGAGCTCCCCATGGTGAAAAACTAGGTCGTATGAAACCCTTATCCAACAATTCTTGCAATTGTGTGGATAACTCTTGCATTTCTGACGGTGCAAGTCGATAAGGCGCCCTAGCTATCGGTGCTGCGTCTGGTGTAAGATCGATTCGGAATTCCACCTGTCTCACAGGCGGTAATCCCGGCAAGTCTTCTGGAAATACCTCCGGAAACTCACAAACTATAGGTATATCTTCAAGTTTCTTCTCAGCTACCGGCTTTTCAGTTATAAGTGCTATAACTGCCGTATGACCTTTCCGCAGACATTTGTGTGCTTTCATACAAGATATGAGACGCAGTGGCGTACTGCTCTTCTCTCCTTGTACATATAATGTCTCTCCCTGCGGAAGAGGTATACGAACAATCTTTTCATGGCATACAATTTCAGCCTGGTTTTTGGACAACCAGTCCATGCCAATGACTACATCAAAACTGCCTAAGGCAATAGGCATCAAATCAATCTCTAATGTCTGACCCATCAAATCAAGAATACATCCCTTATAAATGTTTTCTACTATAATCAACTTACCATCCGCTAACTCCACAGTATAGGGACTATCTAAGGCAGTGGGACTAACATCTAGTGACTTAGCAAGTGAACTAGATACAAAACTCCTGTCGGCACCAGTGTCAAATAACATAGAGGCATAGTGATTGTTTAAGAGGAACGTACCCGTAACGATGTTGGGATCCTCCCGCGCTTGACGTCCTCCGATCACAAACGCCCTGCCTCTAGCACCGTTATTGTTGTTATTATTATTGTTGTTGTTGTTGGTGCCATTGCCATTACCGTTGCCACCTCCATTACCATTACCATTGTTGTCCCCGCCTTTCTTTAGTTGTGGGCAATCTTTCTTGAAATGGCCCATCTTGCCGCACTCAAAACAACCTTTCTGCGCGTTGTTTTGATTGTTGTTCTGATTGTTGTTATTGTTGTTCTGTAGCTCTCCGCGACAATCCTTAGCCGCATGTCCAACCTTGCCACACCTCTGGCACTTAGCTTTATCACATTGGTTACCCGCATGATGGTAACCACACCTGTTGCACTTGGGGTGCTTACCAATATAGCCCCCTGACGATGATGATTGCTGCCCACTGTTTGAATTATGATAGAACTTGTTCGAGTCCTGCTTCCTGTTCTGCTGTTGGTTATTACCCTTGTAGTTGTTGCTTTCCCACTTCCTCTTGTGATCTCCTACCTTAGTAGCAGATGTCCGCTTAGGCAGGGTTCCCTGTAACACTGCCTGATCAGTAAGCTGATGTGCTAGACGTACAGCTTGTTGGATGGTGGTGGGATTTGCTGAAGTCACCATCCCCTGAATCTGAGGCACTAGTCCTCCAATATACCGTTCAATCCACTTACTGGCTGGAGTAGCCATGTGTGGAAGCAGTCTGGCCAGTTCATGCGATCTGGTCGTGTACTCCTCAATGTTTGACCCCTCCATCTTGAGGTGCCAATACTCTTCTTCCAACTTCTGCATTTCACTACGAGGACAATACTCCTCTTGTAGTAAGGTTTTGAAGTTGTTCCAGGTCAATGCATTTGCTTCACCCAACCCCAGGGTCTGAACATTGGAGTTCCACCATGTCAGGGCTGGACCCTCCAAAGTTCCAGTAGCAAATTTCACTTTGCTGTCATCCGGGACAGTTGCACATCTCGAACACAGATTCAGCTTTTTCAATCCATCGGAGAAGTCCTATGGCTCCCTCCGACCCTTTGAAGTTGTGTGGTTTGCAGTCCAAGAACATCTTGAACGTGCATACTTGTGGGTTAATCACTCCCCCAGCTGGACCCTGTGGTCCTGTGTTGTGTGTCTGAGCGTACTGTGCGATTGCCTCGGCAACCCTGTTGTTGATTAACTCGTTGAGCTCAGCAACAGTCATATGAACATTTCCTTCAGCCATTTCCTTCCTATTTACAAGAAATGTTAATGCACAATCAAAATCAAATTTTGACATGTGTAAGTAAAAACAATAAATACAACATGTAATATAAACAACACAGTTGTTGGAAACAAACAATAGTTCTTTCATAAATAGAAACTTTCTTTGAGTACAATACTTTTGAAATGAAATACAAAATTTCAAACTACTAATGTAGGAACACAACCCGTTCCTAATAAGTTTAAACAAAACAGAAATAAAAGAAAGAGAATCAATCGTCCTCAACAGTGGATTCAGGATCGGACTCAGCAACTGGTGCTGGTTCCTCCTCCTCATCCTCATCCTCATCCTCATCCTGTTCCTCATTCTCAACTACCACCAAATCCTCCAAAGCTTCAATCCTGCCCTCCAAGATCTCGGCTCGGTTCTCTGACTCCTCTAAACGACCAATCATGTTCCACATCTCATCTCGCATGTCATGAACCAGTTGGGCAAGTTCCTCTTGCCTCTCAATGGCATCCCATAACTCCTGAGATCTCTGATAGAGCTTCTCCTCTGCTGTATCCACGTCCTCGCGCAACTTGGCGATCTCCTCTGCGTCCGTCCTTTGCCTCTTAGGCTCAGGAGCGTCCAGTGCTGGTGGTGGATGTGTAGATGGTCCTGCAGCATAGAGTCCCTGGTTATTCACCCACGGTGCCTCCACCGGATCCTCATCCGGGTCCTCAACTGGATCCTCGTCTGGATCCTCCTCTGGATCCTCATCAGGATCCTCGTCTGGATCCTCCTCCGGATCCTCCTCTGGGTCTTCCTCCGGATCCTCCTCTGGATCGGAGTCCTCCATCTCATATGGTGGAGGTGATGGAATGGGTGGTGGTGGTGATGATGGTGGTGCCGGAACCATCGGCTCCTCGTCCTCAGAATCATCAATGATAACATAAGGAACTGATGATGAAGCCATGCCTGTTACATAATATTATATGTAAGTGCAGTGCCATGGAATACGTAAGCAAATCAATTACATAATGTCATATGTAATTTCTAAGCAATGTGTATAAGCAGATGTGTCTAATGTCTAACAGTCATAGTCTAGGCCTACAAATGCAAACCTAGTTCGCTATAACCAATGTCTCTGATACCAATCTGTCACACCCCCAATTTCAACTAACGGAATCATACCGTTTGGGAACGTGACAAACCAGGATCTCAGATCATTAGACATAGCGAAGACCTCTATATGAATTTCAAAAACATACGTTGGTCTTTAAAACAAACATATTAACCAGAGTTTACAAAAAGTGCGGAAGCGTTTAAAACCATAAACAGTTGTAAATCAAACATTACAATTCAAGTACTTAAATATTCAAGTTTAAATAATCAAAATGAAAGAAATGCATGAGACTCTATCTTCCTAGTCCATGCCAGCTGTTACGCGCGCCTTAGCGTCCTGAGAAAACATGCAAATCAAGTCAACACAAAGGTTGGTGCATAACACAGGTTTTAAGTAATCATAGTGTTCAAAACATCAGTTTGAATAACAAGTTGTAGATAACATAATCACAATTGCACAGTCATGATAGCTAGTCATATAACTATTTACATACGTGTTCGACACCGAAGCTGACTAGTTGCCATGCTATAGCATGTTTTCGCCTTGCCACTATTGTCTATCACAACAATAGTAAAAGAATGTGTTTGGTCAGTCAAACACCTGCGTAGATCCCATCTACCAGGTGAGGTTTGTCAAACCTAATAGATCTATTTCCAACTACCACGCTTTGCATTACAGCAAACTAAACGGTTCGAGGTGTGTAAGGACTTTCAAGTTGATATGTTTTCACATAATGTAAACAGATAACTCATGCAAGTGTTATGTATCTAAAAATCAGTTTGTTGCACATGTTTTCTCCCCCAAAACAGTTTAAAATAAGAAAGGGGCCGTGTACGCACCTTTGATAAGAGTAGAATGATCAAGTATGTGTGAACTCGCGTAGAAATCCTCTACGAAGAATCTGTGATTTAAACAATAACCTATTGTTATTCGAATAATCGTTTTGTGCTTAAAATCACATACGTATCAACATACGTATGTTAAAGTGTGAGAATTAGGCATACGGAAGTACGCGTGCTTTTGAAATCGTTTAAATAAAATCACATTTGATTTTATTTAATTAAACGTAATTATACGCGATTTCGTGTTCGGATTAAAATATGAATTTTATCATTTCAAAGTGTCCGTATTCCTGTTACGGTTCCAACGCAATTTGAACGGATCGAAACGGATTTGAAACGAAAGAGTTATGCTCAAAATACTTAAATAGTATTAAAATCCAAGAAAAAGGTTGGGCCGGGACTCGAACCCGCGACCCTCAACTCAACGTACCCTCTCCTTACCATCTAGTCTGATCAAATTTTATTGTTCTACTATGGAATTTAATTGTTTTAATTCCATCTAATCTGGTTCCCTTGAATTTACTCTAGCCGAAGCATTCAATCCTTAATTGATCGTGAATTCGATTCCTTTCAAACCCAAAACCATAGGGTTTTCATTTAACAACAATTTCCGAACCTCTATGATTAATCAATTTCGACTAACATATCAATTTGCATCAAAAACCCCAAAAGCATATTCATCTCATGAACCCTAACATCGAATTCATCAAATTCTTAGTTCTAAAATGAAATTAGCATAACCTTAACCTTAATCGACACCCTCTGAATCTGCCCATGATATTTAATTTATTTCTTAAACTAATTTGGTCGAAAACCCCCAAAACCGATTCTAGGATGAACCCTAGAATCAAACTTGATCAATTCGATGTTGTTACACAAATTACAGTTAGGGATAAGCTTGATCGGCCCATTATGAAGCTTTCTATAACATTCAATTCGATTTTTACTTACCCTAGGATCGAAACCCCCAAAACAGTTTTGTTCCAAAGCCCTAGAATTCGAGATCAATAAATTCATGTTTGCATCATGAAATTGATATCCCAGTTAGCATATTCGGAAGTTTCTGAAACTATCAATGCATGTTAATTTCAGTTTTAAACTTTCTAAGATCACAACCCCCAAATCGTTTTGAGTTAAGAACCCTAGAAGTGGAAATCTTGTAATTCTATATTGGAACCCCGAATTAACGTAGGGATTGTCCTAGTCGGCCATATTAGAGTGTGTAGAAAGAATTACTTACAAGATTTGATGTCCAATTCGAGTCGATTGCCTTTAAGTCCAAGATTCGGCCTCCTTGAAACCGTATCTCTCAATTGAAGCTTTACTGATTGAATTTCTGCTTGAAATCACCCCTAAAGATGCCGACTAATGTTTAGGGAAGAGGAATTGTGCGAGTGATGTTCAATTTATACGAATTGCTTGAAATTTTGAAACGGTTTCGACTTGGCCTTAATGTTTGAGTTTAATTCGATGATTAATTGATCCAATAACGCCTGACAGTTACATATAATCATATTCCTGATGATTATTGATATTTAATTCGCTTATAACCTATTAAAATCATCGAATTATGGTTCAATTGGACATACATCCGAATTTTGACTTTGGATAGTCAAAATTCCATGACTTAGGGTAATTACATCATTAATCCTAGCAATTTAAGTGTATTGGAACTGATTTATACTAATTTCAAGCCCTTAGGTTTGATTTGGCACAATTACATAACATTTCGGTTAACAAAGTTGAACCGAAAATCTCAAATTGTCACAAAATCGGACTTCTTAGAACATTGTTGGGCTTGATTAACCCAATTAAGCCTCTTAAATACAACTGGACCTCACTGGGCCTTCCTGGGCCTACCTTGGCCTTCCCTAGGCCTACTTTATTCACATTGGGCCTCATTTGCCCCTTATTGGGCCTTACTGGGCCTCTCTTGGCTTATTGGGCCTACACTGACTATGTTGGGCCTAATTGATCTTGTTGAGTCTTCCTTGACCTTACTGGACCTTCCTTGCTTTACTGGGCCTTCATTGGACCTTATTGGGCCTTCATTGGCCTTGTTGGGCCTACGGAGGTTAACAAGGTTAACTTTGAAAAGTCGGATTGTCACAGAGTATAAGTATCTTTTGTCAAAAACGCTCTAACCCCAATTGGTATCAAACGTTGCATGAGAATATGACAGTCATGCGATTTTAACCCAGTAATGTTAGTATTATTATCAGCCACTCTCTTGCTGATGTTAGATCCGAACCCATCTGGCAATTTAATATCCTTTATAAACTGAGAAAAAAGCTTCCGATCACTTGCCTTGTGAGAGGCCCCTAGCCCCTCGGTTGGCAAACATCATACCCATAGTCCTTAAACCATATTTACATTACTACAGCAGCGGAATTTAAGGTGATTGCATACATAAAGTACACATATTAAACACACATTAAAACATAACCCACTCTTCTAACAGTCATATAATACAGCCAGTCTATGCAAGGGTAGTCTTCAATGTATGCCATGAGCCTTCCTGGTCTCCTTTCTCAAACTATTCAACTTGATATGCACGTAAAACAGGTCAGCTTTATGCTGGTGAGTTCTAAGTTCATTGCTTAGAAAAATCTTTATTTATTCATGTCATCACATGACATAATTTAATTACATTGCATACATGTTCTCATATCATAGTTTCATAACATACATAGCATCATAACATAATTACATAACATACATAACATCATAACATCATTCATACAGTGAAGGAACTTCACCGTCAACTGCTGACCCTGAAGTCAAACAGGCTTGTGCAGCACAAGGCTCTTAAACTATCAACCCGAAGTCGATAACTTATACATGCATAAGATTTCCTGACTGGCGACACACAGTCGGCAGGCCTGTTCTTACGCAGGACCTCTTAATCATCATAAGCAGAGAGCGGCTCCTTTCACCGCTGTGCTCAAGTTTTGCCCAACCTCAGCTGGCAAAACCACATTTCCTCCTCGACCTCAGTCGAGTGTCTTACACAAAAATAATCATTTCTTTCTCAACCGCAGTTGAGACTTTAAAAACATTCGTTATATCTCAGCTGAAATTCTTAAAATCATTTACTTCTCAACCATAGTTGAAACTTAAAACATTCTTTATCTGAAAACATACTTTTCCTGAAAACATACTTTACCTGACCATAATCAGGTTAAAATCACTTTCATACAATAACTTTATACATACATACAATCATTTCATAAATAACTTTATAACATGCATATCAACCCAAAATGATAAAACATTTAAAACATGGCTACAAAGAACTCACCTGAGCTTAACAAGGCACAATCTGCTAGCTTTCTTCCTTTCCTTACTTTCTCACGTTCAGAATGATATCCTATTAATATGGATATCTTATCATAATTATAACCTTATTATATAATATAAACCCTCTTTTCAGGCCGGGTTTCTAAACCGGTAGCACAACGAATATGTTATAGTTATCTCAAATACAAGTGTTTAGCTTGCTATAACGACCCGAAGAGTTTTATAAACTTAATATTATTTATCTCAATTAATAATAACTTGAGATAAATTTATAATACTTATCATGAAGATGCTCAGATTTACGACTACCACTCGAAACTTCGGCATGTCATAACTTTCATTCGGAGCTTTATTTCAAAATTTCGCTTCCACTCATTTTGACCATTTTTACCTCTACAATCTTGTTATGCTTAAAAATTACTTATTTTCTCGGCTTACATAAGCGTATTCTCTTATTTAATAACATGAGTTTAAGGCAACCAGAAGCGCATACATATTATATCCTCATAAAACTCAAAAAAAACTTGATCATTATCTAGAAGAAATTGGGCTACAATCGAATCCAGTTTATGTTCATCATCAAAACTCTATCTAAACATGGTGTTGGTCTCTTTAATCAATCAAGACTAAACTAACACAAGATGGGGATCATGAACACATACCTTAACGATTGATCTATTCTTCTTGATTCCTCTGTTACACTTGCAGGCCTCTCGATCTAAGTTTCTATGTGGGTTTGATCTAAAATGTGTGATGGTCTGGCTATCTAAACGATCGTTCATTTTATCAGAATACCTAGAGTTGAATTGCTATCTTGATGACACTCGTAAGTCTGCTATTTTCATATGTTTTGGTCGAATAATTGATTGCCATCAATAAATTAAAGTCGGCTAACTATCACACACATAATATCATGTTCTATCTTGATTTAATTTAAATTTTACACATTGACCCCTCAACTATCGTCATCTATTTTTAAAACCCCCTTCTACTTTGCTCACATATTTTTAATATTCACAAGCTTATATCTTGTTCATACTTTATCGTATAACGATCCCGCTTATATTAATGTGATCGTAATCACTTCAAGATTGCTCATAAAAATTACGAACTCAAACGGTAACAGAAATTTTTACACGTTATTGATAGGCTTTATAACGTGTCCATACCTTATCAGATATTTTTATCGTTTATATCCTTTTTGATCATAATCACATTACGAACGTTTATATAAAATTTGGACATAAACGGTTACTGAAATTTTCGGTTGTTACAAATCTACCCTCCTTACAATAGGTTTCGTCCTCGAAACCTGTTATGTTTCAAACAAATGTGGGTAGAGTCGTTTCATCTCGTCTTCAGTCTCCCATGTAGCCTCAGATCCTTTTCGGTGTTTCCATTGAACCTTAACTTGTCTAATCGTCTTGTTACGTAACTGTTTTTCTTTCCTGTCAACAATTGCAATTGGTTCTTCTATGTAGTTTAGCTTTTCATCAACTTCGATATCATTTAACGGCACATATGCTACATCATCTGCTAGACATTTTCTCAAGTGTGAAACGTGAAATGTCGGATGAATTCCACTCAGTTCATCTGGCAAATCTAATCGGTAGGCTACCTTACCGACCCGTGCCATTATTCGAAAATGCCCAATAAATCTCGGACTCAGCTTCCCCCTTTTCCTAAATCGAATAATTCCATTCCATGGTGAAACTTTTAACAGTACTTGATCACCTACTTCAAACTCTATTGGTCTCCGTCTTTTATCAGCATAGGACTTTTGTCGATCCTGTGCAGCTTTCATTCGCGCTTTAACTAGTTGAAGCTTTTCTATCAAATCTAACACTGCAGCTTTACTTCCCACTTCTTTCTGTCCTACTCCTCTCCAACACACAGGTGTCCTACAACGCCGTCCGTACAATGCCTCGTATGGTGGCATTCCAATACTAGCATGGTAGCTGTTGTTATACGAGAATTCCACCAATGGTAAATGATCATCCCAACTACCACCAAAATCAATAATACACGCTCTGAGCATTTCCTCTAAGGTTTGGATAGTCCTTTCAGACTGTCCGTCGGTCTGAGGATGATACGCAGTGCTGATATTTAGTCTTGTGCCCATTGATTCATGAAACTGTTTCCAGAATCTTGAAACAAATCGCGTGTCACGATCGGACACTATAGAAACTGGAACTCCATGTCTTGTGATTATTTCTTTCACAAATAATTCAGACAGTTTCTCCGAAGTATACGTCTCACGTATAGGCAAGAAATGAGCACTTTTCGTTAACCGGTCTACAATCACCCAAATAGCATCATGACGTTTCGCCGTAAAAGGCAACTTAGTAATAAAATCCATGGTGATGTGTTCCCACTTCCATTCTGGAACTTCTAAAGGTTGCACATAGCCGTATGGTTTCTGATGTTCAGCTTTTACTTGTGCACATGTCAAACATTTGTTTACATACTGCATCACATTAAACTTCATACCTGGCCACCAGTAGTCCTTTCGAAGGTCTTGATACATTTTCGTTGCACCAGGATGAATAGAATAACGTGACTTGTGTGCTTCGTCTAGAATTCTTGACCTGATGTCCCCATTTTGTGGAACCCACATTCGACCAAATCGTATCTTAACACCACATTCATTTTCTTCTAGATTCTTAACTTGACCAAAGATTCTTTCGAATCCCACATTTTCTTTCTTTAATCCTTCCTTTTGTGCATCCTTAAGCTCATTCAAGAAATCTGGTGTTATCACCAAACTGTAAGATTTAACCTGTATAACAGGGTGTTCTGTCTTGCGACTTAGAGCATCTGCCACCACATTTGCCTTTCCTGGGTGATACAATATCTCACAGTCATAATCTTTAAGTAGCTCAAGCCATCTTCTTTGTCTCATATTCAAGTCTTTCTGTTCAAAGAAGTATTTTAGGCTTTTATGATCTGTGTAGATTGTACATTTAACTCCATATAGATAATGCCTCCAAATTTTTAAAGCAAATACCACAGCAGCTAATTCTAAATCATGTGTTGGATAATTAGCCTCGTGGCTTTTCAATTGTCTTGAGGCATACGCTATTACCTTTCCCCTTTGCATAAGTACACAACCCAAGCCCAGATAAGACGCATCTGAGTATACCACCATGTCTTCATTACCCTCTGGCAATGCTAAAATAGGAGCTTCGGTTAATCTTTTCTTCAAATCTTCAAAAGCTTGGACCTGAGTTGGACCCCAGTCATATTTTACTTCTTTCCTAGTCAATTTCGTCAATGGTGTAGCAATCCTGGAGAAATCCTGGATGAATCTTCTGTAGTAACCTGCTAATCCGAGAAAGCTACGAACTTCCGTTGGTATTTTCGGAGGATTCCATTTCATTACCGCTTCTACTTTAGCTGGGTCCACCATTATACCTTCTGGACTAATAACATGACCTAGGAACTGCACTTCTCGTAACCAAAAGGTACATTTAGAGAACTTAGCATAAAGCTTTTCTCTTCTTAGCACTTCAAGTACTTCCCGTATGTGACAAGCATGGTCACCTTTGTTCTTTGAGTATATCAAGATGTCATCAATAAACACAATCACTGATCGATCTAACATAGGTCTGCACACCCGATTCATCAAATCCATAAACGCCGCAGGAGCATTTGTTAATCCGAAAGACATCACAAGGAACTCATAATGTCCATAACGTGTGCGAAAAGCAGTCTTCGGAATATCTTGTTCTCTCACCTTTAGTTGATGATACCCTGATCTGAGATCTATTTTAGAAAACCAACTTGCCCCTTGCAATTGATCAAATAGATCATCAATTCTTGGTAACGGATACTTATTCTTTATTGTGAGCTTATTCAATTCCCTATAATCAATACACATTCTCATGCTTCCGTCCTTTTTCTTTACAAACAACACTGGTGCACCCCAAGGTGACACACTCGGTTGTATAAAACCTTTGTCTAGAAGGTCTTGTAGTTGGGTCATTAATTCTTTCATTTCTGTTGGAGCCAGACGGTACGGTGCCTTGGCGACAGGTTGAGCTCCTGGCACAACATCAATTTGGAATTCGATTTCCCGATCAGGTGGAATTCCTGGCAAATCCTCAGGAAATACATCAGGAAAGTTACACACCACGGGTACGTCTTCTAATTCTTTTACCTTAACTTCTTTATCAATAACATAGGCCAGATAAGCTCCACTCCCTCGCCTCATAATTTCACTTGCCTTAATCATTGAAATGACTTTAGGCACGTTAAACACTTTATCCCCATAAACCGTTACTGAACTCCCATTAAGAGCCGTTAAGAAAATCATATTTCGTCGACAGACAATGTTAGCCTCATGTTTGGCCAACCAATCCATGCCCAAGACTACATCAAAACCTCCTAATGTAATCACAAACAACTTAACAGGGAATCTATGACCTTCTATATCAATGTAACAATCATCATCAATGGCCTCCGTTACTCTAGTGGATTTACCAAGAGCGGTTTCTATGTTAAAGGCATTTTCTATCTTTTTAACATTAGTACGCAATTTATCGCAAAAAGCAATAGCCACAAAGCTCATACTTGCACCAGAATCAAATAGCACTGAAGCAGGGATATCATTAATCAAGAATGTACCTGTCACCACATCCGGGTCTTTATCTGCCTGATCTTTAGTCATAGTAAAGGCACGAGCTTTTGCTTTTTGCTTCTCATTTCCCTTGCTACTTTCAGGTTTGCTGGATTCAGTAGGCATTATCTTTGGTTTAAAACAATTCCTGCTCACGTGACCGATTCCACCACAATTGTAACATTTTGGCATACTTGGACAATTATGCGAGAAATGTCCAGTTTTTCCACAACGATAGCACAAAGTAGTCCCCAGAAGACATTCTCCCCCATGTTTCCTTCCACATTTAGTGCATGTTTCAAATTCTTCCCTTCTAAACTTTTTCATAGGGGGCCCTGGTTTGTCATTTCGGTTTCTTTTAAATCTAGATGACCACTTTTGCTTAGGTTCTTCCTTTAATGGTTCTGCTTCCAATACATCATCCCAGACAATACCGCTAATCTCTACGGCCGATTCAAAAGTTCTGGGAGCATGCGCCTTTACATGTGTTCGGACTCTAGATGGTAGTCCTTCCACATATAACTTCATCCTACGTTCCTTTGTGTTTACCAAATGAGGAACCAGTCTTGACATTTCATTAAATTTTGACGTATATTGCCGATGATTCATACGTCCAGCTTTTAAAGTCAAAAACTCCCGCTCGATTTTATCAATTTCATTCTTTGGACAGAAGTGTTTCGTAACCAGTTCTTTTAAGTCCTCCCATCTCAAGCCCTCCACATCAGTAGCGGTCTTTGACTGCTTGACCGTGTTCCACCGGTGTAAAGCTTCTTCGGTAAATGAATGAGCTGCAAATTTCACTGCTTGATCAACCCGACATTCACTGATCTCGATAACCGCCTCCATAGCCGAAACCCAATGGCAGGTAGCCACCGCATCTTTCTTACCATCAAATGGTGGAGGATTGCACCCTTTAAAAGCTTTATAATCACATCCTTTGGGTTCCTTTGTACCTGAACCCTTACCTTTAGCATTGATGATCAATACCTCATCTTCATCGTGCTCTATGTTAGAGCTGTTGACTTTCTCTCCTTCTTCAGTAGCTCCTTCTTTAGTAGTTTCCTTTTCGGCTTTGGTTCTATCTGGAGGTAATAAGTCTTTTAAAATTTTACGAACTTCATTAGATATTGCCTTTACCACCACCAGTTCCAGTCTAAGTTCCTCGTCTTCATTTTCTTCTTCAATGTTGACTTCATTTTCCTCATTGTTCACTAGTACTTCCTCAGTTTGCTTCTTATTTTTAGGCGGTCGGCCTCGACCTCTACCATGTCCACCTTTTCTCCCTTCGTCTACCATTTTAGTTTTCTATACATATTGCAAACAACCATGTGTCAATCAAGGTAATAATTCAGGACGTAATAAGCATTGTAAATTGTTAATGACGTTGATCAAGTGTAATTAACTATTTACCTCACTTATAAGTTCTAAACATTCCCAATCATGAACACATTATCATTCGCAACATCACACTACTTTAATCTATATCTTAAACATAACAAAGCTCTAAGGTCATATGCTCATGGCATCAAACTACCCTTGACTGGCATTCTTATCATTCTGTCCCATTTTCAGTCTAAGTTCAGCCATTAGAGATGACCGAATCTCTCAAACTATGGCTCTGATACCAACTTGAGAGGCCCCTAGCCCCTCGGTTGGCAAACATCATACCCATAGTCCTTAAACCATATTTACATTACTACAGCAGCGGAATTTAAGGTGATTGCATACATAAAGTACACATATTAAACACACATTAAAACATAACCCACTCTTCTAACAGTCATATAATACAGCCAGTCTATGCCAGGGTAGTCTTCAATGTATGCCATGAGCCTTCCTGGTCTCCTTTCTCAAACTATTCAACCTGATATGCATGTAAAACAAGTCAGCTTTATGCTGGTGAGTTCTAAGTTCATTGCTTAGAAAAATCTTTATTTATTCATGTCATCACATGACATAATTTAATTACATTGCATACATGTTCTCATATCATAGTTTCATAACATACATAGCATCATAACATAATTACATAACATACATAACATCATAACATCATTCATACAGTGAAGGAACTTCACCGTCAACTGCTGACCCTGAAGTCAAACAGGCTTGTGCAGCACAAGGCTCTTAAACTATCAACCCGAAGTCGATAACTTATACATGCATAAGATTTCCTGACTGGCGACACACAGTCGGCAGGCCTGTTCTTACGCAGGACCTCTTAATCATCATAAGCAGAAGCGGCTCCTTTCACCGCTGTGCTCAAGTTTTGCCCAACCTCAGCTGGCAAAACCACATTTCCTCCTCGACCTCAGTCGAGTGTCTTACACAAAAATAATCATTTCTTTCTCAACCGCAGTTGAGACTTTAAAAACATTCGTTATATCTCAGCTGAAATTCTTAAAATCATTTACTTCTCAACCATAGTTGAAACTTAAAACATTCTTTATCTGAAAACATACTTTTCCTGAAAACATACTTTACCTGACCATAATCAGGTTAAAATCACTTTCATACAATAACTTTATACATACATACAATCATTTTCATAAATAACTTTATAACATGCATATCAACCCAAAATGATAAAACATTTAAAACATGGCTACAAAGAACTCACCTGAGCTTAACAAGGCACAATCTGCTAGCTTTCTTCCTTTCCTTACTTTCTCACGTTCAGAATGATATCCTATTAATATGGATATCTTATCATAATTATAACCTTATTATATAATATAAACCCTCTTTTCAGGCCGGGTTTCTAAACCGGTAGCACAACGAATATGTTATAGTTATCTCAAATACAAGTGTTTAGCTTGCTATAACGACCCGAAGAGTTTTATAAACTTAATATTATTTATCTCAATTAATAATAACTTGAGATAAATTTATAATACTTATCATGAAGATGCTCAGATTTACGACTACCACTCGAAACTTCGGCATGTCATAACTTTCATTCGGAGCTTTATTTCAAAATTTCGCTTCCACTCATTTTGACCATTTTTACCTCTACAATCTTGTTATGCTTAAAAATTACTTATTTTCTCGGCTTACATAAGCGTATTCTCTTATTTAATAACATGAGTTTAAGGCAACCAGAAGCGCATACATATTATATCCTCATAAAACTCAAAAAAACTTGATCATTATCTAGAAGAAATTGGGCTACAATCGAATCCAGTTTATGTTCATCATCAAAACTCTATCTAAACATGGTGTTGGTCTCTTTAATCAATCAAGACTAAACTAACACAAGATGGGGATCATGAACACATACCTTAACGATTGATCTATTCTTCTTGATTCCTCTGTTACACTTGCAGGCCTCTCGATCTAAGTTTCTATGTGGGTTTGATCTAAAATGTGTGATGGTCTGGCTATCTAAACGATCGTTCATTTTATCAGAATACCTAGAGTTGAATTGCTATCTTGATGACACTCGTAAGTCTGCTATTTTCATATGTTTTGGTCGAATAATTGATTGCCATCAATAAATTAAAGTCGGCTAACTATCACACACATAATATCATGTTCTATCTTGATTTAATTTAAATTTTACACATTGACCCCTCAACTATCGTCATCTATTTTTAAAACCCCCTTCTACTTTGCTCACATATTTTTAATATTCACAAGCTTATATCTTGTTCATACTTTATCGTATAACGATCCCGCTTATATTAATGTGATCGTAATCACTTCAAGATTGCTCATAAAAATTACGAACTCAAACGGTAACAGAAATTTTTACACGTTATTGATAGGCTTTATAACGTGTCCATACCTTATCAGATATTTTTATCGTTTATATCCTTTTTGATCATAATCACTTTACGAACGTTTATATAAAATTTGGACATAAATGGTTACTGAAATTTTCGGTTGTTACACCTTGAATGAGTACTTTGGATGAGGACTATAGAACTTGTTACCCTTTCGTTCCAACCATTGTGACCTTCGAATCTTTAGCTTTTCTAAGTCGACCCGTGCGTTTGGAGTGTCTTTGGTCTTATCATTCATCAGAAGAGTACCCAACAAACTATCACACACATTTCTCTCGATATGCATGACATCTAGGTTGTGCTTCAACTGCAAGGAAGACTGGTACTCAAGTTCAAAAAATATGCTTCGTTTGGGCCAGTTCAACTCAAAATCCTCCCGCTTTTTTGTAGCACCACCAAAATCAGGATGCTTGCCCGGTAGACGATGTAGTAAACGAGCAAGTTGAGCTTCTATGTCAACTTCACTAAATTTTTTCGGAGGAGCTCTTGTCTTGGGTTCCCCGTTAAAGTCTAAATTTGTTCTCCAAGGATGGTTGGCATCTAAAAACCGGCGATGACCAACATAGACGACTTTATTTGTTACACGTATCGAAGGAGTGTCTTCGTTGCAAGTCGGGCATGCTTTGTATCCCTGTCCGCTCCAACCTGATAGACTACTACGAGCTGGAAAGTCATTTATGGTCCACAACAACATCGCCTTCATTGTGAAGAACGTGTTCGTCGCTGCGTCTTTGGTACGTACGCCTGAATGCCATAAATATTTAAGCTCATCAACCAACGGCTTAAGAAAAACATCCATATCCTTCCCGGGTGATTTAGGACCAGGAATCAACAAGGTCAACATAAATGATGACTCTTTCATGCATAGCCATGGAGGTAGATTATACGTGGTGACTACAACTGGCCACGTGCTATGTGCCGAACTCATGTTACCAAACGGATTGAAACCATCCGCTGCAAGCCCTAGGCGAACATTTCGAGGTTCCCTTGAGAAGTTAGGGTACTTTTTATCAAACTCTTTCCAAGCAGATCCATCAACTGGATGACGCATTGTACCGTCTTCTGATCGTCCGGTATTGTGCCAGATCATATTTTTTGCTATGTGTCTTGAACAATACAAACGGCGTAGTTTGGGGATTAAAGGAAAGTATCGTAACACCTTGTGAGGTACCTTCTTGCCCTTTGTGTTTGAATCGACCCATCGACTCTCGTTACAAACAGGACAATTCTGCAACTTGTAGTGTCTTTACCAAAATAGAGCACAATCATTTTTGCACACGTGTATCGACTCGTACCCCAAACCTATCTTCTTTAATGTCTTTTTGGCTGCATAATGCGAAGAGGGAATCTTGTTGCCTTCTGGATGTGAAGATTGCAACAACTCGAGTAGCTCGTCAAATGAACTATTAGTCCATTTGTTTTTCACCTTGATATGCATAAGCTTTGCTAAAAAGTCAAGGGAAGAAAACTTAGTGCAACCAGGATATAATTCTGATTGAACTTCCTTTAATAGGTCTTCAAAGTCATCACGTACACCGATGCTCTCATCTCCCGTTACTTCGTCATGATTGGGATCCTCTTCCATACGCTCCTCCATAACGTCTTCGATAACGCCAGCCATATCATTTTTTGGTATAACATCGTCTGTTGTTGGTGTAACATCGTCTGCAACTACAACTGCTGGAATTAAACTTTCACCATGATGAGTCCATCTTCTGTATGTCCGGCAGATTCCATACGCATGCATGTGATACTTCATTTTTATGAAAGGTATTAGTATAGAATTCTGAGATCTTGCACAAGCACATCTAACGTAGCCTCTGCTGTCAACAAAATCTTTGCACATCTCAATAAAAGATACGAGTCCTTGCTGGTACTCGTCTGATTTACGATTTGGATGTGTAATCCAACTTTTATCGATAGAAGACACAGAGCCATTGTGCATCTTGATAAACCGTATTTTATGGAGTTGAGTTTGCTATCATACAACAAAAATAGCATTAAGAAACGATTGATTGATATATACATTAATAATAACAATACAAATACACAACAATTATATTGCAAAACAAATCAATTATTAGTTTAAGGTTTGATTGGTTTAAAGTTTTAATAGGGTTTTATTATTTATTAGTTTGATTAGTTTAATGTTTTATTAGGGTTTAGTAATTACTAGTTTTATGTTTGATTAGTTTAAGGTTTATTATTTATTAGTTTAATATTAGTTTGATTAGTTTAAGGTTTTATTAGGGTTTAGTAATTATTATTAGTTTAAGGTTTGATTATTTTAAGGTTTATTATTTATTAGTTTAATATTAGATTGATTAGTTTAAGGTTTTATTAGGGTTTAGTAATTATTATTAGTTTAAGGTATGATTATTTTAAGGTTTATTATTTATTAGTTTAATATTAGTTTGATTAGTTTAAGGTTTTATTAGGGTTTAGTAATTATTATTAGTTTAAGGTATGATTAGTTTAAGGTTTATTATTTATTAGTTTAATATTAGTTTGATTAGTTTAAGTTTTGTTAGGGTTTAGTAATTATTATTAGTTTAAGGTATGATTAGTTTAAGGTTTATTATTTATTAGTTTAATATTAGTTTGATTAGTTTAAGTTTTGTTAGGGTTTAGTAATTATTATTAGTTTAAGGTATGATTAGTTTAAGGTTTATTATTTATTAGTTTAATATTAGTTTGATTAGTTTAAGGTTTTATTAGGGTTTAGTAATTATTATTAGTTTAAGGTATGATTAGTTTAAGGTTTATTATTTATTAGTTTAATATTAGTTTGATTAGTTTAATGTTTTATTAGGGTTTAGTAATTATTATTAGTTTAAGGTTTGATTAAAAAAAATGGATCAAAGTTTTTAAGTTGTATGCTTCTAGTTTTACAAAGAGTACAAGATTCACTCAATTTGGTGGGATCTATCTTGTTAATTTTTATAAACCATACAAAGTCTTAAACCATGTCACCACATAATCAATCATACACATTCAACCACTCCACATCATAATTTATGTTTGACATTCAATTTCAAACATATCGATCGAACAAACATGTCATAAATCTTGAAGTATGACTAACACCACTTTATGGTATCTTGAACAAACATATAGCTTTTTTTTGTCTTATGTGAAGAAAAACAAAATTTGTGGTCCACTGTTACCAGTTTAAACAAATTGTTTCCTACTTTCCAACTACAAACTCAAACTTGTGGTCCACTGTTACCTTCATTTAAGTTCTAAAGATTCAGTGATATTTTTTGTTTCAAATTCACAATCCAACTACAAACATTGTCTCCTTCCAACTACAAACATTCGTCTCCTTCATTTGAGTTCTAAAGATTCAGTGATTTTGACCATTCTCTCAAAACTAAAGCCAAGAACAACAAATAACAACATATCCTTTCTCTCAAAACTAAATAACAACAGATCCCAAACTCTCTAAACTAAAGCAAAGAAAAAAACGAAAAAAAGAACAACAAAAAAAAAGCCCTAAAGAAAAAAACGAAAAAAGAAGAATAATACCTTTAGAACGGTCGGAGACTAAGCACGGTCGGAGGAGGTCGGAGTACGGCCGGAGCAGGTCGGAGAAGGTCGAAGCAGGTCGCACCTTGCACGGGAGGAGTCCACTGCTTGCGTCGATCGAAGCTTGGCTGGGAGAGATGGTCGGAGCCGGCGACGGTTCAAAATGGTGGGTTGATCGGGAGAAATGGTAGAGAATGGGTTGCAGATCGACTGAAATGGCAGAGAAGGTGAGGAGCTTGAGCGGGAGTGAAATGGTGAAGGAGGGAAAAAGGGGCGCCTATAATATACCTTTAGCGGCGACGGTCGCCGCTAATGCCGTCGCCGCTAATGCCGGTCCCGGATTTTATTAGATGTCGCCGCTAATAACCAGATCGCCGCTAAAGGCGTCACCACTATTGCGATCTTTTCTTGTAGTGATAGCAGGTAGGACAAATAGAAAAAAGAGGGTTGGAGCATATTGTGTCTGATGGTTATATATAAGAGAAATCTTTTTATGCAATAAATTTTGTCTCTTATGTGTTTCCGGTGATCATCTTAATTTACGCAACTTTACTAACTCATATTATGAATATTCAAATGTTTTGTCTCCCGGTAGAATCGAGCTAATAAACAAGAATATCGATGGTTTTATGTTTCACGTGTTTATTCCTATTAAAACTTGAACCATATATTCCTTTTTTTTTGCTGGTAGCAACATTTGAAGCTGATGCATGAGCGGCTTCAAATTCTGCCAACATCTTCCGAGTTTTATTCAGCTTTCTAACTGTCGTATCATAAACGATCTTCTCTTTCTTATCTCGACTCACCATTTCTTCCAGTTTTTGAACTTGGGCTCGCAACTTTTGTTTTTAACATTCGTTTTTGTAAGCATAACCAATTCATAACAACCACACATGTTTTTTGAGTATTATCATAATTTCATAAAACGCTTAGGTTTTAGTCGTAACGGCCCGTCGCAGAGCGTGGGTAACGTTACTAGTTTATATAATTTTGTTAAGACCCATTATTTAACTAGAGTTTACTTTTAACTACTTATAACTTATATTATTTATTTAATTTTTTTTACTACACATAAATAATATGCAACAAAGTAAGTCACAATTTTTCATATTTTATATTATGATTATAAGATTTATATATATGTAGATTCATTTACATGTTTTTGATGCACATATTTATAGCGTAAAACATTTACATTCAAACTTACTAAAAAACAGTATGCTTCCTATTGTGAAGCATAAATACAACACTATATAAAATACATTTACAAGTTTAAGCTATAGTAAAAATTAAAAGTTGGTGCATATTTCAAAGTTTAATTCGAGTGTTGGTTTCATTTTTTTTTTCATTTTATTATAATTTTTTAAATCTTAGTCGGTAATCATGTTTAATTATATTGCCACAACTATGTCTTTTTTAAAGTAACACGTTCAGTAGTTTGCGGTGTTAGACGTTTTATATTATAGTTATATGATTTATTTAGATTCATTTTCATATTTTTTTAATGCCCATATTTACAATAGTGACCATTTATTTTCAAACTTTATAAAACGAATGAACATAAAATAATTTCCTATTAATAGTTTAGTTCGTTTAGAACCCTGATCATATAACTACATTTTATAACAAACGCAATTAATTTGTTAAATAATGAACTCGTTTATTAAAGATTAGGTTAAAACTTGTGTGATGTACAGGTAGAGTTATATAAATCACTCATTTTAAAATTTCATAAAAAACATATTACTTGAAAGATTGTTGCATATCATATAAAATAAACATTTCATGATATGTTAGAAATATGATTACTTGCAATTTTTTTAAATAAATTAAAATATTAGAATATATGAGGCTTATTATGTTGTTAGTTTAGTTAGCATAAATCTTATGGTACTCACGTTTAATAATATTATCAAAAAAACAGTAATTATTAAATTGAATAGCATATTATTTAACTGCTTATAATTATGTAAATAACACAAATAAAATTAGAACTATACTTGTAAATGATAAAGTTATAATTAAAAAAATGTATTGTATAATTAAATATTGTAAATAGTTGTTGTGTTATTAAAGTGTCTTATTTATAAATTTAAATAATAATTAAATGTGGTGTTGTACATCAATGATGGTGTTTCCAAATTAAACAATGAACTAAATAATTTGAGAGGGAAAATAATCAAAACATTCTTCTATGATTGCCATATGGCAATAACAAACCTTGATTTATTATAATGTATGTATAGATTCTATTATTAAAAAATACTTTTTCATGTATGAATAAAAGAATTACAACGAATTTATACATCATGTATTATTATGTTATATTATAAGAAATATTAGAAGGATATAAAAGTAATTTTACCTAAATTTAAGAGTTTTACTTAAATATAATTTTTAGATGTATAACCTTTTAAAGCCAAAACAAATATTTTTTTCTTTACTTTTTAGTTCGTCTCACAGTTCGGTAATTTTTAGAAATGAAGTGAGATAGGGCTTTATTGAAAAAATATGGAATCAAAATAAGATATGCACACCCTTAAAATCACTAACATATATGTTGTGTTTTCCGTTGCATTGCGCTAGTATAGTGTGTGTATATAAATATTTTTGTTTGTGTCTCTATAAATAAAGGTCTAAGACTAGACCCTGTATAATACAAGATCATGAAACTGTTTTTTAAAGTTAAAAGAATGACACAGAAGTGAAATCAAAGGATGTCGGGTATATACCTGAATTATCTTTTTTTTTTTTTAAACAGCCAACTAATTAACTGTCGGGTATTTCGTACATAACAACCAATGGCTAAAAGATGCCCAAGTTGGTCGCTAGTCTAAACGAACAGATCCCCTAGCCCACCAGCCACCAATTCTCAGGGAAACCCAATCCAAACACTCGCCCAAAGGCACGGCGATGAAAGACCAGAAAAACCGGATGATATCAAGGATCGAGCACAGTACCTCCGCTCCTATCACTTCCTGAATTATCTAACAACTTGATTTCACTAGCTAGGATCATTTGAAACTATTGGATGTATGTTTAGTTTGAAGAATGAGAAAGCTAGGTATAATAACCGAAAAATTTAAGTATTATAAAAGTTTAAAATAAAATGTATAAATAATTTAAGTATTAACTATTAGATTTATTTTGACAATAGAATTATATAATTTAATAAACTTCGACTCGGCACTTATAATTAAAACGAAACCATGGATCTAATAATACTCCTATTGTTTCTAATAGTCAAAATACAATCAAGTATCACTTAATTAAAATTTTAACATATCAGTAAATATCAACCGACTACGAATTATAGCCATCACTGATAGAATTAAGAACCGATTTAAAAAAATGATCACACCCAAACTACACCAAAATAAATCCCATCAAAAATAGAATAATACATAAAAATAAAAGAAAACTATTACTTGGGAAAGGAATTCGAATAAAACTAATAAAAAAAGAAGAAGAAAAAAGCCAAACATATTACACATTTTGAAACTGTCGAATAAATTCCTCATATGAAATTGCCACATAAAGAAATTTAATGTAATCTTAATCATCTGTTTATCTCATCTTTATTGCTCACAACGTTTTATTTGCTCGTAACCTCCGAAACAAGAGTGTGTAATTCATTCGGTGGTTCACCTCAAATCCTAATCACTTGCGTTTAAAAATTTTTTTCTTATAATCTTCATTTTTGTGTTCAAAAGTCTCCTGTTACAATTGTATTCTCTCAAATTTCATCAACATCTTGAACCGTTATTTACTATTGCTATAGTTATCAACTTCTCTTCTTCCAGACCATTGTTCATTCAACCAGAAGCGACCACTGTTGATCGAACATATCTCCGGTCACCAAGAACACGTGAAACAAACATGGTACGTGAATCCTCCGACGCTTGATCAATTGGAGGTATCACCGTTGTTTCGTTCGTTATTTGGGTTTTTACTACAGTTAAGGTAAGAACGTTTTTGAATCCACCGAATACATTTAATTAACTTATATAAGTTCATCACGTGTTGGCAAACTTCGGGATTTAGCTACGATCAAATCTAATATTCAGTTGAAGTTTTCACTAAAAACATAATAATATATCAAATGTTCAGGATATGGGAATTTATTGAATGGGTTTGTAATGGTGAAAAAGGAATGACTACAAAGGACTAGGAGGCTACTGCAAGAACTTTGAAATTTGGTGAAGAGGAGGCCAGGTTATACATATAGAACTCCTAAAATCAATTATTAAATACATGAGAGTTTAGTTTATTTATATAAAGCTTGAACATTAGATTTGAGAGATGACGTGTTAGAATCCATCTAAAAACATTTTTATTAGTTTCGTTTTTTTTAAATAAACTGTTAAAAGATCTCTTATTTGTGGGAAAAGTAATGAAAAACTACAAAAGTAAATTGAATATTTATAACAGAAACTAATTCACTTGAAGAAATGTTTAAAAGGTTCAAATTACCACAATCTAAACCATTACATACACGAATCATAATTCATTTGAACTAACGTTAATCAAACAAAAACACAGATTTCTGATCGGCAAAGATTTGGACTACTTGTTTATCTGATTAAAATTTTGCTAAAACTAAGGTACGGATTCTGTTTATTTAAATCTTAGTATTTTGTTTTTGTAACCGTTCAATTTCTGTTTCTGTATTGTATTCTGATTTGTTATTGCCACGATATGATATCGTGTTTCCCTGTTTCGATTTTCATGCAATAGATATAGATTATTTTGTACTCATTATTGCATAGTCTGATTATGACATTACTTGGTAGTTTAACTACCCTATTGAACATACTTAACCTACTGACCCTACTGAACCTACTGAACTTCTGATCTATTACCCGAGCATGCCCCTACCTGTAAGGATGACTACAGGTCCTTCATGGCGGCAACCATGATGTGGAACCACCCGTAGCAGTTAGTTGAGTTCACAGAGTCTCTATTTAGTACTCTGATAGTACACTTGTGCACCTACTGAATTCTGGAGAGGCGTATGGACTCGTGTCACACCCCCACCTCTCGTCACGTGAGATGATGTCACTATATATTCTGATATGGTTGCGGAAGCATAGTGGTGATGTCTCAGAGATGAGGTGTGACTTACTTGAACCGATATCACAGCACACAGATTCACTTAAAATAAATATATTACAAAGGTTTCGTAAATACATCAACATTACAGCTTAGTTTAATACACAATCTAATATCCCTTAATTACAAAAGTGTGATGTTCATCCTCACCGTATCGTCACTGCTGCCCTGCAAAAATGTTGAGTTTAAAACATCAGCACAAAGCTGGTGAGTTCGACAGTTCAATTTAAACAATATGATATGATATGTAAGTTCACAAAAAGTTCAGTTCCGGATAACCATGGGACCCGTATCTAGTTCCTTTCGGACAGTTGTTCATTTACGAAGATACTACCCGTCGGTAGATATCTTAATGCCTCATTATCTTATTGTCTATCACTAACATTAAGAAGTTGTAATGGAAACAGGTACCAAACATTCACACAAGGGGAGATGCAATCCTCCCAGCAAATGGTTTCTCAGACAATAGTACTATCAATGGTTCATGTTCGGCCGCACATGGGTTCACTAGATACAGTTCTCGAATGAGGACTTTTGATATTGTGATAGAGTTACTAACGGCAAAATCCCATGAAATCACACAAAAATCACATGAAATCACACAGATATCAGTGATGCATATCATATGTTCAGAAAACAGTTTACAGAGTTACCCCGATGTTTATAAAACAATAAAAAGAAAAGGGGTTGTACGAAACTCACCTGATGATATATAGGTAGCAAAATATCTCGAAGCTGATAACAAATAGATGATTCTGCATTTTGTTATATTTAATAAGTTATTTATGTTCTAGTTTACTGATTAGATCTTTCTGAAGGTTCAATGTCAAAGACATTGCTTAGTTAGTCATCAACCCGATACTAAGTATTTAATTGATTAATTTAGTATTATATCATACAATGTATGATAATGTAGGAACCTACATTGCATTAGATTCCCAATATAAGGTTGATGACACTCTTGATTAATCAGAATAATCCCATATTAATCAAATAGTTAATGTTGTTGATTATGATACTGTAACAATTTCTATATAATTTAATGGCTTAGGAGTGATAAATTCTTGTCGTTGATTACCCAAATTTCATGAAATATCATAATGTAGCATCAAAATAGGTGTAATAACCAGGTTTAATATACTAATCTGACTGTTATCATAAACATCAGATAATCATTCCAATAAGTATGTTAATGGTTGTGATTAGTTTGAAACACTTGGATGTAACCTTGCATTTCAAGGATTAACCCAACTAATCACCTACATTGTTATAATCAAATGGATTAAACCATTATAATATCATGGGTATGGTTTCATGCAAACCGGGCATTACAACGGATCAAAACAAGGATTTAACAGTTAAAACATCGTGTTCTTCGTTTATAATCAATCCTAGCCATCATCTAGGCAATAATCAACAATCCTAACTATGTCATTACGTTCAAAATCAAGATCTAATCAATCAAAATCAAACCAGAAAGTTTAAACGGATCATTACCTAATCTTACGGATTCCTCACTTCAAAACAACGATCAGAACTCAAAAAGATGATCCCTGGTACGATCCTTGGCTTTAGGAGGCTTGAAAATGAAGATTTGAGGGTCAAAAGTTCGTCTGCTAGGCTTATGGTTCGTAAGAGTTCGAGAAAGAAATAAAAATAGTTTCTGCATGAACATCTGATAAAAGGATCAGATCATTCCACCGCCATACCCGTCGCGTACCGCGACGGAGAGCCCAAAAATTCTTCGCGTACCGCGAAGATTTCAGGAGGAATCTTAGATATTTTCCAAGCATCGCGTACCACGGAGGACCCTCAAGCACACCTCCACGTACCGCGACGAGTCCATTCGTCCAACACTTAGGGATTTTTCTTCGTTTTTTCGATTCCGGGGAATCCAGGACTCCGTTTTGTGCACGGTTTTCGCCCACGTTCATCATTTCTCGCATACTATCAATATGTAACAATTGAAATTATTAAATCAACGTGAATTTCAAGAACGATCAAATGTGCCCACGTCATTGATGACGTAATTCTCGTATTCAACTGTCACAGTCTCCTCCTGTTAAATAAATTTCGTCCCGAAATTTAGTGAGGACTTACATTATGACAATCGTTTATGAGAATAGATGTGGGTACTTTGATTTCATTTGATCTTCACGTTCCCAAGTATATTCGGGTCCACGTTGTGAGTTCCACCGCACTTTAACAATTGGTATACGGCTACATTTCAGCAATTTCATCTCCCGATCCATTACCTCTACTGGTTCTTCACTGAATTGAAGTTTTTCATCAACATGAATCTCTTCGAGAGGTACGATGAATGATTCTTTAGTTAAGCACTTTTTCAGATTAGATACATGGAAAACATCGTGGATGTTACTGAGTTTAGAAGGTAACTCAAGTCTGTACTTTCAAGAATTTTGAATGGTCCTACAAATCTTGGTGAAAGTTTACCTCTTTTTCCGAATCTAAAAATGCCTTTCCAAGGTGACACTTTCAACATTACCCGATCACCTACTTGGAATTCGAGTGGTCTACGGCGATTATCAGCATAACTCTTTTGGCGATCGCGAGCTGCTTTAATTCGTTCTTGAATGAGTGCGATCTTATCAGTTGTTTCCTGAATGAATTCTGGGCCTACGATTTGACTTTCACCGACCTCTGACCAACAGATAGGTGATCTACACTTGCGTCCATAAAGTGCTTCAAATGGAGCGCATTGAATACTGGTATGGTAGCTGTTATTGTATGAAAATTCAACAAGTGGAAGATGAATATCCCAGCTACCTCCAAAATCAATCACACAGCTTCTAAGCATGTCTTCAAGAGTTTGATTCGTTCGTTCAGTCTGCCCGTCTGTTTGTGGATGATAAGCTGTGCTCATATTGATTTGTGTGCACTGAGCTTTCTGAAGAGTTTGCCAAAATCGTGACATAAATCGACTATCTCTGTCAGAAATGATAGAGATCGGTACTCCGTGTCGAGATATAATCTCATTAACATAGAGTTTAGCGAGTTGATCCATAGAATAATCTTCTCGGAAGGGTAAGAAATGCGCAGATTTCGTAAGGCGATCAACGATAACCCATATAGAGTCATGATTACGTGATGTTCTGGGTAATTTAGTGATGAAATCCATAGAGATCTGATCCCATTTCCACATGGGAATCTCAGGTTGTTGTAATAACCCAGAGGGTCGTTGATGTTCAGCCTTAACTTTGAGACATATTAAACATCGATCCACGTATTCAGCTATGTGTTTCTTCATTCCAGGCCACCAATAAAAGTCCTTAAGATCTTTATACATTTTATCAGCACCTGGATGAATAGAATACCTGGATTTGTGCGCCTCATCCAAGATAATTGTTCTAGAGTTACCGAATAAAGGAATCCACATTCGGTTTTTGAAATAAAACAGTCTATCATTTTTGATATCGAGTTTCTTGTCTAATCCCCTCAGTCCCTCAGCAGAATAATTCGTTGCTTGTAAAGCTTGTTGCTGAGCGTCTTTGATTTGAGGAATTAGACTGGTTTGAATAGTGATACCTAACGCTTTCACACGTAAAGGTTTGGCCCGTTCCTTGCAACTTAAAGCATCAGCTACAACATTTGTTTTGCCTGGGTGATAACTAATCTCACAGTCGTTATCGTTCAACAGCTCAACCCAACTCCTTTGTCGCATATTCAACATTTTCTGATCTAGAATATGTTGGAGACTTTTGTGATCAGTATATATAATACACTTAGTTCCGTATAGATAATGTCTCCAGATCTTGAGTGCAAACACCACTACACCAAGTTCTAGATCATTAGTGGTATAGTTCTTCTCGTGTACTTTCAACTTCCGAGAAGCATAAGCAATCACCTTATCGTTCTGTATTAAAACACACCCAAGACCTTGACGAGAAGCATCACAATATACTGTGAAATTATCAATACCTTCTGGTAAAGCCAAGATAGGTGCGTGACAGAAATTGTGTTTCAACAGTTGGAACGCCTCCTCCTGTTGAGAATCCCATAAAAACGGTTGATTTTTCTGTGTCAATGTGGTCAGTGGCAAGGCTATTTTTGAGAAGTTCTTGATGAATTGGCGATAATAACCTGCCAGCCCTAAGAATTGATGTATTTCCGTTGGGGTTCGTGGAGTTTCCCATTGTTCTACAGCTTTAATCTTACTGGGATCCACCTGAATGCCATCTTGATTCACTACGTGCCCAAGAAATTGCACTTCTCGTAACCAGAACTCACACTTGGAGAACTTGGCATATACTTTTTCACATGCCAAAAGTTCTAGAATTAACTTCAAGTGTTGAGCATGTTCTTGTTGGCTTCGAGAATAAATGAGAATATCATCAATAAACACAATCACAAATTTATCCAGATAAGGTCTACATACTCGATTCATCAGATCCATAAAAACTGCAGGTGCATTTGTTAATCCAAACGGCATTACTAGAAATTCATAATGCCCATACCGAGTTCGGAATGCAGTTTTAGGAACATCATCTTCGTGCACTCTTAATTGATGATATCCGGATCTTAAATCAATTTTTGAAAAGTAAGTAGCGCCTTGAAGTTGATCAAACAGATCATCAATACGAGGTAGTGGATAACGATTTTTGATTGTTAGTTTATTGAGTTCCCGGTAGTCAATAAACATCCTGAATGAACCATCCTTCTTTTTCACAAAAAGAATTGGTGCTCCCCAGGGTGAGAAACTAGGTCTGATAAAACCCTTGTCTAACAGTTCTTGCAGTTGACCTGACAGCTCTTGCATCTCTGAGGGTGCTAAACGATAAGGAGCTCTAGCTACAGGTGCTGCTCCTGGAATCAGATCAATTCGAAATTCAACTTGTCTCACTGGGGGTAATCCTGATATATCATCAGGAAAGACTTCAAGAAAATCTTTGACTACTGAAATATCTTCGATACGTTTTTGTGAAGAGCTGGTATTGATCACATATGCTAGAAAAGCCGGACATCCTTTTCGTAAACATTTCTGAGTTTGCATACAAGAAATGATACCAAGTTTTCTACCACCTCGTTCCCCTTGAACTATCAGTGTATTACCCTCAGGTAATGGAATACGGATCACCTTAGTTTGACATACTACTTCAGCTTGGTTAATAGAAAGCCAGTTCATACCAACAACAACATCAAAACTTCCAAGCTCAATAGGAAGTAAGTCAATATCAAACAGATGATCATTCAAATTCAAGGAACATCCTTGAATAACACTGTTAGTTTTAATTAACTTGCCATTAGCAAGTTCAATAACGTAAGGAGTTTTTAGTTCTACCGCAGGCAACGAAAGTAATGATGCAAATTCAGGAGAGATAAAACTTTTATCTGACCCCGTATCAAAATCTGACCCCGTATCAAAAAGAACTGATGTGTAAAGATTATTGAGTAGAAACGTACCAGTAACAATGTTAGCATCATGCCTTGCCTCGGTAGCACCAATCTGAAAAGCTCTCCCTCTAGCTTCATTTCCCGGATTGGCGTTATTGTTGTTTGGACAGTTTTTAATCAAGTGGTCAGGACTCCCGCACTTGTAACATGACCGGTTCATTTGAGTGGTTTGTCGAGGTGCTTGGTTCGGTTGACGGGCAGGCAAGTTGCAATACTTGGTGTAGTGTCCAACTCTATTACAGTTGGCACAAGTAGGACACGGTCCGAAATGATGAAATGAACACCTATTACATTTGGGTGCCTGTCCAATGTAAGTTTTCTTCTCAAGAGTAACAACATCATAGTTTTTCACAGTTTGTTTGCTCTGGTTGACCTCAGCCGGAGCTCTCGCCTTGGATTTGCCAAACCACTTTCGCTTGGTACCTTTGGAAACACCAAAGGTACCGACATCACTACGGCCCACGGCCGTCTGAGTTTTTGTTACCAACATACCACTCCTTACCGCCTAATCGGTAAGCTTAGTGGTCAACAGAATTGCCCGTTTGAGGGTTGTGGGTTTAGCTGCAGTTACCATTCCCCGAATCTGGGGAACCAAACCCTTAATGTACTTCTCGATTAACACTGCTTCTGTAGGGAACATATCGGGAAGTAGACAAGTAAGTTCGTGGAAACGATGAGTGTACGTTATACAATCAGCCCCAATCATCGAATGATTCCAGAATTTCTCCTGGAGCTTTTGAATCTTAGTGAGTGGGCAGTACTCTAATCTAATCAGAGTTTTAAATTCATTCCAGCCCATCAAATCGACTGTAGCTGAGCCCAGTGTTTTTGCCTGGGTATTCCACCAGGTCAAAGCTGATTCTTTAAAAGAACAGGCAGCATAAGATACCTTATGCTCCTCCAAACACTGGCTGATTTTAAGTTTCGTTTCCATTTCCTCGATCCACCTTATTAATCCAGCCGCTCCTTCCTTGCCAATGAAAGTAGGAGGGTTACAGGAGGCAAAATACTTATAAGTACATCCCTGTCATGGTGGATCAGGAGCAGTTGTAGTTGTGCAGGTGGTTCTATGAGTTTTCGCGTTGCCATCAGTAGCATTATGTTCACCATGATTATGGTCCCCACCAGAACCCGAAGTAATATGAGGTCGATGTGGTATCACAACACCACAAGCAGATAGTTGTTCTCGCACAAACCGTGCTATCATTGCTTCGTTTGATTCTGATCCTCCTGCACCAGCAGGTGGAACAGGGTTTACTTCCGGGTTCACAGGTGGAACAGTATTTGTTTCCACATTCACCTGTGGATTTGGATTTGATTCAGTATCTACCGGTGGAACTTGATTCGACTCCGGGTTAGTAATGTTCTTGATAGATTTCTTAGCCGGTCGACCTCGTTTGGGAGCCATTATTCTACTAACAAGCAAACAAACTCAGGTCAGTTTAAGAACATTAAAGATATAACCCGTTCTATCACATAAATTCAATCTTATTCAGTTACACTGAAAGTTTATATTGAAATGTGATTATAAGGAATACAATATAACTACATGAATTTAGTCCAGACATGTTCTCGATACACACAGATCATACAAATATTTGTAGTTATACACAGTCCTGTTGATTCAAAAACATGTTAAAATATTTTACAGCTCACAGTACTGCAACTTAGATATGTTATTAACCATGTTTTTGATATATGATCACTCAGGACCTTGAAACGTTGCCACACAGGACTTTGAAATGTTGTCACACAGACAATTGAAACATTGTCACACAGACAATTGATATGATGCCACAAGGGACTTTGATATGTTGCCACAAGGGACTTTGAAATGTTGCCACACAGGACTTTGAAATGTTGCCACAAGGGACTTTGAAATGTTGTCACAGCTCTATTTCGTTATCTAGTAATTAGGTCATATAAGTTTGATATTAACACACAAGTCATACACAACACATCGTTCACTCATTACACAGATAAATACACAACACAACCAGTTTATTAGCATTACCATAGTTTGATACACAAAAGTTTTGATACAACCTAAACCAACAACACCATACCTACATCTCACATACTCGGGATCTGTATACATCCAAAATATCCCGCACTCACAACTACTGATCAACCTATATCACATGATATATACAACAAGATCACAACTGCTCTGTTCCCTGATCACCCCTCACCGCAGAAAATACCATAAACCGTCCAACATCATAGCTATAATGACCAACACTATAGCCACACATAGTAACCTAACCTCTAAGCTCATCCCTGTTGGACCGATTTGGAGCTTGGAAACAATCCGAATCCAATGAAAAACTACTCGATAACCTCTGGGATAGTGCGGAATCCTATTCCAGGGTTTTCCAAACGAAACCAACAGAAACCGTGGTGATCCGAGGCTGTAGGAACAACTTGGAAGCAACGATCGAACACCACGGGTTGAGAATCGAACTTGGAAGCACAAGAACCTCTCAAATCTTCAAGGGTTTTGACACTGGAGTGCTAGGGAAGAAGGAGGGCTCTGGAAAGTTAGGTTTGAAAATGATTTGAACATCTATATATAGGCTGTAGTCATTCGGCCGAATGAGTGGCCGAAGCAGCTCATTCGGCGAATGACTAAGCTCGAATGAGCAGACATTCGAATGAGTCATTCGGCGAATGACTCATTCGGAACTCAGACATTCGCTATAACCTTCATTCGCCGAATGACTTCATTCTAGAGTCATTCGGCCGAATGAGAGTACTTCATACTCAAACAGTTTATAATCAAATCAAACAACTAGATAAACATTAGTAGACAATAATCAATAGAAATAAACATTATGAAATAGATATAAAGACAACTTCCATTAATACTTTGAACATTTACATGATAAGAGTTACAAAACTGAACTAGGGACAATAAACATGCATCAACAAACTCCCCCTTGGACCTAGTTCAACTCTTGGAAGTGTCTTTCTTGAAATACTTTTCTGAAATAGCTTTCCAGTCTGCTCCAGCGTGGATCTTGAAAATGCTGCAGAGACGGATTACTCTCATAAATTGCAAAGCTTGCACCATGTCTGGAACGTCGAAGAAAATCTGGTTTCTGAACAAAGCTTGAACATCCTTGTGAGACAAGTTAGTCAGCCACATAGGATCAAAGATCCTAACAGTCTCCCACTGTTTGTCTTTGCACAAAACTATCACAGCCTCACCTGTGCGCCCATCATAATACCACCATCGGAAGCCATCCATAAAGTCTTGTCGCATCTTCCGCAGTGGAATCTTCTTCAAGACTTTAGGGGGAAGCCACTTCAGGATCACTTTGTGCTTCCGGGTATCCCCATCTATCTCTGGCAAGTAGTACCTCTCTGGTTGCTGTGGCTGAAAGTTCACCCATCTCTTCCGGTATTCGTACTTGATTTGTCGAGAAAACCAAGCAGACATCCCAGAGTCACCACTGTATAGCATGTTCAGACGTGCTAGCTGATTGACTTCGAATCCAGGCAACGTCTTGAAATCATGTGGGTGTTTGAAGTAGTCGATCCCTTTCTCCCTCTTCACTGCATAGCACCCAAGATCATGGAAGTATGCCCAGCTAAGTATCTGGCCTCCAGCTTTATAGCCTTTGGTCCTGTAAACTTTCTTGTGCGTGGCTGGCATCTTCTCTGTGCTTTGTTTCTTCAATACCTCCCAGTATGCAGCCCATTCCTCTTTTCTTTTCTTTAAATCATCAGCTTCAGCCTTGCTTGCCTCTACTTGCTCTTCAAGATATCTGACCAAGAGATCCTCTGTTTCCTGATCAAATGGCTCAGTGAATGTAGGCAGCTCGTCTTCAGCCGATGTATACTTCGGGTATTCTTCATCGGTGATGTCTTCAAGAATGACATCATCTACATCATCAAAGAGTTCTGGTTCGGGCTCTTCAGTACTGGGTACAGAGGTGTCATCAGTGACCACCTCGTCAGGATTCAACCTGAACAGCTCGGCTATCTGCACCTTAGATAAACAATGTATGATCTCACCCTCCTCCTTGTCGTAGCTGACCGAGTGCTGTATAATGCCCTGAGCGTCCAAGATCATAGTCAACGTCTTATCTAGCTGACGTCTCAACGGCACAGCTTCTACTTCCTCGGCCGCTTTGGGTTCATCTGTCTGTGCAGGAGGAGGTGGAGCAGAGGCTTTCTTCTTATCATTGGCTTTCTTGGATCGAATCTCTGATGAGGGAGGGGCCTGGTCATCATCGTCATCATCATCAGTACTCGATGAACCAGAAGACCCATTCCCAGATTCGTCCTTGGCCTCATCATCATGATCATCATCATCATCAGACTCATCGTCTTTGTCTGAGTCTTCATAGTCAACCTGTTCCTCATCAGACTCTTCTTCTTCGTCTTCATCTACTTCTTTGTCTGAATCATCGGAAGGAGCAGCAGAGCCTTCAAGCCTGGGAGTGCCTTCCTTGGAACTCTCGACAAGTTCAGCAAGGCGAGCATTCTCAGCCTCGAGCTGAAGGATCCTATCATTGAAACCAGAGGCTGTCAAAGCCAGCTGGTTGTGCTCATCAATGTACTTAAGGAGCTGCTCCTCCTGTTGAGCAGACCTGGCCCTCAAGTCGGCCCGCTGGTCTGCAGCCTGAAGAAGCAGAGTATCCTGCTCTTCGATCCTCCTTGTAAGCTGAGCAATAACCAGCTCTTGCTCCTGGTTCTTCTTCTCTTGCTCCATGCTCCTTTCCATCAGTCTCAAGACCATGCTGTTCAGTGTGCTAAGCTGATCCACAACTGAAACAGTAGGTATATGAACATCAGCACGGACTGTGGAAGGGCCAGAAGAAGCAGTAACATACACCGGCTCGCGAACAAAAGGAGTGGACAGAGGGGCAGTAGTAGCCTGAGTGTGAATGGCCCTTGTCCTCGTCAGTGAAGAAACTGACACAGCTGCTACTGATGTGACAGTAGTTGTAGCAGCTGATGTCAGTTCTGACCTCCTTTGGAAAGAGAATCGAGATCTCTTTCCCCTTCCAGCTCTGGATGAGGTGGACGGTCCAGCAGAAAAAATCACTGCTGTGGAAGCAGGAGCAGATGACCTAGGAGGGGGAGAAATGTCAAACTCCGGAATAAATATCGTATCAGTAATATCCTCCAAATCATCATCTGTCCTCTTTCTCTTCCTCATCTCCACTCTTCCGCCCTCATCCACTTTCTCAAACTCATCATCATGAGTCTCTTCAGAATCAGAACTGTCTTCATCACCTTCACCTGCTACACCTTCATCCTCACTCGAGTCTTCTGACTCATCACCACCACGAGGAATGTGGAACTGAAACATCGAGAGGAACAGTCACTGAGAATGTAGTAGTAGTCAAGAAGTCCAAATCCATCAGTGAATCGATGTCCACATCCTCCTCCTGAGCTGTTGACACAGCAACATCACCACCAGCACCAGAAACAGAAACATCAACCATGCTCTCTGAAGCAGCAGTGGTTATGTGTAATGATGTCATCTCACCAGCCTCTGAACTCTCAACAGCAACAGTACTCACCTCCACTGTGCTCACATCAACACCAGCACCACTCGGGCCTGCATCACCATCTCCATCCTCACTATCACTATCATCATCACCAGCCGGAACTACAATGTCCTCCACATCTGAGTCGGAGTCATCGTGTCTCCATCTTCTTCCAGCCGGAGCCCTGTAATCGGGTCGAGAGAGGTGACCAAATAGGGATCTAGTGGTGGCCTTCCTCTCCTTCCCTCTGTATGACAAAACTCTGTTGAGAGTTATGTCATTCATGTGCTCCAATCTAATGATGTCGGCATTAAGCTTTGGAAGATCTGGAATCTGTGCATCAATGATCTGCTGTATGAATCGAGGGTACATAAGGAACTTCTTGTCACCCTTTAGCCCCACATTCTCCTTCATGTGCAGAAAAACCATCTCGGAGAAGTTGAATGGTTTGTTGAGCACCAAGGCAGCAAATGCGCACTGAATGGTTTCGCGCATGTCATCAAAGCCTCCTCTCCTCGAGCCAAGGCAGTGAACAAGTACATGAGCCAAGTACTTGAACTGCGGGGACATGAACGCTTTGTTCAGAATCCCGGCTCCAATGTCTCCCTCGTACTTGCATCGGAGGAAGCATCCACGGACTAAGAATCTGTCAAGTAGAACAGGATGATCTGGAGAGTCCTGAAAACCACAAACCCTCCGTATGTGCTCAGCAGACACCACAACATCATGACCCCTGACCTTGCCCCTAATGACTGTAGGCTCGGCCTCACAATCAATATCAGCTGATGTCCAGAAATCCTGCTGATGTGATAAATAGGGCACATGGACTGTCGATATGGCAGTAAATATCCTGGAACGCCTCAAGAATGTAATAATATCTGTGTAGTGCTTCGCGTTCGGAGTCGTCAGATCAAGATGGGCACAGATGTTATGCTTCGGAACTGATTTGTATCCTGCCATACTGCACAATACAAGAAATACACATGTCAGTACATGATACTCAATCAATAAACTGAAATTAATCAGAAATCAGATTAACTGCTAATCTGATATGCCGAATGACATATATGGGTCGAATGACAGTCATTCGTCGAATGAGTCATAGGATCTAATGTCATTCGTCGAATGAGGTTCATTCTTCGAATGAGATATAGTCATTCGCCGAATGAGATATAGATATGGCTGGTCATTCGTCGAATGAGCCATTCGTCGAATGAGGTTCATTCGCCGAATGAGTCATTCGGCGCCTGACATGAATTCAAAATCCCCTTTTTGTCAAAATCACAAATTAGCCCATAAAACCTGTTCATCAACACTCAGAATTGACCGACTAACACTTTTCATACTTGACTAAGTTCGGTTCAAGTCCATTTCAGTGGTTTATTTACAAGGTGAACGTTAAAACCCTAAAACCCTAATTTATGATCTGATTGCCATGATTCCACGGTTGAAATGATCTGAGATTTTATCCCCATATACCTAAAATGAAGTAGAAACAGATTATCAGAAGCAGGATCAACAGAGATCAAAGAAAATCAAGTGGACAAGAACTGTGTGTAAATCGCCGAATGACGTAGCTCTGATGCGGCGAAAGTGAAAATTGTCGAATGACCCTCATTCGGCCGAAGAACTGTTATATAGTCCCTTCTCATTCGCCGAATGAGCTAGGCGAAAGGTCACCTGATATTCAGTCTCATTCGCCGAATGAAAGTGGCGACTGAGTCATTCGACAATGTTCATTCGCCGAATGAGAATGTCGAATGAGACATTCGACTCTCTTCATTCATCGAATGAAGTTTATCCTGTGTAACTGATTCGGTCGAATGACTCATTCTCAGAATGAGTTCATTTGGCCGAATGAATCCATTCTGCCTCTCATTCGTACGAATGAGAGATGAACTTCTCCAAAACTCCAAAATTTCAAAGATTTGACATTTTGTGCACCAAAATTTAACCAATTATGAAGATATGTCTAGTTGGTTCAGGATTCAGACATGACAGGCATCCGAATCTACAAATGATCATCCAAAATAAAATTTAAAATAGAAAATCTTTTTGTATTTTTCTGAAACAACCAAACAACTGTACAAACATAAATTAAAAGCAAATAAACACAAGTAAACACATATTTTTGTGAAAAGCCCGTTAATAAAATAACACAAATCTCTGATTACATCATATAACCTTTAATGAATGCTTCACTTCAATCACAATTTCATTTTGACACGATTACTGATATATTTGTCCAATTTTAAACTGATCAATACATAACTCTTTAAACAAACTAGATGATCACTCATATTTTCTGACAAAGTTCTCCAATTCATTTCATCAATTAAGATCAAAATCAGTTCATAACTCATTTCAGCATATCTTAATACCAGTCATCATGAATTCAATAAGATTCAATCATTTATTATCTTTTTGGATTTTTCTTGTTCTATCCACATGGATGGCTTCAGCTAGGTCCGTCCCAGCAATATGGCACATGTATGGAATCGAACTTTATTTGTTTAAGTTTTTCTCAAGCTTAATACCAGCTTGCATTAGATTTTCTTTACCAAGCTTAATATCAGCTTGTCTTTGATTTTTCTTTACCAAGCTTAATACCAGCTTGTCTTTGATTTTTCTTTACCAAGCTTAATACCAGCTTGTCTTTGATTTTTCTTTGAATGAAACCTTATTTGATTTCATGATGACAGGTGTATGCTTGATTTGAGTCAAGAACCATTTTTCACTCAAAAGCCTTAATAAAATGGATCCCACAAGTCAAACTTTCTAAGTTCTCATAAGTCATTTATTTATTTTGTATAATCAGCCTATCAGTACATCCCATCATCATTTCCTTATGATTTTGGCTCATGCATTCATTTCTGCTTCTATGACATAATGAAATCAATGTGCTATATCATTAAACAGGACTGTTTCATTTTTAATTTTTCTATTGTTTTTGATTTTTCAAATTTTCTATTGTTTTTGGTTTTTCAAATTTTCTATTGTTTTTGGTTTTTCAAATTAGAATATCTCCCCCTAAAAACCTAAAAATAGAAAATCTTTTTGTGTTTTTCTTGAGAAAAAGGAACTGTACAAGATAAAATGAAAATACTAAAAATAATAAAAAAAACTATCTAATGAAAGTGATGATCATTTGTTAGTCTCAGATGAGGATTGAACTTCATCCTTTTGAAAAACACCATTAGCCGATAACAGATATAAAAATCTGGGTTTATCAAAAGCTTTTGTGAAAAGATCGGCTTTCTGGTGATCGGTGTGAATTTTAACAACATCGATTAATTTCTTCTCAAAACAATCACGTATGAAGTGATATTTTATGTCGATGTGTTTGGTTTTGGAATGCTGCACTGGATTTTTAGTGACAGCTATGGCGGCAGTGTTATCAACATAGATAGGAGTGTTAGAAAAATGTAACCCATAGTCCCTGAGTTGCTGTTGAATCCAGATGATTTGTGAACAGCAACTTGCAGCAGCAATATATTCAGCTTCACAGGTTGAAGTAGACACCGACGTCTGCTTCTTGCACTGCCAGGTGACCAATCGGTTTCCAAAGAACTGACATCCCGCAGATGTTGACTTGAAATCTCTTTTACATCCACCATAATCTGAATCACTATATGCAGTAAGATCAAAGTTATCATCATTAGGGTACCATAATCCAAGTTCCGGTGTACCCTTCAGATAACGCATAATCCTTTTGACAGCAATCAGGTGAGATACTCTTGGTTTTGATTGATAACGAGCACACAAGCAAGTGGCAAACATGATATCTGGCCGAGAGGCAGTGAGATACATGAGAGATCCAATCATTCCCCGATACAGAGTGGCATCAATTAACTCCCCCTTTTCATCTGGAGTAATCCCGTGATTAATCGCCAGTGGGGTACCAGCAGGCTTCGCATCAGACATACTGAACCGGCTCAGAATGTCACCAACGTATTTGGTTTGATGAATAAAAATCCCTGCCTCAGACTGATCCACCTGTAAACCCAAGAAAAACTTCATCTCTCCCATCGAACTCATTTCAAATTTTTCTTTCATAACTGTCTCAAATTCCTTGCACAGATTATCATTTGTGGATCCAAAAATTATATCATCCACATACACTTGTACCAAGAGTAAATCACTGTCCTTCTCACGGATGAATAAAGTGCAGTCAATGACACCTCTTCTGAACCCGTTGTTCAGAAGGTGAGTGGAAAGTGTCTCGTACCACGCTCTCGGAGCCTGATGCAATCCATACAACGCTTTGTCTAGCTTGTAGACTTTATCACGATGCAATGGATCTTCAAATCCGGGAGGTTGATTGACATACACTGTTTCACTGATAACCCCGTGAAGGAACGCGCTCTTTACATCCATTTGATAAACCTTGAACCTTTTGAAGGATGCATAAGCCAGAAAGATACGAATGGCTTCTAGTCGAGCGACCGGAGCAAACACCTCATTATAATCCAATCCCTCTATCTGTCTGAATCCTTGAACCACCAGACGAGCCTTGTTTCTCACTATTATCCCGTGATCATCCTTTTTGCAACGAAGAACCCATCTAGTGCCAATGACTTTTGCACCTTTGGGTTTATCAACTAGTTGCCAGACCCCTAACTTCTTGAACTGCAACAGTTCCTCTTGCATGGCGTCTACCCATGATTCCATTAAAAACACTTAAAATCTCAATGAAATAGTGACTTTGGAAGCAAGAAACTTAAAGTTTTTGGAAGTTACGAAAATCAGGGTTTTGGGGATCTCAGATCTGTTGATTTTGAGTGGAAATCGAGCAGAATTAAGAGCCAAAGCTCTGATACCACTTTGTTGGACCGATTTGGAGCTTGGAAACAATCCGAATCCAATGAAAAACTACTCGATAACCTCTGGGATAGTGCGGAATCCTATTCCAGGGTTTTCCAAACGAAACCAACAGAAACCGTGGTGATCCGAGGCTGTAGGAACAACTTGGAAGCAACGATCGAACACCACGGGTTGAGAATCGGACTTGGAAGCACAAGAACCTCTCAAATCTTCAAGGGTTTTGACACTGGAGTGCTAGGGAAGAAGGAGGGCTCTGGAAAGTTAGGTTTGAAAATGATTTGAACATCTATATATAGGCTGTAGTCATTCGGCCGAATGAGTGGCCGAAGCAGCTCATTCGGCGAATGACTAAGCTCGAATGAGCAGACATTCGAATGAGTCATTCGGCGAATGACTCATTCGGAACTCAGACATTCGCTATAACCTTCATTCGCCGAATGACTTCATTCTAGAGTCATTCGGCCGAATGAGAGTACTTCATACTCAAACAGTTTATAATCAAATCAAACAACTAGATAAACATTAGTAGACAATAATCAATAGAAATAAACATTATGAAATAGATATAAAGACAACTTCCATTAATACTTTGAACATTTACATGATAAGAGTTACAAAACTGAACTAGGGACAATAAACATGCATCAACAATCCCATCAAGCACTCCCATCACCACTCCTCTCATCACTAACACTCGCTGCCAGAATGCAGCTATCATCCCCTGAATCACTGTTCTCCTCATCCTCTCCTCGATCATAGCCCGCCAAGTTTGCGTGCCAACATCCAGTGCATTCACCTACTCCATCAACATCAGATGAGAGGTGAGTATCTCCAACACAGTAGTACGTGTGTCCTCCACAGTAGTACGAGACTCCTGTAACTCTATTCGAGTCCCCTGAAGATCTAAAGTCACCTGGCGAAGCTGCGCTCTAAACTCCGCCTGCTGTGAGGACTCTCGTACCTCATGTATGGTGTCAGGCTCATCTCTAGGCGCCATCTGACGTCTAGGAGGAAGACATGTCGTTTTGTGAGCTTGGCCTCGCATTCGTCTGAGTCCATCCCATACTGGGACTCTCGGTGGAGATGGTGTAGGTGCTGGTACGGGTACTGGTACTGGTGCCGGTACTAGTGCTGGTGGTGTATGTGGTACAGGTGTAGCAGCCTGTGATGCATCCGCGGATACTTCCGACGGATTGGAGTCAGACCCCGAACTAGTATCACGTAAGGAAACCGCTGATAGATGTATTTCTGTCCTTGGTCTGCCATCGCTGTATAAACAGAATACTTGAATCAGTACCATGAAAAAAATATATTAAATAATAACATTCAACATACACATGATATTCGACATTTCCCTATCTTAACACAACTATTCGTTCCTTTAGTTATTAATGTTCCGCTTGAATCAAATCAAACTAGAACGCACACGTGTTGCGAGTTTCAGTTATGCTGGCCACTCATAACTAAGATTCGTACCACCTGATTATCCTGGCTTAATTCAAAACAAGTTTTGTTCGTTAGACATGTTCGGTGCTCTCTGTGTAACTATATGAGCCTATGGTTATAGTCTAGGTCTCTAAGTCAACCTAATTCTCTATAACCTGTGTCTCTGATACCACCCTGTGACACCCCCACCTCTCGTCACCTGAGATGATGTCACTATATATTCTGATATGGTTGCGGAAGCATAGTGGTGATGTCTCAGAGATGAGGTGTGACTTACTTGAACCGATATCACAGCACACAGATTCACTTAAAATAAATATATTACAAAGGTTTCGTAAATACATCAACATTACAGCTTAGTTTAATACACAATCTAATATCCCTTAATTAGAAAAGTGTGATGTGCATCCTCACCGTGTCGTCACTGCTGCCCTGCAAAAATGTTGAGTTTAAAACGTCAGCACAAAGCTGGTGAGTTCGACAGTTTAATTTAAACAATATGATACGATATGTAAGTTCACAAAAAGTTCAGTTCTGGATAACCATGGGACCCGTATCTAGTTCCTTTCGGACAGTTGTTCGTTCACGAAGATACTACCCGTCAGTAGATATCTTAATGCCTCATTATCTTAATGTCTATCACTAACATTAAGAAGTTGTAATGGAAACAGGTACCAAACATTCACACAAGGGGAGATGCAATCCTCCCAGCAAATGGTTTGTCAGACAATAGTACTATCAATGGTTCCTGTTCGGCCGCACATGCGTTCACTAGATACAGTTCACGAATGAGGACTTTTGATACTGTGATAGAGTTACTAACGGCAAAATCCCATGAAATCACACAAAAATCACATGAAATCACACAGATATCAGTGATGCATATCATATGTTCAGAAAACAGTTTACAGAGTTACCCCGATGTTTATAAAACATTAAAAAGAAAATGGGTTGTACGAAACTCACCTGATGATATATAGGTAGCAAAATATCTCGAAGTTGATAACAAAGAGATGATTCTGCATTTTGTTATATTTAATAAGTTATTTATGTTCTAGTTTACTGATTAGATCTTTCTGAAGGTTCAATGTCAAAGACATTGCTTAGTAAGTCATCAACCCGATACTAAGTATTTAATTGATTAATTTAGTATTATATCATACAATGTATGATAATGTAGGAACCTACATTGCATTAGATTCCCAATATAAGGTTGATGACACTCTTGATTAATCAGAATAATCCCATATTAATCAAATAGTTAATGTTGTTGATTATGATACTGTAACAATTTCTAGATAATTTAATGGCTTAGGAGTGATAAATCCTTGTTGTTGATTACCCAAATTTCATGAAATATCATAATGTAGCATCAAAATAGGTGTAATAATCAGGTTTAACATACTAATCTGACTGTTATCATAAACATCAGATAATCATTCCAATAAGTATGTTAATGGTTGTGATTAGTTTGAAACACTTGGATGTAACCTTGCATTTCAAGGATTAACCCAACTAATCACCTACATTGTTATAATCAAATGGATTAAACCATTATAATATCATGGGTATGGTTTCATGCAAACCGGGCATTACAACGGATCAAAACAAGGATTTAACAGTTAAAACATCGTGTTCTTCATTTATAATTGTAACATCAGTGCCGGAATTGTTACCGGAATAGTAAGTTGCACTGTAGATAGCACAGTAACTCAGGTACACATTATGAGAAACTATGTTTAGACTATTGACGCATTCTGATTAACGTGAAACTATTAAACGATTGTCTGAATTTGACTGAAACATTAGGGTTTAACAGTCTGAAACATGTCAGACAACACAATGTTGAAACATACATACTTGATGAGATATTAGTTTGCATAAACGTATGTGAGGTTAAACAAAACGAAACTATAAAGGTTATTGTTACGGAATGCTAAACCGACGAGTTACTCGTATAGGTGACGATTTGTACGAATGGTTATGACAGTTTAACGTTCGGAAATAATGATTTAACAGTAGAAAAACAAGAATCAGAAAGCCAAATCATCGACGTGTTCGTTCGAATGACGATTCGAACGAATACGCGCGATGGCGACGCGATCTGACGAAACGAAAACGAATGAAGACACGAACGATCATAAATTTAAGGAAATAAAATATTTCCTATTTTACAATTTTAAACTCATCATAGATAAAAAAATTAAACTAAACAATTTTATTAAATCGCGAACAAATTAACGGAACGCGTATAATAATTTATCTCGACAAATTAATTAAGATAATTAAAATTTAAAATAATTTCTAATAATATTTGTAATCTAAACATCCTAAAATAATTCTTTTTATTTTAGTTACGAAAAATACGCGTAAAGAGTCGGATTCGCGACGAAATTACGAACCGAGCAACCGAAATGAACCCGAATAACCACGGAGTATAAAAACTCCATTCAAGCATTAAATTTCATTTAACACTTTCACCTACACCTCTCTCTCTCTCTAAATTCGGTTTCCACTTTCATCACCATTACCAGACTTTGAAGCTCCATAACTTAGTCGTTTCTTGACGAAATCAAGTGATTCTTTCACCTACACGAAGCTCTAGAATCCTTCTACAAGGAAGTACAACGGATCTACAAAGTTACCCATCCGATTTCGAGGTATTTGACTTCAAAGTGTCCGAAAAATAGGGTTTCTTAAACTAAAATGGAATACACACATACAACCAGTTAACAGCCCTAACACACGCACCCATTACACCTACATGGGTCGACATTTACTGTTGGAAACAAGTCAGGACAGGTAGCAGTGATGGAGAGCTGTTGCTGAAGACCATGTCGGCCGAACCCTGTTAAGGGTGGCCGAACCTTTGGTTAAGGGGACGAACCTTGGTTGCTTCCCTTTCACGAACCTGTTGTTACTGCGAAGCAACCCACTGCCCACGAACCCTGCTTTCAAATTTACGAGCCTTGCTTGGGTGAACGAACCCTCATATGACTCATGAACCCACGTGACCCCCGAACCATCATGAGTGATGAAACCATCCTGCACAGACGAACCTTTGTGAGTCAGATCATTTAGCCGAACCATGCATGGTAAATGAACCTATTGCTTATGACCACCAAACCTTGTTGTAGAATCGAAACAGGAACGAACCTAGGAGTGCTAGTGGACGAACCTTGTGGTAGCTGTACCATGAAACGAACCTAGGGCTGGAAAGGTTGGAGGTTCGCTGAATGGTGGTCGGTATCCTCAATTCCTTTTTCATTTCAGCTAAAACAACCAGCAGCCCAAATCCAGTAGAATAGTGGGCCCAACCTCCATCACTTGGTCATAGTTGGTAGCCCAACAACAGCCCAAAACACTCATTCATTTGGCCTAATATTGCTTTCGTTGTCTGAGCCCAATATAACCAAGAGAGACCCATGTGAATCCCCTGGCCCATCCCATTTGCTGCGGCCCACCTGTTGTTCTGCCCAACAGCATAAGTCTTTGGCCCAATAATCTATCATTCGGCCCAAGGATAATTCTAAGGCTCAACAACAACATTTCGGCCCATGTTGGCCCCAAATGGCCCATGGCTTCCTATTTGGTCTAATCGGCTCAAAGTGATTCTCGGCCCACATGGTTAGGGTCCAATCATAATTGGTTAGGCCCAACAATGATTAACAGGCCCAAATGAACAATGGCCCACTAACAATTGAGACCCCCTTATTGCTTAAGCCCAAGTTAATCAAGAAGGGATTACAAGATTATCCGGCCCAATGGGTGTCAAGTAATTAATAAACATATGAATAAACGTTGAAAGTTATGAAAACAAAGAACAAATACATTGGTGAAACAAACATTTTCTTAGTAATTGTTATAAAACTATAACAAGTTTTAGACAAGTTACATGAAGTGTTAAAAGTCTTATATAACAACTTGTTGTTGATGAACAAGTAAGACATCGTTAACAAAGAAGAATTGGAGCCGGATAACAAGCAAGATTCATAAGTGTTAGTCAACTTTAGGACTAACACTTACACTCACAAACCATTCTTACAAACTTATACTTACAAACTACAAGATTATGGAATCAATACAGGAACTAAACATAATATCAAGTGCAAACAAAGAGCGCGTGCTTTCTTATTTTACCTAGTCAATCACTACGGACATAAGGTGAGTTCATTTGTCCCTTTTCAAATTTATTTGTTTTACTTCGGGACTGAGAAGCATATTAAACATTTTCCTAAAACTCTTGAAATGTTAATTAATGCTTTAAACATAAACATGATACTTATGTTGAAACTTATGCTAGAACTTAGAATACTTTGAAAAGCAATAGACTTGAAACTTATACTTTAAACTAGAGGCTTGAAAACATATGATGGATGCTTAGGAGACTTGATGCTTATGCTACAACAATATGCTTAAACTTGGTGATTGATGCTTATGCTGCAAACTAGAAGCTTAATTTATACACTTGATGCTTAAACTAAGTGCTTAATGTTTAGGGTATAAACTATATTCTTAAACTATATTTTTAAACGCTATTCGTGAAGCTTATGCTATAAACTATATTCTTAAACTATGCTCTTTATACTTATGCTCTAAGCTATATTCTTAAACGCTACTGTTGATGCTTACGCTATAAACTATATTCTTAAACTACACACTCGATGTTTAAGCTATAAACTATATACATAAACTATATGCTTAACATTTACGCCATAAACCATATGCTTAAAACTACGAATGCTTTAAACATTTTGTAAGCTATAAACTTGTTATGCAAAAGCAACGGTTTGGCCTCTCAGTGCTTGCCTCTCCGGTTGTTAAACTTTAAAAGCTATAAACTTATTATGCAAAAGCAATGGTTTGGCCTCTCAGTGCTTGCCTCTCCGGTTGCTAAACTTTGGAAGCTATAAACTTGTTATGCAAAAGCAATGGTTTGGCCTCTCAGTGCTTGCCTTACCGGTTGCGAAACTATTTGGATGCTTAAACTATTGGCCATGGAAGAACAATAGTTGGTCTCTCAGTGCTTGCCTTCACGTGTTCTTCCTAGTCGGGACTTGAAGAACAATAGTTGGTCTCTCCGTGCTTGCCTTCATGTGTTCTTCACAGTCAGGACTAGAAGGCACCTATTATGGTCTCTCAGTGCTTGCCATAGGGTGACCATTATAGTCGGGACTTGAGGGGTAGACTTATGGCCTCTCAGTGCTTGCCATATAGTGATTCCTCAATGTTCACTCATGCTATAAACTTAAACATAATGCTAAAGCTATAAACGAAATGGAGGGTAAGTAAGACGCTTAATTATCATTAACAGCAATGTCCTATGCGACTTAGTATGTGGTGGGATGTTGGCTAGGGCTTGTTCCCTTACATATGCCCTATATATAAGCATACCGGGTTGGATGATACAGGTGGTGTTAATGAGATTAAGGTTGTTACCTAGGGGATGCATAAATGTTTTTGGGTCAACATCATAAACTTTTAAACACGATGCTTGTTAAACTTATTGAAGCTATTACATAAGAATGCTATAGACTTGTAAACATTGAAAACAGTAAACTAAAGCTATGATGAAGGAAGATTTGATGGGTAGGTAAAATGCTTAATTATTATTAACAACAGTGTCATATCCGGGTTAGTATGTGGTGGGATGTTGGCTAGGGCTTGTTCCCTTACATATGCCCTATATATAAGCATACCGACTTGGATATTACATGTGGAGTTAATGAGGTTAAGGTTTTACCGAAGGAGGTTTGTGAAACTATTTTAAACTTATAAACTTTATGAACTCACCAACCGTTGTGTTGACTTGATCTTTTTACATGCTTTCTCAGGTGAAGAACAGGTTTAATTTAAGCTTTTGGATATGCATACTAGGCTGCCCAAATAGAGGACCTAGTAGACTTTTGGAGAAGCACATCCTTTGTTGATGACACATATCACTTATGATATCTTGTACATACACAAGATATAAACATTTAATTCTTTTGGTTAGGTTTACTTAGTTAAATTGCAGAACATTGCTATTGTAATTTAAGTTTGTAATCCTATATATCATGTCATTGTGATTTAGTTATTCTTAAACGTTGATGCTATGTAAACAATCTGATCATCATGATTATCACCCGCGATATCACGCCTCGGGAACCTTCCGCCCGGCGGGGACTCCGATCCAACCCCGCCGGCTCGGGGTGTGACAATAATCAATCCTAGCCATCATCTAGGCAATAATCAACAATCCTAACTATGTCATTACGTTCAAAATCAAGATCTAATCAATCAAAATCAAAGCAGAAAGTTTAAACTGATCATTACCTAATCTGACGGATTCCTGACTTCAAAACAACGATCAGAACTCAAAAAGATGATCCCTGGTACGATCCTTGGCTTTAGGAGGCTTGAAAATGAAGATTTGAGGGTCAAAATTTCGTCTGCTAGGCTTCTGGTTCGTAAGAGTTCAAGAAAGAAATAAAAATAGTTTCTGCATGAAGATCTGATAAAAGGATCAGATCATTCCACCGCCATACCCGTCGCGTACCGCGACGGAGAGCCCAAAAATTCTTCGCGTACCGCGAAGATTTCCGGAAGAATCTTAGATATTTTCCAAGCATCGCGTACCGCGGAGGTCCTTCAAGCCCACCTCCGCGTACCGCGACGAGTCCATTCGTCCAACACTTAGAGATTTTTCTTCGTTTTTTCGATTCCGGGCAATCCAGGACTCCGTTTTGTGCACGGTTTTCGCCCACGTTCATCATTTCTCACATACTATCAATCTGTAACAATTGAAATTATTAAATCAACGTGAATTTCTAGAACGATCAAATGTGCCCACGTCATTGATGACGTAATTCTCGTATTCAACTGTCACAACCGGTTCTAGGATAATCTTAACTGTACTTTCTGATTTCTTAGAGATGGTGACGTGTATGCCAACACTAACTATCTCATGTGTCTGGTAAGCAGGAGTAGATACTCATGAACCTTACACTTTTATATATACAGTCGGCTCGTGGTATATTCTGGGATTTTCCACTATTTCTTACTTACATTATAACCTATATTGTTGTTTCTGAAAGGTTATCTTCGACTCAAGTCAGACCACTGTCTACAGTTTGTTGTTTCTGTTTATGTTACTTCTCTGTTTATGGTATCTGTTTATGATTGATATTCTCATTACCTTCACCGTCTTCTGAAGTTCTTTTAATTATTGTTGTTTATCCGTTACTGAGCATTCTTTGGCTCAGCCGTATTCGTTTTTGGTGGTGTTTATGTGTCTTGTATAGGTAATCTAGGAAATCAGGCTGGGAATTAAGGGAAGATATACATGAGATTATCAAGGATTGATTATAAAATAATGTAATAAACATTATTATAAGACTTTTATTTGTGTCTTGGTTGACTTATGTAATATTTTGATCATATTTTAATTTATTTTGGATTGTTGCATTAATTCTGATCTACGTATAAGTGACACATCAACCCTAATCAGGTTGGGGTGCTACACTAGGAGCCTAGGAGGCTAGGATCATAAAAGGATCCATTATGGTTATGTCTGGCAAGAAAGGGTAATAAAATATGTGTTGGATAGCGAGACTATGTAGTAGGGAATCATTGAATCAATAGCAATAAGCTCTGTTTGAAGAGGCTCATATACAGAACGCCGAGAAATAATCCTCGGAGCAAGCGATTCAAATAACCTATATTCAGAAGATGAAATTTCACCTCTACCATCACTAAGTTTAGCCAGGGCGTTTATAACATGACCCAAATAGGCCTCACTCACCGGTATCTGAGCAATTCTTCCTGTTGCTTTTACAGAACTCCCTTCTTGTATCAGCAAACCATCACCCATTAATACAACACCAACATTAGTTGATTCCAAATTAAGAGCAGTGCCTATTGTACCCTCTTGAAATTCTACTAATTCACCCGCCATTACTTCATCAAGACCATGAATATGAGCAATGCCATCACCTACTTGAAGTACGGTACCGGTATTTACAATCTTTACTTCTCTATTATATTGCTCAATACGTTCACGGATAATATTACTAATTCCGTCGGCTTGAATGGTTACTATGAGTATTTCTTAATTCTTTTTTGAAAAAAAAAATCAAATAAATCAAAAATAGTGCCTAAAGTAGAAGGACTAATCCGTTATTTGTTTCAACGCGGCCAATATACCAATATTGGCACTGATAGTACGTAAATGTAACTCATTGTTTAAACAACAATTCAGAGTTCATAGAGCTCCTTGTAAAGCTTGTTGGAAAACCCGTTGTCGGACTTGATTACTGGCCTTTTGTTGTTCAAAATTTATAGTTTCATTTTTGTAATTTTCTAGTTGTTCCAAAATCTTATAAGTTGAATCAATCAAATTCAATTTTTCTTGCTCTATCTCATAGTATCCATTCACGCGAAACTCATTTGCTTCAATTTTTACTTTCCGTAAGCGAGCCCGGGCTTTTTCCAACTGTTCGATGGCCCCTTCGCGCAATTCTTCTGAATTTCTAATAGTATTCAAGATTCTCTATTTTCGATTATCTAATAAATCACTTAATGAAAGTAGATTATCTTTCCATTCATTTCAAAAATTCCATGACCCCTTCCCGAACCAAACATGAATCTTTCGATTCATTTGGCTCTCACGCTCAATGTAAATTCTCATATTTTTATTGTTAATGTAATGAGCCTATCCTCTATTCTCTTTTCATATTTCAAAATGGAATCAAAATCTCAAAAGGAATCACTAATCCAAGATCAAAATATTTGGAGGACTCTTCTGACCAAACAAAAAATATGTCATTGTCAGCAAAGTTGTTTACTTTTTTTAATCCAAGAAGTTTTTCTTACTTTATACACAATACATAGGTCATCGATTCAGCATTGGCTAAAAAGGGGGAGAAAACCTCCAATAAGTAGTTCAAATCATTTTATCGATATGAGTGTTCTATATTGATAAAATATTTATTTTGAAACCATCTCTATATTAACATAGTGGTAGAAAGAGTACCATGCTGCGTCTGGACTTCAAACAGTTTAGCTTTAACCATGTTAATGGTCCCACATTATTGGTTGATAGAGAATCAAAGTGGATTTTCCAATAACTTACGAAATGCTATAGTTCTTACATATGATTTCTGAATTTATTCAGAAGTAATTCACGAGATCATGCACTCTTCTTGCTTAGATATCACTTTACTAGTTATAACAGTTAAAGTACATCTCGTTGGATCCAGCCTATTCTTGAAATAAACAACTCGCACACACTCCCTTTCCAAAAAAGATCAAGACCCCAAGCACTACACTTAGATTTATTAGATTTGTTGCTAAAATATCGGTATTAAACCCGAAACTCCCAGCGGATGGCCAGTGGCCCAAAGAAACGTAAGAATCGGTTACATTTTTCATATGATCTCCTCGTATAGATAGACTAAAAAATTGAACAGAGTTTTGTATTACTTTGCCCTCTTTATATATATATAGTTATAGTTTCCTACTTTCTAAATCGAATAGATTTTTGATTCGATTTAGAAATCATGAATGATCACTTTGGTTGCACCCCCTCTTAAAAACTAAAAAAAGCCTACAAACACGAATGGGAAGGATGAAAGCGAGTTGGTATGTTAATTCCTCATCTGCAAATCAGCCCTTCCCGTGGGTTATTTTCTCACCGAATAAGTCATTCTAGGAATGAAACCTTTATATAATTCGAAAAAACTAAGCACAAGTCCAGGGCAATAAAATATGAAAAATCAAATATTTTCATATTTCTAATATTAAACAAAAGGATTAGCCAATAAAAATGCTAATGCTACAACCAAGAGTGTGCATAGTGCGGTTTATTGACAGAGCTTTAAAAACCTCCAGGGGGCTGAAAGTCACAGACTAATAATTTTTCTTACCGCTATGCTTCATACTATATATTCGGGTCAACAATTTGGGTTGGGTCAATCATCATTTAAAAGCTTTAAATATCTAATTTTGCTTGCACTCAAAAAAATAAATATGTTTTAACAGACAAGACAAAAAATGTTTTAAGATCAAAAGGTGAGTAAAAATTACATTTATAAAGATGTAGAAATGTCGTGTAAGAGGGAAACTTGGGTTTTAGGGTAAATTAATATTTTTTGAGACAATTTAACTATACATGACTGCCTAAATTGATAATAGCTGCTAAAAACAGTCTAAAAAATCTAAACGATTTAGATACAGACCTATTTAGATGTAAAAAACAACTTTTAAGTGGGCAAACTTAGGGGCTTGGTGCAATCCAAGAAATTGGACCTCCAATTATTTATATTATATAATACTATATTATATAGAGAATTATTTTATTAAAAACATTAAATATGAAGGAATCATATGAATTAATTTGAACCACATGTTTTATGAATAAAAGTAATTTTCTTTTGAAACAAGGAAAGTTACTTTTATACATTTCCTAAAATTGTAACTATAATTGGTTTTTAAGTTCTCTATTAAAAATAGTTCTCAATTGAACACCTCCATGTATATAACTCACTAAACGTGCAATAACCCAAAATAACCAGTATATTTAAGATGAGGGAAAAAAAAATTTAAAGATTGAAAGTTTTTGAAATTGATGGAAAATTATTGTAGTTAACGCTCATTACGTTGATGTAATTACGAACACTCGAAAAAACTCAAAAAATGGCATGACTATAATGGAATTAACGAGAAAAATATGACGAGTTTAATGGTGTAATTTTTATAAAAAAATAACATAATTTAAAAAAGTTATTAGTGTATAAAAACCAAGGGGGAGAAACTTTGATCTAAAAAAGGAAAAAATGGATGGATTTTTAAGAGTAAGCCATTTGTCACTGTCTTATTATGTAACACCCCGAGTCGGCGACCCGGATCAAATGTCCCGTCGGGTAGAAGATTCTCAGGACGCGATATCGTGATAATCGGAATGATCAGATTGTATATATAGCATCAACATTTGAGAATAAATAAAGCACAAAAAAAATTAAACTAGGATTACAAAGTTAATTACAATTGTCAATGTTTGATAATTTAAATAAGTAAACATATCAAAAGAATCATAATTAAAAGAATCATAACTTTACATAGAGGATGGAATTATACATAACTCACTAAACGTGCAATAACCCAAAATAACCTGTATATTTAAGATGAGGGAAAAAAATTAAAAATTTAAAGTTTTTGAAAAATGATGGAAAATTATCGTAGTTAACGCTCATTACGTCAGTATAATTACGAACACTCAAAAAACCTCACAAAAATGGCATGACTATAATGGAATTAGCGAGAAAAATATGACAGGTTTAATGGTGCAATTTTTATAATAAAATAACATAGTATAAAAAAGTTATTAGTGTATAAAAATCAAGGGGGAGAAACTTTGATTTAAAAAAGGAAAAAATGGATGGATTTTTAAGAGTATGCCATTTGTCACTGTCTTATTATGTCACACCCCGAGTCGGCGACCGAGATCGAATGTCCCGTCGGGTGGAAGGTTCTGAGGGCGCGATATCGTGATAATCAGAATGATCAGATTGTATACATAGCATCAACATTTGAGAATAAATAAAGCACAATAAACATTAAACTTGGATTACAAAGTTAATTACAATTGTCAATGTTTGATAATTTAAATAAGTAAACATATCAAAAGAATCATAATCAAAAGAATCATAACTTTACATAGGGGATGGAATTATACACAACTCACTAAACGTGCCATAACCCTAAATAACCTGTATATTTAAGATGAGGGAAAAAAATTAAAGATTGAAAGTTTTTGAAAAATGATGGAAAATTATCGTAGTTAACGCTCATTACGTTAATGTAATTACGAACACTCAAAAAACCTCAAAAAAATGGCATGACTATAATGGAATTAACGAGAAAAACATGACAAGTTTAATGGCGTAATTTTTATAATAAAATAACATAGTATAAAAAAGTTATTAGTGTATAAAAATCAAGGGGGGAGAAACTTTGATTTAAAAAAGGAAAAAATGGATGGATTTTTAAGAGTATGCCATTTGTCACTGTCATATTATGTCACACCCCGAGCCGGCGGGCCGGATCAAATGTCCCGTCGAGCGAAAGGTTCTCGGGGCGCGATATCCTGTGAATCGGAATAATCATATTGTATACATAGCATCAACATTTGTGAATAAATAAAGCACAATAAACATTAAACTAGGATTACAAAGTTAAATTACAATTGTAAATGTTTGATAATTTAAATAAGTAAACCTATCAAAAGAATCATAAGTTTACTATCTTGTAACTGTATAAGATTATCAAAAGTGATTCACAGTTAGTCAACAAAAGTATGTGCTTTCTAAAAACTACTAGGTCCTCTAACTGGGCATCATAGTATGCAAATCCTGAGCATTAGCTTAATCATGTACATCACCTGAGAAACATGTAAGAAAACAAAGTCTGCACAATGGTTGGTGAGTTCATAGAGTTTAGTATTTGAAAATAGCTTCACAAACCTTTTCAGTAACAACGTTAGCCTCACCAACAACCACCTATGCTATCCAGTCAAGTATGCTTATATATATGACATACGTAAGGTTTAGCCAGCCGCCAGCCCACCACATACCAAACCGTATAACATATTGTTGTCAATGATAACTAAGCGTTTTACCTACCATCTGATTCCATCTCCATAGTTTCAAGCTTTCTGTTTAATAAGTTCATACACACACAAGACCATTTGAAAACCAAGTTTTTTAGATTTTACTTCTATGGACAACTGAATACCCTAAGGAATCCAATATCAATCCGTATAAGAAACTAAATGTGACTTTCAACATCGGTTTTTTAATAAAGGAACCCTCAAGATGACACATAGTCAACTATAGGAAACCAGAATCATCCTAGTCACTTGTCACAAAACCATAGATGAACCAAGAAGAACACTAAATGACTAGTAGGGGTTGACACCATAGGGCAACACTCGACGGCCACTCAGTCTGTCTTACAAGGTTCTGACAACAAGGAACACTAATGACTAGTAAGGGTTGACTAATGTCAACGCTCGGTGGCCAATCAGTCTGTCTTACGAAGTCCAATAGCTTTAGTATACACGTTTATAGCATACAATTGTTTAGCATTTCTGTATCAAGTGCACATGTACTAGCTTAACAACCGGAATCCATTTCCGTTAGTTTTAGCATTCCAAGCACTTCAAGCATTTCAAACGTTTCAAGCATATCAAGCATTTCAAGCATATAAGTTTCCATGAGCTTAAGTATCTAAGATTTTCAAGAATATAGTTTACGAAAGCATTTCAGAGTTATAGTATTTGATCTTTAAATCAATTAAAGCATCATGAGTTTTAAAGCGTCAAAGTATAAGTGTATAAAGCATTAACGTCAAGAATAAGTATAACAACGTTAAGAAACATTTAAACATTTATTTAAAACGTTTAAACATGTTTCTCAGTCCCGAAGTAAAAAACAAAATAATATGAAAGGAGACAAATGAACTCACCTTTGTTGTCGTATGCATGTATGACTAAGAATCAGATAAACGCGCTCTCGTACTTTGTGGATTATGTAGCTTCAATACATGAGTTGATTTGTAGTGATTTGTACACGATAAATATTTATAATTTACGTAGATAGGGTTTGGTCTCGATGTGCGACTATGTGTCCTAAGTGCTTTCTAATGAGTTACTAGCATTTCACTAAACATAAACCTTTCATTGTAAAAACATACATTATTTTATGAAAACTTGTGTTAATCACATGACTTGAATTAACTCCTTTAAGTTAATCATAAGTCCTTTGTTAGCTTATATTTGTTTCGTTTATAGTGTTTGCTTTCGAGTTGATAATTAACGAAGATCATTCCATTAGAATAATCTAAGTTTATTATCTATATAATGAAATCACTAAGAATGTGGAAGTTAATCATACAAGACTAACATAGTCCATATTTAGTATATTTCCTTAGTTTTACATAAGTTTTCGTTTTGTTTCTTTAGCTTATCTTACTCATAGCTTCTCATCATATGATAATTTCACTTAGTTTATTAGCTTAAAACACCATTAAGTAATATATAGAATATTAGGGTTTTAGTTTACACTTGTTTAACACTTTTGAACACAACCGGTTTTGAATCATGTTAAGCATGGTTTTGCTTTGATAGAAATCCAATACTTTATAGTTTTGAAGGTTTTTAGGAATTCTTAATGTGTTTAACCCTCAATATTGATAGAACTCTAAATCGGTTAACACCATAACCCTAGCATACCATAACCCGACATATATGTGTTCTAATTGATCCTATAACCTCGTAACTGTATGGTTTAAACTAATTCCAAGCTTAAAACACTTGGAAGACATGAAAGCACTAGTATCGACAGATCCTGGACTAATATCGATGGCTAGCTCGTGCTTAATATCGATGAAACATCATCTCAGTCCCTTCGATATTATAGGTTCGATGTCCCTGAATTCATAGCATGTAGACAATCGATACTACTAGTCTCGACCAGTGCCCATTGATCTTGTCCATCAAGAATGCTACTATCGACAGAAGAAGGTGGTTGGACTCCCAGCCTTATCGATACTAAGTGTTTAGCATGTTCTTATGTCGATTTTAAGATACCCAGATCTAAACTTGATAAAATTTGTTCCAAACTTCATTCTAAGATGTTCCTCAGCTTCCTATGTTGATTTGGTCATCATCCTATGGTCTAGAGGGTCGAACTTGGGCTGAAAAGTTCAAATCGTTCGAGCAAGATGATGAATAGTGTATGTGACTGAAAATCAGTGATTTTTCACTCGATTTTACCTCGTTTTAGCTATTTAAAGCTAGATTTCTTCGTCTCTTCACGATCTACGCGTTTCTACGGTCGTTTGGACACCAAATTTGCCCAATTTGATGCAAATTTGATTGAAATATAGGTGTTTTAGTGAGAGGAAGTTGAAGAGAGAGAAAGGGTCGGAAATGTGGGTATACTTGAAAGTTGGTGAGTGATGTGTCGATTTATATATATAGAAATCCTAGTTCAACACTATCGAGTAATAAATCAAATTAACCTAAACCGAACCACAAACTACAGGCAAGTGTACCTGACGTATGAAGTATAGCTAAGGAAAGTCCGGATATCGAACCTAAGGACACGGAATCTGCTAATAAACCCTAACTGTAAACCTAACAAAATGAGAAACTTACTAAATTTAGAAAGCGAAATTGGTTTTACGAAAATGACTTTAAATATTTAAAGAAACTAAGAGAACTAAATAATTCAACTTAACACCGCAAGAACTAGAAAACCAAATACGAAGGAGATTCTACCTAGACTAGGAATCCTAAAGGAATCTAACAGTTATCGGGAATGCTTGAATGAATGTGACCGGATCTAATGATACAACCTTTTCAGGAACTTAAGGGATGCTAGATCTCATGTTCAGACAATCCAACACTTAGAAAGATCCTACTGGTTATGTAAAGCTTACCGGGATGTAATGATGGATTACCGAGTCGGTCTCTCGAAACTAGCAATGCTTAAGATTTCTATGGTTGAATAATTAGGTCAATCTCAACAACCACAATGCACCAAAGCACGATTTAATCAATCTAACTTATATTAATCATGAATTTGAAATACATGGCATAAACAATCAACAAATAATCCAATGATCATGCAAATTACCCGAAAACCCGTTTAAACCACGATATCCCAACACCTTGTTGCTTGATTAGCCTTTAAGGTGGTATATCCCACTGATTACAATCTGATTATATAAAATTCTTATGATTTACTAGGATTAGTCAAATCACAATTAGGTTAAAAACAAGTTTTTAGCCAAAAATCATGTAAAAATCGAGTTTTTATCGAAACCGAATCAAACCTTATCCACAAAATAGTTTAAGCATATAATCAGATCATTCACAATGGTTTAATAACATTCAAAATCATTCACAATCAGATTCAAATCAAAAGCAATAATTCATTCAATCAAACAAACCCGAAAAACCGAAAAAACATCTAATAATCATTCGTAATCTAGGTAGAATTAAAGATCTAGCCTAGAATCATCATCCAAACATTCATAAACATGAAATCAGATCTAAACATGGTAGAAAATTCAAGAACAATTAGAAAAGAACAACTACGATGCATAAACAAACCCAAAAACGCGTTCCGAGCACTTGTATACGCGATCTGAGCCTCCCCCGAGAGTCCAAATCGATCCCCAAACTGCAAAATCTTCAAAAATATGTTTTTCCTTCGTATTCAGCCGTCCTTGGTTGATCAAAACACGAATTAGGGTTTTAAATGGCTTAAATAGGTGAAAATTGGCTAAAGGTTCGCGATCTAGGGTCCATGGGCCGGTTCAGGGCCCAAAAAAGGCTCAAAATGGGGTTCAAAAGCTGGTCAAAGGGACCAATCAACGCGGTCAAAGGTCCAAAAGGCCGGTCAAAGGGCTGCTGGTCACACGCGGGTCGACGGGGCTCCATCCGGGTGAGGCGCGGGGCGGCGTGTGAGAGCACTCGGGTCAACACGCGGGTCAAGAGCTCCAGCCGGTTCCTGGGTGGATTTTTAGGGCTGACGTGGCTTTTTCTGGTGCTGCCACGTGTCCCCCTAGCTGAAATTTGGCAGATTTGCATAATACCCCGCTGCACTTGCTAAAACTCATTTTTAAGCTCCGAAACTTCCTAAAATGCCATCTTTTTCTCCCCGAAACTTCTGAAAGTTATATTTTAGCTTCCCAACTTCATAACAAATTATTCCGGCTTCGGTTTCTTCGCAATTACGAACGTTTATTTCGCGAAACCTATAAAATTGACATTAAAAATAAAATAAGTAAACATTAATTAAAATCTAATAAAAACTAAATAAAAATCTCTTAAAATGAGATAAAATCCTATAAAATAAATATTTAAACGATGTGTAAATAACGACACATCAGTGAGTGACATTAATGGCATTTAATGTCATTTTATCACTTTTATCATTCGGACATGTCCGGGTTTGTTCGGTTTCGCGCGAACGTGTTGGTTTTGGGTTTTCTCGTAACGAAACGTCACGATCTTTTAAAATAAGATTTTCTAAATTATTTTATATGGTAATTACGAATAAATTAACTAAATATCTTTTATTTATTTTTAACATTTCAAAAATGTTTAATTTAACTGTTTAATCGAATTGCACGGTTTTCGCGCGTATTTGTTCGGATTGTCATCGTACGAACACGACGATAACTATACTTTCCGATTTAATTATCTAATTATTAGACATCATTCAGAACATAAAACCCACAGATATACTCGTGCGAATCGTCACTCACACGAATACTCCATTAGTTTAGTGTTCACTTAACGTCTGTTATTGTTTTGTTTTAGTCATTCTCGTTTACACATAATAAATCCTAAACTAACATACATAGCATAATTTAGTGTTGCCAAACATAATATGATTGTTGCATTATAGTTTACATAGTGTTTTTGAAACAGTTTCATAAGCATTTAGCATTAATTGAATATAACAAGTATTACACAGAGTTCGTACAAAAGTTTATTGAAACTTACACTGTTCCGAACTATTGTTCGGGTACTGATTTTACAGTCTTCCCCTGTTAAAGAAATTTTGTCCTGAAATTTAACAATCATTATCAGGTACGACTTCCTCTGTAAACAATTGGGGATACTTAGCTTTCATGTGAACTCGGTCCAACAAATTAGTGACCGACATTTTCTGTTATATAGAGCCTCGAATGGAGCACATTCAATGCTATTATGATAGCTGTTGTTATAGGAGAATTCAATCAGTGACAAATAGGAATCCCAATTTCCACCAAAATCCAAAACGCATATTCGCAACAAGGCTGAACCATTAATCATTTCAGCTCAAGAAGCATCTGCTACTCAGGAGTTGTATGTCATTAGATAAATTGTCAATCAAATCCCCATTGCTTATAAAAACCATTAAAACATAGACTTAAAGAAGAAAATTACCAGGCTTGATAACCTCTCAAGGTTCAGAGTTGATGAGTAGTTGTTTGTTGTTCAAATGGGTCAAGATAAACTGGAACCTGCATGGTGTTTCAGTCAAGCTCAATGTGTACTCAACAAATATGACGTCACCCTTTCTCTTAAAGTTAGAGTGCTTCTTTTGTTACAAAACAAATACCTTTTGTTAATTTGATGGAACATGATAATAGTATTAAAAAAAACAAAAAAAAAAATCCAACAAACATGTTCAGGTGAATACTTCAGCAAAATGATTTATTTGGTAGTTGTAAATTACCACACAAACCAACTTTTAAGAAATGAGTGGCAGTAAAATTGAATAATTAATAGAATAAAATAAACAGTCATCAAAAGCTATAGAATGTATGCAATTGTGATCGTGTTTAGTAAATACCCGTCTACATTTATTGTTGCCAGATGGAAATCCAATCATTTTAGTTGTTTTTGATATTGGAATAACCCTATTGGAAGTATAAATGGAAAGATGAAAATGAGTTGCATTTTTTAGGTCAAACAAAACTAATTCTACAATATAAACGAACATATAAATCTAGTAAAGATTTGTTGTCTACTGGTAAAACCATAAAACAAGTTGGAACCTGGTCCTATGACTTTTTGTGCAAGACAGTTTGATTTTTTAACAAAAAGAGTGATAGTTTTTTAATTATTGATAAGATTTGAATTAATGATAAGATTTTTCTATTGTATTTTAAAATCATTTTACTTACGAAGTCATACAAATCCCAGTTTTAATGAGCTGTTTATCATCCAAAATACATAAGAAATTAAGAAGATAGATGTGTACCTTAACCTCTTTAGTGTTATAACCATGAAGATGTTTCCCGTTCTGCAAAGATGTAAGATTTACAACCCAATTCTATTGGTCATAACAAAACAGATTACATAAAAAGAATATACCAAGAAATGCATACCATGATGATATGGCATGACCGTTATGGTATCCCTTTTTTCCCATTAGTAAAATAACAATCACTCATACTTTAACTTGTTAAAACAACAACAATATTAACAAATTAACAATACTTGTGCAATAGAAGCACAAGATGCATCAAAAGTCAATCTTTTCTTGTTATTAAACCTGGATGCAAGCCTCAAGACTCATCTCCATCTTGTATTGCATTCAAATCAAGACATCAAAGAAGTTTGCTAACAGATTAAAGGTTTCTATAATTATTCAAAAGTTCCAACAGAAATATAAAATCATTCTGAATTCTGGGCAACGGAAAAAACTAATGTGACTTTCAAACTGAAATTATCATATCTAATGTTGAAAACAACTTACCATTTGAATTTCAAGTATGTTTGCAACCGGAAGCAAACCATTGCCAAATGAACTGACAAAAACAGAGAACATACATGGGTGTTGCAGTTTAAACCTAATCACATTTTGTGTTAAAATGATCTCACATACCTGATTACAAAAACCTGTAGTATTTCATCCCGCAACGTGATCTCACATAACAACAGTGTTTCATTCAACTTTTAACAACAAATCAAGCTAAAAAAATCAATCTACTATTAACCAAGTATTGATCTAAACCTTAAAAATACTACTTCAGATAAACAAAATAAGATCAAGTACTGATCAACTCTTGACCAATTTGAACCTGGTAAAATATCAAAAAATCATGTTATAAGCACATCAAATGAACTTGAATAAACATGAACATTTTTTGTTTGTTTATCAATGTCATTAGTCTTACAAATCTCAATTAAATATGAAGAAATACAAAAATATAAAAATTCCAATTAAACAATGCAAAATCAAGATGATAAATGATATTTAAATAGCTTAATCATATATCCTGTTGTAACTTGTTTATGCATACATACAATATGCTAGAAAAGACCTTTTGTTTAGTATAGTGTTTTGATTTGCTTTTTAAAAAGGCTATATCACCTTAGGATTCTTATGAGTTTGTAGGATGCATCAGAGAAAGTGACAAACATGATTTTAAGATACCTAAATCAAGAAGGAAAAATTAGTATGTGATGGTGAAAACCTTTACAAATACACATCTACATACTCATCAAATTAGTTTTTAAAAACAAAAGTACAAAAACAAGACAAATTACATAAACACATTTACACATCTACATTCACAGCACACATCTAAGTACATAAATACAATTACAAAACCCAACCATGAAATAATACATACATGAATTATAAAACAACTTGTAAAAACAGAATAGACATACAAAACCAATGCATGAAACTACAATTAAGTACCTGTATACAAGCTGCAATGCTTGATTCTTTCTTAGAGTCACCTAAACCAACAAATAGAACAAAATTAAGTGAACAAACACAAACCTCAAACTCAAGTTCATATACTTGGCACACAAAATATTGTAAGAGGCTCAAATTTGAAACATTAGAACTGGACGAAGATGAACAAATGATGCCATGGCTGCAACAATCACCAACGTCCAATAGCTTTATCCTTGGAAAAGCAAAATGCAAGATAGTATCTTCATCACCTCTTATTACCCCCATCCTCCCAAAAAAAAATAATAAGCCGTTCAAAATGAAATCAAATTAGCATAATATGCAGTAAAAGAACATAAAATAGTGAAAGAAAAAAGTCTCGATTAAGACTTGGTGAACGATTGGGGGAAGGAAATCAGGCTCAAAATAATCCAAGAGCGGACAATGTGATGGCAAGAGAGATGGAAACCACCATGATGAAACCCTATTTCTCTCTCGTCGGAACTCATTCGGTTTTCTAAGGTGTCACCGAATTGAAAACAACCGACTAATCAAGGTAAGAAAATTCAAAATTAGGACTACAACAACATAATCAGCACAAACTCATCTTTACTTTATTACAACTATACCAGATTGAATTATTACCTTTAGAGAAAATTACGAAGATGAAATACCCGACTCGACATGTTTCATCACATAACCATCGATTCGACCTGCTTCACTGTCCTTGTCCTTCCTTGATACCGTCGAAGACACCTTTGAGAGGAGCGTGTATTTCTTGTTGCCTTCACCATCGTTGTTCATCCTTGTTGCATCACCGTGGTTTTTAGATGGGAGACGGCAGAATTGAGTCGAGAGAGATGGGTAGAATCGAGATGTTATGGCATGTTTGGGATTGCTTATTAAGTTTAAAAGGACTTTTTTTTAAAAGTGCTTATTAACTTATGACTTTTTGACATGAAGTTTTAAAAATGTGTTTGGATTAACTTTTGTGTATGAAAAGTTAATAAGTTAATAAGTTGTTTGGATATGTAAATTGACAAAAAAAAGGGCATTCTTATTATTAAAGATAAAATATTATATATTATATTTTATAAACAAAAATTAAAACTTAAAAATTCATAAAAAATATCAAAAAAAATATTTTAAAATACATAAAAAAGTGTGAAATTCATTAAAAATACCAAAATATTCCAAAAATTTCAAAAATTCCTAAAACCAAATACCCAAATTATTTTAAACTAGACTTGTGATTCCATTATTTCTTGAGCAATCATATCTCGTACCGCTGCCATATACAAATCATTTATGTTAGTACGTTGTGTACTTGGACCTTCTTCATGAGATTCATTACTAGTACCAACTTCTATGGGATTGTATAATTCATCTTCTGCCTTGTTAAATGCTTCATCAAACTTATCAGCCTTCCTAATAAAGTTATGAATAGCCATCGATGCAATAACAATACTAACTTGGTGCTCATATGTAACAACCAAAAGATTTAGCACCTTTGATCGTGTATAAAATCCACGTTGAGTTGACATGTGAAATTACTACAGGATGATAGTACACGAGAAATGATGAACGTGGGCGAAAACCGTGTTCAAAACGGAGTCCTGGATTGCCCGGAATCGAAAAACGAAGAAAAATTTCTAAGTATTGGATTTCTGGCCTCGTCGCGGTACGCGATGGAGGAGTCGAACTTCCTTCGCGGTACGCGATGAAAGAAAAATATCTGAAACTCCCGAAAAACTTCGCGGTACGCGAAGCCCAAATTTGCACCTCGTCGCGGTACGCGACGGGTGAGGCGGTGCAGTGGATCAGATTTTCTTCATAAAAACGCATACAGAAGTTAAAATTCTTATCTCTCGAACCTGCTCCATCTCCAGACGCTAGAACTCGAAGTTTAACCATCAAATCACCAAATCAAAGCCATCAGATCACATATTTGAAGCCAGGGAACGTGTTTACAAGTTCTGATTGTTGTTCTAAGCTCAAAACTCCGTCAGATTAGGTAACGATTCGTTTTAACTTACTAGTGTGATTTTGATTGATTAGATCTTGATTTTGAACGTAATGACATAGTTAGGATTGTTGATTATTGCCTAGATGATGGCTAGGATTGATTGGAAATGAAGAACACGATGTTCTAACGGTTTAATCCTTGTCTTGAGTCGTTGTAATGCCCGGTTTGCATGAAATCACAACTATGATTATAATGGTTTAATCCATTTGATTATGACAATGTAGGTGATTAGCTTGGTTAATCTTTGAAATGCAAAGGTTAAACCTAAGTGTTTCAAACTAATCACAATCATTAACATACTTATTGGAACGATTATCTGACGTTTATGATAACAGTCAGATTAGTATGTTAAACATGGTTATTAAACCTATTCTAAGACTACATTGTGATATTTCATGATATCTGGGTAATCAATGATAAGGATTTATCATTTCTAAGCCATTAATCTGTTTAAGAACTGTTTTAGCATTATAATCAACAACATTAACTATTTGATGACTTTCAAGACAATGTCTTTGACATTGAACGTTCAGAAAGATCTAATCAGTAGGTTAAAACATAAATGACTTATTAAGTGTAAACAAATGCAGAAATTCACCATTAGTACCAGGTTGTGAGTGATCTTGCTACAGTAAGACATCAGGTAAGTTCTAAGAGCCCTCTTTTACTATTTTAACGTTTTAAGGCTGATATGCATGTTATAAAGTTATTTTAGGAAAAATGATTGTTTTATCTGGCTACGGTCAGATAAGAGAATATGTTAAAGTAAAGAATGTTTTAAGTTGTAAAGTTAATGTATGAAAGTGACATTAACCTGATTAAAGTCAGGTAAAGAATGTTTTCAAGTAAAGAACGTTTTAAAGTAAATAATGCTTTAAGTCTCAACTACAGTTGAGAAGTAAATGATTTTAAGAACCTCAGCTGAGATGTCAAGGATGTTTTAAAGACTCAACTACGGTTGAGAATGAATGATTTTAAAAGTCTCGGCCGAGGTTAATTAGAAAATGCGATTTTGAAGTCCCGGCTGCGGTTGGGCAAATGTTGAGCACTGCGGTGCGGATAATGATTTATGATTATAATGGTTTATGATTATGATGGTTTAAATGATTTAAACCATGTTATGTATGAATGATGTATGTCAAGAAGTCTTGTACCGGTATGAGCCGTCAATTTCGGTTGATGGTTTAAAAAGTCCTGTGAAAGAACAGGCAGAAGTCCTGTGAAAGAACAGGCAGAAGTCCTGTGAAAGAACAGGCATAAGTCCTGTGAAAGAACAGGCCTGTCGACTGTGTGTCGCCAGTTGAGGATGTATTATGCATGCATAACGTGTTGACTTCGGTCAACAGAACAGGCTACATTTATGCACTGTATGATTGATGTTATGATGTCATGTATGTTATGTATATGAAATGTTTTATGTTTAGTATGATTGAGACTGTTGACTCCGGTCGGCAGTGAAGGCTAATGTTTTATGTATATTAATGATTTAACTTTTATGAAAAGTTAACTTAGAACTCACCAGCGAAAGCTGACTTGTTTAGCATGCATATCAGGTTGAATGGTTAGAGAAAGGAGACCAGGAAGGCTCATGGCATATATTGAAGATTACCCTGGCATAGACTGGCTGTATTATATGACTGTTAGAAGAGTGGGTTATGTTTAATGTGTAAAAGTTTGTTTAGATCTGTATGATATTTTATGTTTTTACCCTACATTCCGCTGCTATGATAATGTAATTATGGTTTAAGTATTATGTGTTTGATGTTTTGCCAACTGAGTGGCTCAAGGCCTCTCAAGTTGGTATCAGAGCCATAGTTTGAGAGATCCGGTTATCCCTAATGACTGGACTTAAACTGAAAATGGGACAGAATGATAAGAATGCCAGTCAAGGGTAGTTTGATGCCATGAGCTGAATGTTATGTAGGAATTAAGACATAGGGTAAGGTTAGAAAGGGAGTTAGAATCATGCATGTTGGGATGATGGGATGGGAAATGTTTAGAGCCTATGAGTTGGGTAAATGGTTAATAACACCTGATCAACGTCATTAACGATTTACAAAGCTTATTTCGTGCTAAACTAAACCTGTACTGACTCTCCAATTGATGCATCTTGTAGGTAGTTAAATGGCTGGACAAAGGGGTAGACCACGTAATCAACCACAGGAACCTGAAGAACCACATATCGAGAATGAAGAACCCGTCAATGAAGACGACTACGAGCACAACGAGCAACCGGAAGATGAAAACGAGTTTACTCTAGAGCCTATCGTAGTGAAGGCTATTTCTGATGAGGTCTGTAAAGTTTTGGATGATAAGCTACTAGCTTTGGTTACAAAAATACTGAAGGATACTTTGAAAGACAAGTCTGAAGGAACTAAGGAAAGCACCAAAGAAGAGGAAGTTGTGATCACCGGAACTAAGAACGGTGATTCTACGTCAGAGAAACGGAAGGGTTGTGATTACAAGGCCTTCAAAGGATGCAGTCCACCATCCTTTGATGGTAAGAAGGATGCCGTGGCCACCTGCCACTGGGTTTCGGCTATGGAGGCAGTCATCGCTATCAGTGAATGCCGGGAAGACCAAGCTGTAAAATTTGCAGCTCATTCATTTACTGAAGAAGCTCTACATTGGTGGAACACCATAAAGCAGTCAAAGACCACTAATGATGTGGAGGGTCTAAAATGGGAGGAATTGAAAGAATTAGTTACGAAACACTTTTGTCCGAAGAATGAAATTGATAAAATCGAACGGGAATTTCTGACTTTGAAAGCTGGACGTATGAACCATCGGCAATATACGTCAAAATTTAATGAAATGTCAAGATTGGTTCCTCATTTGGTAAGTACGGAAGAACGTAGACAGAAGTTATATGTGGAAGGGTTACCACCTAAAGTCCGAACACATGTGAAGGCGCATGCTCCTAGAACTTTTGAATCAGCCGTAGAAATTAGCGGCATTGTCTGGGATGATGTTGTTGAAGCTGAACCAATAAAGGAGGAACCGAAGCAAAAGTGGTCACCTAAATTTAAAAGAAACAGAAATGACAAATCCGGACCCCCTATGAAAAGGTTTAGAATCGAAGAATCAGAAAAATGTCTTAAGTGTGGAAAGAAACATAGGGGAGAATGTCTTACGGGGACTACTTTGTGCTATCGTTGTGGAAAGACTGGACATCTCTCTTATGATTGCCCGAATATGCCAAAGTGTTACAATTGTGGTGGATTCGGTCATGTGAGCAAGAATTGTTTTAAACCAAAGACAACACCCACTGAAGCCAACAAACCTGAAAGTAGCAAGGGAGGGGAGAAGCAAAAGGCAAAAGCTCGTGCCTTTACTATGACTAAAGATCAGGCAGCCAAAGACCCGGATGTGGTGACAGGTACATTTTTGATTAATGATATCCCTGCTTCAGTTCTATTTGATTCTGGTGCAAGTATGAGCTTTGTGGCCACTACTTTTTGTGACAAGCTGCATGCTAGTGTTAGAAAGATAGAAAATTCCTTTAACATAGAAACTGCTCTTGGTAAATCCACTAGAGTAACGGAGGTCATTGATGATGATTGTTATATTAATATAGAAGGTCATAGATTCCCTGTTAAGTTGTTTCTGATTACGTTAGGAGGTTTTGATGTAGTTTTGGGAATGGATTGGTTGGCCAAACATGAGGCTAACATTGTCTGTCGACGAAATATGATTTTCTTAACAGCTCTCAATGGGAGATCAGTAACGGTTTACGGGGATAAAGTGTTTAATGCGCCTAAAGTCATTTCAATGATTAAGGCGAGTGAATTTATGAGGCGAGGGTGTGGGGCTTATCTGGCTTATGTTATTGATAAAGAAATTAAAGTAAAAGAATTGGAAGACGTACCCGTGGTGTGTAACTTTCCTGAGGTATTTCCTGAGGATTTGCCAGGAATTCCACCTGATCGGGAAATCGAATTTCAAATTGATGTTGTGCCAGGAGCCCAACCTGTCGCCAAGGCACCGTATCGTCTGGCTCCAACGGAAATGAAAGAATTAATGACCCAACTACAAGACCTTCTAGACAAAGGTTTTATACGACCAAGTGTGTCACCTTGGGGTGCACCAGTGTTGTTTGTAAAGAAAAAGGACGGAAGTATGAGAATGTGTATTGATTATAGGGAATTGAATAAGCTCACAATAAAGAATAAGTATCCGTTACCAAGGATTGATGATCTATTCGACCAATTGCAAGGGGCAAGTTGGTTTTCTAAAATTGATCTCAGATCAGGGTATCATCAACTAAAGGTGAGAGAACAAGACATTCCGAAGACGGCATTTCGCACACGTTATGGACACTATGAGTTTCTTGTGATGTCTTTCGGATTAACAAACGCACCTGCGGCGTTTATGGATTTGATGAATCGGGTGTGCAGACCTATGTTAGACCGATCAGTGATTGTGTTTATTGACGATATATTAATATACTCAAGGAGTGAAGGTGATCATGCGTGTCATATTCGGGAAGTTCTTGAAATACTAAGAAGAGAAAAGCTTTATGCTAAATTCTCTAAATGTGCCTTTTGGCTACGGGAAGTACAATTTTTAGGTCATGTTATTAGTCCAGAAGGCATAATGGTGGACCCAACTAAAGTAGAAGCGGTAATGAAATGGAATCCTCCGAAAACACCAACGGAAGTTCGTAGCTTTCTTGGATTAGCAGGTTATTACAGAAGATTTATCCAGGATTTCTCCAGGATTGCTACACCACTGACGAAAATGACTAGGAAAGAAACAAAATATGACTGGGTCCAACTCAGGTCCAAGCTTTTGATGAATTGAAAAAGAGATTAACCGAAGCTCCTATTTTAACACTGCCGGATGGTAATGAAGACATGGTGGTGTACTCAGATGCGTCTTATCTGGGTTTGGGTTGTGTACTTATGCAAAGGGGAAAGGTAATAGCATATGCCTCAAGACAATTGAAAACCCATGAAGCTAATTATCCAACACATGATTTGGAATTGGCTGCTGTGGTATTTGCTTTAAAAATTTGGAGGCATTATTTATATGGAGTGAAATGTACAATCTACACAGATCACAAAAGTTTAAAATACTTCTTTGAACAGAAGGACTTGAATATGAGACAACGAAGATGGCTTGAACTGCTCAAAGATTATGACTGTGAGATTTTGTATCACCCAGGAAAAGCCAATGTGGTGGCTGATGCTCTAAGTCGTAAAACAGAACACTCCGCTATACAAGTTAAGTCTTATAGTTTGGTGATAACACCAGATTTCCTGAATGAACTTAGGGATGCACAGAAGGAAGGATTAAAAGAAGAAAATGTGGGATTCGAAAGAATCTTTGGTCAAGTTAAAAATCTAGAAGAAAATGAATGTGGTGTTAAGATACGATTCGGTCGAATGTGGGTTCCACGAAATGGGGACATCAGGTCAAGGATTCTAGATGAAGCACATAAGTCACGTTACTCTATTCATCCTGGTGCAACGAAAATGTATCAAGACCTTCGAAAAGACTATTGGTGGCCAGGTATGAAGTTTAATGTAATGCAGTACGTAAACAAATGTTTGACATGTGCACAAGTGAAAGCTGAACATCAAAAACCCTATGGTTATGTGCAACCTTTAGAAGTCCCAGAATGGAAGTGGGAACACATTACTATGGATTTTATTACCAAGTTGCCTTTTACGGCGAAACGTCATGATGCTATTTGGGTGATTGTAGACCGGTTAACGAAAAGTGCTCACTTCTTGCCTATACGTGAGACTTATACCTCTGAGAAACTATCTGAATTATTTGTGAAAGAAATAATTACAAGACATGGAGTTCCAGTTTCTATTGTGTCAGATCGTGACACGCGATTCGTTTCAAGATTCTGGAAACAGTTTCATGAATCAATGGGCACAAGACTCAATATTAGCACTGCGTATCATCCTCAGACCGACGGACAGTCTGAAAGGACTATCCAAACTTTAGAAGATATGCTCAGAGCCTGTATTATTGATTTCGGTGGCAGTTGGGATGATCATTTACCATTGGTGGAATTCTCTTACAATAATAGCTACCATGCTAGTATTGGAATGCCACCATATGAGGCATTGTACGGACGACGTTGTAGGACACCTGTGTGTTGGGGAGGAGTAGGACAGAAAGAAGTGGGAAGCAAAGCTGCAGTAGTTGATTTGACTGAAAAGCTTCAACTAGTTAAAGCGCGAATGAAAGCTGCACAGGACCGACAAAAGTCATATGCCGATAAAAGACGGAGGCCAATAGAATTTGAAGTAGGTGATCAAGTATTGTTAAAAGTTTCACCATGGAAGGGAATTATTCGATTTAGGAAAAGAGGAAAGCTAAGTCCGAGATTTATTGGACCTTTTCAAATAATGGCACGGGTTGGTAAGGTAGCTTACCGATTAGATCTGCCAGATGAACTGAGTGGAATTCATCCGACATTTCACGTTTCACATTTGAGAAAATGTCTAGCAGATGATGTAGCATATGTGCCGTTAAATGACATTGAAGTTGATGAGAAATTAAACTACATAGAAGAACCAGTTGCAATTGTGGATACAAAAGAAAAACAGTTACGTAACAAGGTGATTAGGCAAGTCAAGGTTCAATGGAAGCACCGAAAAGGATCTGAGGCGACATGGGAGACTGAAGACGAGATGAAACGACTCTACCCACATTTGTTTGAAATGTAACAGGTTTCGAGGACGAAACCTATTGTAAGGAGGGTAGATTTGTAACAACCAAAAGATTTAGCACCTTTGATCGTGTATAAAATCCACGTTGAGTTGACATGTGAAATTACTACAGGATGATAGTACACGAGAAATGATGAACGTGGGCGAAAACCGTGTTCAAAACGGAGTCCTGGATTGCCCGGAATCGAAAAACGAAGAAAAATTTCTAAGTATTGGATTTCTGGCCTCGTCGCGGTACGCGATGGAGGAGTCGAACTTCCTTCGCGGTACGCGATGAAAGAAAAATATCTGAAACTCCCGAAAAACTTCGCGGTACGCGAAGCCCAAATTTGCACCTCGTCGCGGTACGCGACGGGTGAGGCGGTGCAGTGGATCAGATTTTCTTCATAAAAACGCATACAGAAGTTAAAATTCTTATCTCTCGAACCTGCTCCATCTCCAGACGCTAGAACTCGAAGTTTAACCATCAAATCACCAAATCAAAGCCATCAGATCACATATTTGAAGCCAGGGAACGTGTTTACAAGTTCTGATTGTTGTTCTAAGCTCAAAACTCCGTCAGATTAGGTAACGATTCGTTTTAACTTACTAGTGTGATTTTGATTGATTAGATCTTGATTTTGAACGTAATGACATAGTTAGGATTGTTGATTATTGCCTAGATGATGGCTAGGATTGATTGGAAATGAAGAACACGATGTTCTAACGGTTTAATCCTTGTCTTGAGTCGTTGTAATGCCCGGTTTGCATGAAATCACAACTATGATTATAATGGTTTAATCCATTTGATTATGACAATGTAGGTGATTAGCTTGGTTAATCTTTGAAATGCAAAGGTTAAACCTAAGTGTTTCAAACTAATCACAATCATTAACATACTTATTGGAACGATTATCTGACGTTTATGATAACAGTCAGATTAGTATGTTAAACATGGTTATTAAACCTATTCTAAGACTACATTGTGATATTTCATGATATCTGGGTAATCAATGATAAGGATTTATCATTTCTAAGCCATTAATCTGTTTAAGAACTGTTTTAGCATTATAATCAACAACATTAACTATTTGATGACTTTCAAGACAATGTCTTTGACATTGAACGTTCAGAAAGATCTAATCAGTAGGTTAAAACATAAATGACTTATTAAGTGTAAACAAATGCAGAAATTCACCATTAGTACCAGTTTTTGAGTGATCTTGCTACAGTAAGACATCAGGTAAGTTCTAAGAGCCATCTTTTACTATTTTAACGTTTTAGGGCTGATATGCATGTTATAAAGTTATTTTAGGAAAAATGATTGTTTTATCTGGCTACGGTCAGATAAGAGAATATGTTAAAGTAAAGAATGTTTTAAGTTGTAAAGTTAATGTATGAAAGTGACATTAACCTGATTAAAGTCAGGTAAAGAATGTTTTCAAGTAAAGAACGTTTTAAAGTAAATAATGCTTTAAGTCTCAACTACAGTTGAGAAGTAAATGATTTTAAGAACCTCAGCTGAGATGTCAAGGATGTTTTAAAGACTCAACTACGGTTGAGAAATGAATGATTTTAAAAGTCTCGGCCGAGGTTAATTAGAAAATGCGATTTTGAAGTCCCGGCTGCGGTTGGGCAAATGTTGAGCACTGCGGTGCGGATAATGATTTATGATTATAATGGTTTATGATTATGATGGTTTAAATGATTTAAACCATGTTATGTATGAATGATGTATGTCAAGAAGTCTTGTACCGGTATGAGCCGTCAATTTCGGTTGATGGTTTAAAAAGTCCTGTGAAAGAACAGGCAGAAGTCCTGTGAAAGAACAGGCAGAAGTCCTGTGAAAGAACAGGCATAAGTCCTGTGAAAGAACAGGCATAAGTCCTGTGAAAGAACAGGCATAAGTCCTGTGAAAGAACAGGCCTGTCGACTGTGTGTCGCCAGTTGAGGATGTATTATGCATGCATAACGTGTTGACTTCGGTCAACAGAACAGGCTACATTTATGCACTGTATGATTGATGTTATGATGTCATGTATGTTATGTATATGAAATGTTTTATGTTTAGTATGATTGAGACTGTTGACTCCGGTCGGCAGTGAAGGCTAATGTTTTATGTATATTAAAGATTTAACTTTTATGAAAAGTTAACTTAGAACTCACCAGCGAAAGCTGACTTGTTTAGCATGCATATCAGGTTGAATGGTTAGAGAAAGGAGACCAGGAAGGCTCATGGCATATATTGAAGATTACCCTGGCATAGACTGGCTGTATTATATGACTGTTAGAAGAGTGGGTTATGTTTAATGTGTAAAAGTTTGTTTAGATCTGTATGATATTTTATGTTTTTACCCTACATTCTGCTGCTATGATAATGTAATTATGGTTTAAGTATTATGTGTTTGATGTTTTGCCAACTGAGTGGCTCAAGGCCTCTCATCATACTTGTAATTACCACCTGATTCAGAAAGTTTGAATCAAAAATTCATGCTGAAAAATTAGGGCAAGTTTGGTCAAACCTGAATTAGAGTTGGCCAGACGAGATCTGAGGTCGGTGAGTGCAGTAAAGATCGTGAATGATTATGCCTCTGGATTTACGATTTATGGTGGTGAGGTGAAGATGAAGCGTGAGGAAGGTGAGGAGAATGGGAGAAGAACCGTTGAAGAATGGGAGATGAATCAGGGAAGACGACTTCATTTGGGAAGATGAGGGAATGTGAACTGGGTGAGAAATTTCCCACAATAATTAACAGAAGTATTTCATCTATAAGTTAAAAAGCACTTATATAAGCCACAAATTATAGCTTCTTGAAAATGACTTTTTAACATTACCCAAAAAGTTAAAACCAAAAGTGCTTTTAACATTGCCAAACATTTTTTTGACTTATTAACTTTTTCTTAAAGTCAAAAAGTTAATAAATTATTTTGTAATGGAACCCCAAACATGCACTTAGACTCTTTCATTTTAGGGTTTTTAATTTGGAGACGGTTAAAATCAAGATAGAGAGAGGCGCAAATAAGATCTTCATTTGAAATTTGAAATAGAAGCTGAGAATGGTAAAGGATGTTTGGAGGTAGGGGTGTTCATCGGGTCGGATTACGAGTTGTTCGAGTTATTCGGATATTAAAATTTTGCATGTTGACCCGAAATCCGACCTGACCCAAAATGGGTTGAGTGTCATCCGACCCGAAAAACCCGAAAATAAATTCGGTTCGGATTTAGGATTAACCCGAAAAAACCGAAAAACCCGAAAACCCAGAATTGTAGGTGTTTGGTTGTTTGCTACCGGTAACATGCCTAATTCCTAGTAATAAAATAAAAAAATATATCGAGAAATAGGGAACTTTTCCTAATTCCTAGTAATAAAAACAGATCGAGGTCGACAACACAATTAATCAACACAAATCGAACAACTATATGGTAATCTAGATATAAAAACAGATAAAGAAACTTACGGTTGAAACAAAGAGAGTTCTTGACGCAGCAGCCCCTAAGCAGCCCCAAATCAGCACCGCAGCAGCCCCGTAGCACCCCGCACCAGTCAAGAACGTGGTCTTCAAATCGTGGCAGCCATGAACGGATGAAGAGACCGTGAATAGTTGAAGGCTTGAATCTAAACTGCTAAAGGCATTTAGGAATTTAGGTTAAAAGATGTTGTCAACGAGTAAGGATTAAAGAGTTCAATTTGTAGGCAATTTAAATGGGCCTGACTAATTTTAAGTGGGCTGCAAGTATGTGATTTTTAATTATTCTCTATTTTAGTACCAATATTTAGATAATTCCTATTCAGATGAACAAATTCGGGTTTTTCGGGTCGGATAATATATTTTGAATTTCGGGTCGGGTTTCGGATAAATATAAAAATGTTCCAACCCGATGAACACCCCTACCACCGTTTGGTACTAAAATAGAGAATAATTAAAAACCACAGGGACCAAAATCGGAAAATATCTAAATTTTGGTACTAAAATAGAGAATAATTAAAACCACATGGACCAAAATAGGAATTATCTAAATGTTGGTACTAAAATAGAGAATAATTAAAAACCATAGGGACCAAAATAGAAATTAACTCTTTATTTTTTAAGCAAGTTAATCGGATATCCGAAAATCCCGAAAATTCGAAAAACTAATATCCGAAACCTACCCGATTATCCGAAAGTCTATTTCGAGTTCGGATATATCCGACCCGAAAAACGATTCGAAACGAGTTTTTTGAATTTCGGATACGATTCGGGTTTTGATTTTTTTTCGAGTTTCGAATTTTCTGAACACCCATATTTGGAGGAGAAGGAAAAGAGACTTGAGGGTTTTCAACAGATAAGGAGGAAGAAAGATTACAGGTGTGATTTGAAGCATAAATTGTTTGTATCACAAGCTTCTTAAGTTGTGCAATACTCATTTTATAATAGTGTATATATATGTATAGGGGATGGTTTCATTGTTAACCCTTTCCTATAGCGTTAATCCGTTAGCCTTAGCAAAAAATGCCCGAATTTTTGATTTTTTTTTCATGACCCTTATTATATATAAATAGGGGGTTTCTTTTTTGTATTTTTGTTAATTCATCACCGTTTAAAATTTAAATCAAATGTAAGTAAGTGTAAGTTTGTGTTACACTGCTTACATCAGATAGTGTAACTCAAACTTACAATTGTTTTAAATTCTAAACGGTGATGAATTAGCAAAAACATAAAAAAGAAACCCTCATATTTATGTATAATAAAGGCCATGAAAATAATTCAAAGATTCAGGCATTTTTTGCCAAGGTTAACGGGCTAACGCTATAAAGGAAGGTTAACATTTGATTCTCTTCCTATATATATATATATAGGGTAAGGAGTGAATAATAACCCACCTTAATTGCGGTAACCCATTAACGCTGGCAAAAAACGCTCAAATCGCAAAAAAAAAAATTCATGGTTTTTTATGCAAAAATAGGGGGCTCCTTTTTTAAGTGTTCGCTAATTCATAAGCGTTAAAAAGTTAAACGAAATGTAAGTTTGCGTTACACTGCAACACTTAAATAAATGTTCGCAGTGTAACGCAGACTTACATTTCGTTTAACTTCTTAACGCTTGTGAATTAGCAAACGCTTAAAAAAGGAGCCCCCCCTATTTTTGCATAAAAAAACCATGAAATTTTTTTTTCCGATTTGAGCGTTTTTTGCCAGGGTTAATGGGTTACCGCAATTAATGAGGGTTATTATATGATCCCTTTCCTATATATATATATATATATATATATATATATACTGTGAACAAATATAACCAACTCTTAAAGCATTAATTTGAAATAATTTATCAAGATAAAGTCAAATCTTAAAATTTTTTTGAACATCATTGTAAGACATTTTCGAAAAGTTCTTTGTTTAATGAGTTTGCAAATATTTATCACCATTTGAAACGTAGTATCATTGTAAGTTTTAGGCCTAAAACAGTTAAAGTGTTGTAAGTAAAAAAAACTTACAAAAATGTTAAGTCTCAAACGATGATGAATTTTCACAAACTCATAAAAGAGAAAGTGTTCTACATGTCTTACAATAATGTTCAAAAAAAATCTAAGATTTAGCTTCATCTTGATGGGTTATTTCTTTAAGAGCGTGTTATAATTTAAAACTTCCGTACATATATATATATATATAGGGTGTGGTTCTCTTGCTAACCTATGTTTATTACGTTAACTGAATAACTATATCTTAGTATTTTGGAGCCCATATTAAAGTAAATTTAAAGGTGTAGTTTTTTTTCTTTTTTTATTAATATAAGTGAACTCAACATTAATTAAATTAATTAAAAAAGAAGAAAAAACCTACAACTTTAGATTTACTTTAATGTGGGCCTTAAAGTAATAAGATGCAGTTATTCGGTTAATGTAATAAGATAAGGTTAATTATACACACACATGTGTGTATAAATATATATATATATACAAACGAACTCTGATTAAACTCATTTCAATGGCATTAGAACCGTCTCATCGAACCCTAAAATATTAGCTTTTATGTTTTAGGTTTAACAACTAATTTCAGAATTTAGATTTTAGGGCTTCATTTTTAACTTTTAGGTTTTATCTTTAGGTTTAGGATTTGCTTTTAAGGTTTTGGTTTTAGTATTAGGATTTATTGTTTATAATTTAAGGTTTGGGTTTTAGGGTTTGATAAGACGGTTCCAATGATGTAAAAATGAATTCAATTAGAGCGTGTTTAGTCGTTTTCGAGTTTTTAAAAATCATTTTAGCCTTTTTAGATAAAATAAACTTTTAAAGGAACTTTCTACATATATATCTTTCTATTCTAATAAAAGAATAATTTTAAGATACACATGTCGTGCTCTGATTAAATCTAAAAATATTTTTCCCGCTTCTCTCTCCTAATAAATACTATTCCTTTTAGTGATAAGATCATATAATTAAATATCAAAAAATATAATTGTTCTTATTTCAATAATTTAATAATTTATTAAAAGATTAATAAAGAATAATTCAGTTATATCTTATCCTAAATATAATTTTAGAATTATTAAATATTTATTAGTATTTAGTGTTATTGATTTATATTTTTTATTATTCAACACGTGTAATACACGGGTTTTCTAGGCTAATATATATATATATATATATATATATATATAGGGGAAGGTTCAAAAGAAAACCACATATTTTTAAGAAAACCAAGAAAACATCTGTTAACCAATCAAATAATTTCTTTTAAATCTTTTTATTTTTTATTCAAAAGGGTTTTTATGTAAATTTGCACCACTTTATTTATGGAAATTATTTACGACTCTATTTTTTTCTCCCCCAATATCTCATTTCAATATATGCAGAAACAACACCTTGTTACCTAAGCTGATCGTTGTTTTCATCATCATCCAATTGGAAAATCTGACGACACGCGATGCGCTACGCCGATCAATCCACCAACTTCCGCTGTTAAACATTGTGTAATTCCTCCATTGTTACACGTTTGTTCGTTTAATTTCTCACTCTCTGTCCGAACCTTAAAAGAATCTGGTTCGAGAGACCAAAATCAAAGTGTCGGTGTCAGATTCCATGGCGGTCGTCGATGTTCTGATGCCGTAATCAACATCGAAAGAAGAAATTCTGGTGAAGGTTGGACCTAGGGTTACGGTAAAAGTGTCGTTGAAGGTTAAAGTGATGTCGAAGGTTTACGCCTCTCAAATTTTTTGTGGCCGTAAGGTGTTTTCTGATTGCTTCAATAGGTGCTTATCTAATTAGTTTGCAATAACATCATTTGGTTTGGATTTATTTTGTGGTTGCTGAACATATGGTTTGTTTTTGTTTTTTGATTTCTGTCTATTCAAGTGACTATGCATGACTGATTAGAAGTTAAACCTTAGTATTTTCTATATGTCAGTATTGAATAATTTATTAATTTGGTGTTCCATTGACATCCTATTTAATTGTTATCAATCTATAAAATTGATAATTTGGTGTAGTTTTGATGTTGGTATCTTTTGTTCACTTTAATTTCCTCAAACTATTTTATTTTGCCTTCTATTTTAATTTGTTTCCTCATTGTTATTATTGTGAATTGAATTTAGGTTTAGCCCACTGCTTGATATGTATTTCGGTAGACTTTGATTTGATTGATTACATGTATATAATCAGGTATATATATATATATATATAACCATGTATATGACTACATATCTGTAATCATATAATTTCATGCATTTTGTATTTGGATGCAGGTTTTTAGACATCATTTTCATATATTTAGGTTTTATAATTAGTGGTAAAAATTTTCATACTTGAAACAAAGCCAATACAAATGATAGTAACCCATGAATTTTACTTGGTTTAGACTTTTAAGGTTTTGATTTTATCCTTTTGTAGTTGCGTGCAGGTTTTTAGACATCAAAGTCATAGATCTAGGTTTTATATGTTTTGTATAATCTTACATCTCATACTTATAAAATTTATTGTCTTGAACATAGATTTAAGACCTTAGCAATTAAGGTCAACCTACTTTTTAATATCCAATTTAAGCCAATAACATGAGATTTACACCAAACAATAACTCCGGCTACACTTGCTTCAAACGCACCAACAAATAGACCAGAGTCACCAACAGACACTAAAAGTTGACTTTTTGACAACTTAGGTACATATATAAACACCCAAGAATTAACCATTGTCCACACACTTGGTATGATTTAGTTTTTATTTCTTTTATTAGCTTATATATGATTACATAGGATTACACATATAAAGTTAAATGCTTACAAATTGTATAAAATTGGGGTATGCGTGTGTGCTTACATATATGTATGCAAGTTACATATGCATCTATACCTACTGTTTTTCATTATTGTCTTCACACAATGTATGATTAAATATATGTAATCAAATAACTTTTAAATTTTTCATTTGCATACTCATCTTTGTCATCTTCATATATGCTTTGGTGTTTTTAGTGATTATTACGTGTATGTAACTTATGAGGATATATATGTGATTACATATATGTAATCAGATATTTGTAGCCAATTATATGATTACATATATGTAATTCGGTTTATATTAGCCAGTTATATTATTACATATACGTAACTTGATTTATATTAGTGAGTTATATGATTACATATATGTAATCAAATGTTATGGTTGAAAATTCAGAATTTTTTAATAAATAAATCTTGATTGTTTCAATTTAATTTTTTAAGTAAAAATTGAATTTTTTTGAATTATTTTTTTATATAATTAGAAAAGAGAGGAGAGAGAAGAGTAAATTTAGGAAATTAATTAAATATTGGAGAGATAAAAATTTTGTTTGGGCTAATATACCCTTTTAATTTTATAATTAAATCCATTAATTACCATTTATCTACAATCTTGATACTATTGATCTCAACCATTGATTAAATTAATCAATGGTGGATCAAAGTTTTTCTTAGTTTTCTTAAAAAAGAGGGTTTTCTTATGAACCCTCCCCTATATATATATACACATATGATTTGGTTCAAATAAGAACCCACCATATTTGTGATAACCTATTAACACATTTAAGCAAATCTTATTTAAACACATTATAGTATCCCTTTTGCTTTAATGAGGTTATTATAGACTTTTTATTAACACATTTAAGCCAATCAGATTCACCCACATCATATAAATATATTCATTTTCTTTTTTTTAAATCAAAGTTTCCCCCTTGATTTTTATACACTTATAACTTTTTTATACTATGTTATTTTTTTATAAAAATTACATCATTAAACTCGTTAAATTTTTCTCATTAATTCCATAATTGTCATGCAAATTTTTTTTTTAATTTTTTTCGAGCATTCGTAATTACACCAACGTAACGAACAATAAATAAAATAATTTTCTCTCGTTTTTTCAAAATATTTCCATCTTTAAAATGTTTCTAGCGTTCGTAATTTTCTCTCATTTTTTTGTTTAAAATGTTTCAAAATCTCGTTTAACATGTTTTTTGAGCGCTCGTAATTTTCTCTCAATTTTTCGAGCGTTTGCAATTACACCAACGTAAAATCTTTCCATCTTGTTACAAATTATTTTTATTACAAAAATTAGTTCATTAATATTTTAAAAAACTTAAGAATGCTTTGGAAAAAAACCAGATCCTTAAATCAGTGTAATTACGAAAACTTTGTAAAAATTCAGCTCGTTATATCATTGTGATTACATCAGTTTAAAAAATGCATTTCGTTACGTCAGTGCAAAACGTCGTTGCATCAGTGTAAAACGTCGTTGAATCAGTGTATAACGTCACTGCACCAGTGCAAATTACGAAAATTTTAAAAAAATTGACAAATTATCCTTGAATTAAAGATAAAAAATTGACAAATTTAATTCTGAAATTTTTATAAAAAAATAATAATGTATATAAAAGTTATGAGTGTTTAAAAAATTGGAGGGTAAACTTTTTTTAAAAAAGAAATAAAGTACACCCCACCAAATGTTAAATCAGTGTAAAAAATGCATTTCGTTATGTCAGTGTAAAACGTCGTTGTATCAGTGTAAAATGTCGCTGCATCAGTGCGAATTACGAAAATTTTAAAAAAATTTGAAAAAATTATACTTGAATTAAAGATAAAAAAGTGACAAATTTAATGGTGAAATTTTTATAAAAAAAATAATAATGTATATAAAAGTTATGAGTGTTTAAAAAATTGGGGGGTAAGTTTTTTTAAAAAAAAGAATCAAGTACACACCATCAAATGTCAAAAATGCTTTAAACAAATCTCATCCACATATTTTTTCGGATTTAATATGGACCACTCATTTCAAAAGGCTTTATTTAAACAAACAATGAAAATGAGTTAATAGGTTAACACACTTGAAGTAAGTTACCAATGGAACCTTTCCCTATATATATAGGGACTTATTCTATTAAAAACATTAAATATTAAAAAACAAAAGGGCTAATTTTGAACCACATGTTTTAAGGGGTATAAAAATTATTTTTCTTTAAAATAGAGGAAGTTACTTTTTTACTATTTTAAACTTGTGGTTATAATTTGTTCTTTTAATTCTTAAGTGTGTGTATATATAGGATTGTGAACAAATAATAACCTATCTTTATTGCAATAACCCAGATAACGTTGCCAAGATGAATCCAGATCTTGGATTTTTTTTGACATCATTGTAACACATTTAGAACACTATGTTCTTTTATAAGTTTGCGAAAGTTCATCACCGTCTAAGAGTTTATATCGTTGTAATTTTTTAAGACTAGAACACTATGCAGCTAGACGGATGGCATCAGCAAGGGTTTTAGGGTTGCTACTTAGTACAGAATTTTGAATCACCATTGGCAGGCCACCAATGTACTTTTCGATCCCTCTTTGCAAAGGGGTCACCATATGAGGGCATAAAAGACTGAGCTCATGAAAACGATTGTTGTAAGCAAGATTATAACCAATATCTCGTTTGAGATCCTAGAATTCAAACTCAAGCTTCTTCACCTCATTACGAGGGCAAAACTCTAGGGTCATACGTTCTTTGAGCCGGTCCCAAGTGAGTTCATCAACAGTGTTTTCCCCAATGGTTCGTTTTTCATTGTTCCACCAGGTAAGGGCTCGTTTTTATAGAGTCCCCTAGCATAACGAACCTTCAATTTGGCCGGGCAGTCATTATTCAAGAAGGTACTCTCCATACCCTCAAACCACTGGAGCAGTCCAGTTGCTCCATCCGACCCATTGTACTTGGGTGGGTTGCATGAGTTGAAGTGCTTAAAGGAGCACTTGGGTTGATTGACTTGTTCAGGGTTTGGGTGGACTGGGTTGATATTGAGTTGTTGGAGTTGTGCAACGATATTAAGTAGTATGGTTCCCATTTGGCGAGCAATGATATAAGCAATACGACGTTCAGTTGCACGTTCCCTACGAGCCATGTAGATAAGAATAAGAATCGATTAGGAATTGAATATGAATAGACTGAATAGATAGTATTTGTGACATTTGTATTATCTTTGATAAATAATTATTACTAACCATAGATAATATGTCATTGAATATAAAAACACATAATCAAATCAATTGACTTTATTTAAAACATAATGTGATACCCCTTAATTTTCAGGTCAGATTATTATTTATTTAAATGTTTATTTAAATGCTTTATGTACACGTGGCACTAGAATTAGTTTAATTTAGTGTGACACGTGGCATGACAGTACGAACACCAACACACAACAAGGTAACTCATGGAATTACCGGCAAACAACACACATGTCAAAACACACGAACGTTGGTGAACGTCAAGCACATTGTGTAGCACAACACTCGACATGGAGTGCCAATCTCGATTATATCTGACCGTGGCAGTCGATTCACGTCACACTTCTGGAAGTCTTTACATAAGGCTTTGGGCACGAGATTGGATATGAGTACCGCTTACCACCCGCAGACGGATGGACAGAGTGAGCGAACCATACAGACATTGGAGGACATGCTCCGGGCATGTGTTATTGATTTTGGGAGTACTGGGAAACTCATCTACCATTAGTTGAGTTTTCGTACAACAACAACTACCGCACTAGCATCCAAGCTGCACCATTCGAGGCACTTTACGGATGTAAGTGTCGATCACCCATCTGCTGGGCGGAAGTTGGAGACAGCCAGCTGACCGGTCCAGAGCTCGTGCACGATACGAATGAGAAGATTGTGCAGATACGCAAGCGAATGGCAGCAGCTCGTGACAGACAGAAAAGCTACGTCGACAAATGACGCAAACCGTTGGAATTCCAGGTGGGGGACAAAGTGCTACTCAAAGTCTCGCCCTGGAAGGGAGTCATACGGTTTGGAAAACGAGGAAAATTGAACCCTCGTTACATTGGACCTTTCGAGATTACTAAACGAATAGGCCCTGTGGCCTACGATCTAAACCTGCCAGAAGAACTGAGCAGCGTGCACAATGTATTTCATATCTCGAATCTCAAAAAGTGCCTATCAGATGAGACACTTGTTATTCCTCTTGAGGAGATACAAATCGACGAACAATTGAACTTCGTTGAGGAACCGGTGGAAATTATGGACCGGGAAACCAAGAAGCTCAAACTCAGCAAAATACCGATAGTGAAAGTGCGATGGAATTCGCAACAAGGACCGGAATTCACGTGGGAACGTGAAGACCAGATGAAACAAAAGTACCCACACCTGTTCGCGAAACAGACAAACACTGGCAACGCAAGTTGAATTTCGGGACGAAATTCTTTCTAACAAGGGGAGGATGTGACACCCCGTAATTTCCAGGTCAGATTATTATTTATTTAAATGTTTATTTAAATGTTTTATGTACACGTGGCACTAGAATTAGTTTAATTTAGTGTGACACGTGGCACGACAGTAAGAACACCAACACACAGCAAGGTAATTCGTGGAATTACCGGCAAACAACACACACATGTCAAAACACACGAGCGTTGGTGAACGTCAACCACATTCTGTAGCACAACACTCGAATTCCTCACGAAACACTCACACATTGAGCTTGGGAGTTCAAACAAGGCCAAACGATGGTTCGGAAGCGTGAAAACAACGATGAACGGATCAAACCCATTAAAAAGGGCTTATTGGGTTCTCTAGGAGCCCACCGTGGTACGCGGTGGCCCAACAAGAGTCCCATTCGCGATACGCGACATACATCACGGGGTTTGACTCCCGAAATCCGCCGCGGTACGCGGGGAATCTTTTTGACCCCTCTCCGCGATACGCGACGAGGCCAGCACGCAAAATCTTTATAAAACCAAGACACCATCATCACCAGCCACCCTATTTCGCACAAATCGATTTTCGCCTCTCAAGATCGTCTTCCGCACCAGAAAACTCCATTTTTACCCTGTTGGAAGCCATTATCAAGCTTGTGGAAGCTTGAGGTGAGGATTGGAAGCTTGAAGAACTACGTTGGAAGCTCGACACCATCACCACCTCTACATCCCTACACGAACCAGCTGTCCAGAAGCACTTAGGAGCCTTCTGGCTCGATTTCATCATCATCTCAACCTTTTAGGAGCACTCAAAGGTAGTTTCTAGACTTGAAACTCACTTTCACACCTCTTACACACACATGCAAGGCCTTATACCCACATGCAAGCACCTTTGAAGCACATGCACGAATTTTGTTTCTGGGTTTGTTGGTTTTGATGTGATTTATGATGATCTAGAGTGATTTAGTAACATATTGTGATGATCCTTGATGATGATTGTAGATAAACTCATGATTTGTAAATAACATGTTGAAATATGGCCATGCATGTATGATCCATGGATGTTAGGACGATTTTGAGTATGTAGAAATGTTCCTTATTGATATTGGAATAAGAATACATGGCTAGATGATGTTGAATGGATTTAAAATGATGATTTTGACAAACTTTCTAATAATAGAAACTTTTTGATTGTAAAATGGTGATATGAATGATATTTGGTATCATGCATCTTATAGATTGCTACTTAGATGTTATTAGGATGATAATGATGCTTAGAATGTGATTTGATAATGTTTATGGTCATATTTGGCATTGTTACTATATTTAGTAACTTTTGTTATTGAAATGATGCTAAGTGGACGAAATTGGTTATGTTGATATGTTTACATGATGCTAGGTAGCCTATTATGATGTTTGGTGATATAAAAATTGGTTTAGAAATGTTAAAATGGTTATTTCTATGCAAAACTACAAAGTTACTACATTTAGTAACTTTATTTTTACAAAAACCGACATATGGACATGTTGTATGATTTGAGCATGCTAAATGATTTAATATGTTATAACATGATGATTAGATGCTAAGTTAGACGGTTTCCGATGTCACTTATGCTATAAATGGAAACTTTCCATTTTAGGAAACTTTTATGTGCAAGCATGTGCAAATGACTTATGTGATTTCGCATGATAAAGTGTTATGTGTTAACATGATCACGTAGGACTAATGAGCGTGCTAGAACTCTAAAATGGTTATGCTTTGTGAACTTTCCACAAATGGAAACTTACTATAAATAGTAAGCTGTCCATAGACGCGACTTGCGCGTTTTGCACACGACGAGCACTTACACATTTTCTACATGATTCACAACCGTCACACGGTTCACCAACGGGTCGTTGACTTGACACGGTCAACTTTGGTCAAACATGGTCAAACACGGTCAATGTGAACCAACTCTAGCAAACACGGTCATTGTGGACTGACACGGACCAACATAAACAACCAAGGGTTGTTGGACACACACACGAGCACTAACACAAACACTAGCACGGTCACTTACGCCAACTCACGTACGATATTCGATATAGGTTGCCGGTGACAGACGCGCCACTTACTCGAGGAGCTTACGCATACTTACGTTCATTTCACTAAGGTGAGTTTACGGCCCCTCTTTACTCTTTTCAAACGTTTTTAAGTAGGGGGAGAATACTAGTTGCATCTAGTCAAACATCTATTACTATCACAAACATTTTTGTGTATGCTAGTTTATTAGACAAACATTAAGTGTTGAACTCGTAACAAGCCCTCTCAAAGTCTTACCGTTAATGTACGAACAACGTGGTAGGTTTGAATAGATCCATTAGGGAATGACTAACCCCATGGGGCACCATGTTGACTCGATGTCATAACCCGTGCAAACTCTGACCTAACTTGTTATGCATACGAGGCATAGCAGAGGCAAGGACAAACAAGTCTAGTTCGGTAGTGACGCACTCACACTTGGAGCCTAGGGCTCGGTACTAACATTTGAGAAACAACATGACACACGTTTATTACTATATGTATATCAAAACCTGTTAACTCACCAACCATTGTGTTGACACTTTTTAAACTTGTATTCTTAGGTAACTAGCAAGCTTTGGATAACAGGAATGCACACTCTAAGGGACGAGCATTAGGAACCGCATGCATTTCTGTTTATGTTTAACTTTTGAAAACAATTACGTTTGGTTTATGTTTTAAACAATGTTGCATCTGACTATTTAAATCCAAGAACATTATGACTAGCCTACTCCCTTTCATCATTTTGCTCGACTGAACACGCCACCCTCCGCCTATTCTCGTCTTCCTCCTTGCAAAACTCACTGAAACCACCATTGTTAACCTCAAAGAAGCTCTACCTTTGAAGATTGAAGCTCATTCCTCACTTGGAAGCTTGAAGAATCATTACCACCCACTTGATTGTCGAAGAAGCTACTGTCCAGGAGCTTTAGGAGCTGTTATCACTATCATCTCGAAGTTCCAGGAGCTCTAGAGGTAGTCCTTACAACTCTTAGAGCTTAATATCACCTTTACACACACATGCATGACTTAAAACTCACATGCAAGAACCTATGGTGCATATGCACAAATTTATCTTCTGGGTTTGATGATTTCACTATGTTTCTTGATGATCTAAAGTGATTAGATGATGATCTATGATGATCTAGGATGATGAGTGTGAGCCTTGATGCTTAAAATGATGTTTTGTGACATTGTATTGCCATGCATGCATGATCCATGATGGTGGGAATGATCTTAAGTATGTTTAAATGCTTATTGATTGTATTAGAAGGATTACTCATGGTTAGATTAGGATGAAATGGCTAAAAAGATGATTTTTGACAAACTTTCCATTATTAGAAACTTTTTGTTTGTAAAATGATGTTATGAAATGATATGGTAGAAATGCATGTACATGGAATTGATGCTAGGATGCTAATATGATGAGTAGAATGTTTGAAATGTAATTTTGATAATGTTTTGGTCATTTTACAACATAGTTACTATATTTAGTAACTTTTTGAGACAATATATTGCTAGATGATAAATTTGGTTATATATACATGATTGAATGATGCTAGATTGATTATTATGATGATTGTTGATGAGAAAATAGGATTAGAAATGTTAAAATGGTTGTTTTCATGAAAAACTAGAAAGTTACTATATTTAGTAACTTTATTTTTACAAAAACCGATTTGTCAACGTGTTGTATGATTTAAGCATGCTAAGTGGTTTATAATGTTATAACATGATGATTTGATGCTAAGTTAGATGGTTTCCGATATCACGTATGCTAAAAATGGAAACTTTCCATTTTAGGAAACTTTTGTGTTCAAGCACGATGAAAACGACTTATGTGACTTGGTATGATGATGTGCTATGTGTTAACATGGTCACGTAGGACTATTGAACATGCTAGAATTATAAAACCGATGTGCTTTGTGAACTTTCTGTAAATGGAAACTTACTATAAATAGTAAGTTGTCCATAGACGCGATCTACGCGTTTTGCACACGACTAACACTTACACGATTGCTACACGATTCACAAACCGTCACACGGTTCACCAACGGGTCGTTGACTTGACACGGTCAACTTTGGTCAAACACGGTCAAACATGGTCAAACACGGTCATTATGGACCAACACAGTTAAACACGGTCAATACGGACCAACACGAGCAAACACGGTCATTGTGGACCGACACGGACAAACATGAACAACCAAGGGTTGTTGGACAAAAACAAGGGCACTGGCACAAACACTAGCACGGTCACTTACACGAACTCACGTACGATATACGATATAGGTTGCCGGTGACCGACATGTGCTACTACTTCAGGAGCTTACGCTTACTTACTACTTTATCACTAAGGTGAGTTTACGGCCCCTCTTTACTCTTTTTAAACGCTTTTAAATAGGGGGAGAATACTAGTTACATCGAGTCAAACATCTATTATTGTACAAACATTTTTGTGTATGCTGGTTTATTGGACAAACATTAAGTGTTGAACTCGTAACAAGTCCTCACAAAGTCTTACCGTTAATGTATGAACAACGTGGTAGATTTGGATGGATCCATTAGGGAATGACTAACCCCACGGGGCACTATGTTGACAGGATGTCATAACCCATGCAAATTCTGACCTAACTTTCTATGTATACGAGACATAGCGGAGGCAAGGACAAACAAGTCTAGTTCGGTAGTGACGCACTGACACTTTGGGCCTAGGGCTCGGTACTAACATTGATAAACATCATGACACACTTTTATTACTATATGTATATCAAAACCTGTGAACTCACCAACCATTGTGTTGACACTTTTTAAACTTGTATTCTCAGGTAACTGAGGAGTTGACAGACATTCAGGAATGCACATTTAAGGAACCGAGCATAGGAACATTCATGCATTTCTGTTTATGTTTAACTCTTGAAAACAATTACATTTACTTTATGTATTCAAACATCTTTTATTTCCGCTGCATTTTGTCAAATAATTGATTTCCGCTGCAACATGTTATGATAATTTTTATTCCGCTGAAAACTATTTCATGAGTGTATGTGTCAAACTTTGGATTTGTAAACGCATGTAGAGGTGTTCTATATGACCTTGAGCTGTGATTCTGGACACGTCACACCCACGTGGACATACGCCACGAGTGGGAAAATTGGGGGTGTGACAGACTGGTATCAGAGCCTTGGTTATAGAGAACTAGGTTTGCATATAGTAAACTTAGGCTATAGCCATTGCTCAACTTTAGACACTACACGTAGAACTTGCACATTGATGACATTATTGTTATGTTGAACTGTTGTTTACTAACTTGAGGCTTACAGAAATGGCCAGCAATGAAGGCACTAGCAAGAACCCGGGAAGACACTCGGTGACCGACGACCTGACGGCAGAGAGTCACCGACGAGTCCACGACATCGTGGCGCAGGTGGACGCCGAGATGGACAGGCTGGCTAGGGATGCGGCACGGGCTCGACCTTGGGGATGGTTTCCCACCATGATCCAGGAATGGATCATTGGAGAGAAAGTACCTCCATACCGTTTCCCTGGCGATACCACACCAGGACACCGACTGCCACCACTTGGTGTACCATTGGAACAGGCTTTCGCGGCCCACGTCGCTTGCACTCGACGAGAGATATGGAGGAGCGGCGAGCTATCTGATGAGGTTCGCATTCGTCGTGAGAAGAATGATCGCCTGGAAAGGCGAAACGACTGACTTGAGGAGCGAAACAATCGCTTGGAGGAACGGGTGGAGACTCTACGTCTCCAGGTGTCCCAGCTAATGACCCAACATGGACAGATGGTCGACATCATGTAGGAACATGATGGATATATTACGGAGAACCGAGTCGCCACTAAGGAGACTCAAGCTATGGTACAGGCTAGCGATGCCATGCTTAACGCATGGGCCGCTCAGTTTATAGAGGAACCTCCACAGGAAGACGGTCCTGAATTCGAGGTCAACGACCTCGGAGAAGAGGATTTTGACGAGGATCCCGAAGAGGATCCAGAGGAGGACGACTGTGACACCTCGAAATTTCCAGGTCAGCATTTCTTTATTCTAAATAATAAAATGTATTATTATTTCATACGTGGCACTAGAATAATTTTATCTAATGTGACACGTGGCACAACATTTTGAACACACCGATAATTCGAGGAATTGTCACACAACACTCGCACGTGTCTTGAATAACGAACGTTGGTAAACGGATCAAACCACAGTACACTTTCACTGCACTTAGGTTCTAGGGAACCTAAAACATTTGGAACAACGACTAAATGTCAAGAAACGATGATTGTAATCGGAAATTACGCGAAAATCGGTTCGAAACAACAAAACTAGACTTATTGGGCTTCTCTGGAACTCATCGCGGTACGCGATGGTCCAACAGGAGGAATTATAGCGGTACGCGACAGGCATCGCGGGGGATTTGCTTCCGAAATCCGTCGCGGTACGCGAAGATTCTTTTAACTCTCCACCGCGGTACGCGACAGGTGCCAGTCGACAAATCTTTATAAAATCAAGACCACCATGCCTATTAACTCCAGTCTTTATCATTTCTCCGGTACTACACACCAACTTCGACTATTCCTCACTGATTTGACTCTTGGGAAGCCATTGAAGACCTCCATTGATGCTCCAAGCTTGAAGGTTTGAAGATTAGAAGCTTGAAGACCCATTGGAGCTCAAAACCACCACCACAACCCTCTTATTCTTGCAAGAACCTGCTGTCCAGAAACTTTTGAGGCCAAGAAATCACTATCTCAGGAGTTCTTGAAGCATTAGGAGGTAGTTTTATACCCAAAACACACTTTCTTTCACCTTTACACTCACATGCATGACTTTAAACACACATGCAAGCACCCTTGATGCACATGCATGAATTTTAGTTCTGGGTTTGATGATGTTTACATGATATTTGATGATCTATGATGATTAGATGATGTATCTTTACATTCCAAGATGATGTTGTTATGATAGGATGGTCATAGTAGCTAAAATGATGGTGTTAGCAACGTGAATGTATGATTTAGGTGGTTTTACATGATTGTGGATATTGAAATGATGTTATGAGTGTTATTGATGATGATTTGCAAGATTAGAAATGGTTACTTTGTCAATGTTTGGTCATATGGTGAATATTGTTAATTTTAGTAACTTTAATGTTACTAGTTATGTATTTTTGATGAAATGATCACATTAGTATGTTTAGATCCATAAGTTATGTTTAAAATGATGTTTAGAAGTTAATACCGTGGTTATTTGATGCGTTTGAATGATTAAAATTGCTAATAGTATAATATTTAGGAATGTTACTAAATATGGTAACTTTATTTTATAATATAGAGAAGAGGAGCATGCTAGTCATAATGATTATGACTAAATACTTATTTAAGACTAATATAATGATATTATGATAAGATTTGTATCTAGACTTAATGATATATGCATATCTTGTAACTTTCTAATTGTGGTAACTGTTACGCGCAAAACATGTTAAACCGACTATGTGTAACTATGTGCAATGTGATAACATGCTCACTTAGGATAAATATGCATATTAGAATAATCGGATTATAATTTCTTACATGACTTAGAAACTTACTAATAATAGTAAGTTTCCTCACAAAAGTGATTATTGGTATCCGCACACTTCACACGACACTAAACCACACGTTACACACACATTTCATCCAAAACCGTCACCAACGGGTCGTTAGGTCAAACACGGTCAACCCGACCCACATAACAACTTGGAAGTTGTTAAGACACGAACACGGTCCTGTGAGACCCACATATATGCAAACACAAACTTACAACACCTATGTGATATAGGTAACTACTAGCCAGCGAGCTACACCGTTCTTGTAAGAACACGCATTTCTCAAACTCAGGTGAGTTTACGGCCCCACTTTTACTCTTTAACTGTTTTGCTAAACTATTGGGGTGAGAATACAATGCAACTGTTTTAGATATATGACTGGTATGTTGTAAAAACCATTTTCGAGTGTAACTATTATCGCATAAAGTCCTCACTTATCCTTACCGTTAATTGTATCACAAACGAGTCGTAATTACGTAGTACTACTGGGTTTGACTAACCCCACTCGGCACCAATGTTGACTGGAGGTCATAACGAGTGTAATTTCGATGGGAATGCGGGTTCAGCGATGACCTGCGGAGGCAAACGGGAACAGTCTAGTTTCGGTAAGATGAACTGACACACTCCACGGATCGTAGTATCCAACAACTAAACTTAACATACCCAGTATATGTCTGTTTACTATTTCTGTCTGTCTAAACCTGTGAAATCACCAACTTTTTAGTTGACACTTTTCGCATGTATTCTCAGGTAATTAATGGAGCACACGCTAGGATGCGCACAAGGAAGCTTTAAGGAGTCTGGCTTGCATATAGACTCATGTCCTAGGCTTGTGTGTGAAATTGTTGGTTTTAAAACAATATAAACTTTGTCGTGTCTGTTAAACAATTTACTTTCCGCTGCAACTTATTTACTTTTGATGATTAAATATTTTTCCGCTGCGTATTATTGAAACTTGCATTATTTTACAAAAATGTGTGATTGTGCAACTCATATAGAGTCGTTCTATATGACCATGAACTGTGATCCTGGCCACGTCACGCCCACGTGGACTGGCACCACGAGTGGGAATTTGGGGGTGTGACAACGACGACGACGGAGACGCTGCCAGTGACATTTTGCACGTCTCCATGGACTCGGATTAGAGTACTATTCTATTTTACAATTTCTGTTATCTTGGCCTAGACGAGCGGGATGTGCTCGATGAACTCATATTGTATTTCCTTTGAAATTATTGTACTTTAAGCTTATTATTAATGAGAATTATGCTTTGCTAATTGTCTACTGCATCATTATGACTGATGCCAACACAACTTCTGACATGACATCTGACTTGACTTCTAACATGACATTAGCTAACGCCCTAACACATGCTAACTAACATTCTAACCTTTCCATATAGAAATATGTCTGGAAGAGGAACCAATGCCCTCAGACTCAAACGCAAGGCCGAAAAGGCAAGGATCGACATGATGGTCGAACGAAAGTTCAACAAGGTACTCGCGGAGTACGAAGCAAACAGACACGCCAGTGAAACTAGTGGCACTAACAACGGTACTAACACTAGCTTAACATGATTAACATAGCGTAGCTGACACACACTAACACATAACATTGGTTTCTGACCAGCAGGATCGCAGGGCAACAACAACAAGGGTTGTTCCTTTAAATCCTTTCTGAACTGCCACCCCCACAAGTTCAAGGGTACTAAAGGAGCTGTCGGGATGCTCCGCTGGGTGGAAAAAGTGGAATCTGTGTTCGCCATGTGCGAATGTTCTAATGCAAACCGGGTCAAGTATGCAACAGGTACGCTGGAGGGACCAGCCCTTACATGGTGGAATCTCCATGTCATGGACTGACTTCACCCGACTACTGCAAGAGGAATATTGTCCTCGTGATGAGATCAGAAAGTTGGAAGCTGAGTTCTGGGTGCATAAGATGGTAGGATCTGAGATCGAACAATACTGCACCCGATTTCATGAGCTATGCAAGCTATGCTCGGCAATGGTGACGCTGGAATACAAGAAGATCGAGCAGTTCATCAGCGGACTGCCCGAACAAATCCAAAGCATGGTGACTGCTTCTGATCTCACCACCATCCAACCGTTGATTCGACTGGCCCATAAGCTGACTGATCAAGCTGTAGCTCAGGGCAAGCTACCGAAACAAGGCGAGCACGTGAAGCCTCAAGAAAGCCAGAAACGAAAGTGGGAACCCAGTCAGCACCAATCTCATCAACCCCAACGACAACAGCGATCTGCACCTGCACGAGCCTTTACTGCCACTCAACCCGACGACAAGGGGAAGGGTGTGTACCCAGGGAAATATCCCTTGTGTAACCGGTGTTCATTCCATCACTTCGGGCAATGCGAGCGATACCGTTGCCTCAAGTGCGAACGACATGGCCACATGGCCAAAGATTGCAGATCAAAGTTTCCTGTCAACAACAACAACCCCAACCACAACTAGAACAACAACAACAACTAGCACACCCTCAGAGGGTGTTATGAATGTGGAAAACCACGACATATGAGGAGGGATTTCCCACAACTGAAGAAGGCCGAAGGAGGAGCGGCCAAGGGTCGAGCATTTGTGATTGGCTCAGGGGAAGCCAAAGACGATCCTAACATCGTAACCGGTACCTTTCTTTTAAATAACGTCTACGCTAGTATATTATTTGATACCGGTGCCGATACGAGCTTTATGTCTAGTGAGTTTAGTAAGTTACTTGATATTACTCCAACACCATTAGACTATAGGTATACCGTAGAGTTAGCCGATGGCAAGCTGATCGAAACACAACATGTCTTTCGAGTATGCGTCATAGTGTTGGCGGATCATGAACTCGAAATCGACTTAATGCCGGTAACTCTTGGAAGCTTTGATGTAGTCGTTGGAATGGATTGGTTATCCGCTAACCAAGCCGAGATTGTATGCAACGAGAAAGTCGTACGAGTGACGTTGCAGGACGGAGAACAAATCTCGATTCAGGGGGAAAGACGAGGAGTACCTCTGAACATCATGTCATGCATGAAGGCGAACAAGTATCTCCAAAAGGGATACACTGCCATACTAGCCCTCATCGCAGAACAACCAAAGAAGGAGAGGAAGATTGAGGACATTGTCGTAGTCCGCGATTTTCCCGAAGTGTTTCCCGAGGAACTACCTGGACTATCCCCAAAACGACAAGTTGAGTTCCAGATAGACCTTACACCTGGAGCAGCACCAATTGCTAAAGCTCCATACCGACTCGCACCAACTGAGATGCAAGAACTGTCTAATCAGTTGCAGGAACTGTTAGACAAGGGGTTTATCAGACCGAGCTTCTCACCTTGGGGAGCACCAGTCTTGTTTGTAAAGAAGAAAGAAGGATCATTCCGTATGTGTATCGACTACAGAGAACAGAAAAAGGTGACGGTCAAGAATCGATATCCAATACCGCGAATAGATGATCTGTTTGACCAGTTGCAAGGGTCAAGTTACTATTCGAAGATCGATTTAAGATCGGGTTACCATCAACTAAGGATACAGGAAAACCATATTGCTAAGACTGCCTTCCGAACCCGATACGGACACTACGAATTTTTGGTTATGTCCTTTGGACTGACCAACGCACCAGCAGTATTCATGGATCTCATGAATAGAGTGTGCAAGCCCTATCTTGACAAATTCGTGATAGTGTTCATTGACGACATTCTGATTTACTCGAAGAATCGGGAAGAACATGCTGAGCATTTGAGGCTAGTCTTAGAACTATTAAAGAAAGAGCAGCTGTACGCCAAGCTTTCAAAATGCGACTTTTGGATTCGCGAAGTCCAATTCCTTGGACACGTGGTTAATGAGCGGGGAATACACGTAGACCCAGTCAAAATCGAAGCGATCAAGAACTGGGAAGCACCCAAGACTCCGACTGAGGTGCGACAATTCCTAGGTCTGGCCGGATACTACCGACGATTTATTGAAGGATTCTCAAAGATTGCTCAGTCACTGACGTCCCTGACTCATAAGCACAAGAAGTTTGACTCGGGAGACAAACAGGAAACTGCTTCCAACTTGTTGAATCAGAAGCTATGTACTGCACCTATCCTATCCCTACCGGAAGGATGTGACGATTTCGTGGTGTATTGCGACGCCTCGAAACAAGGACTCGGTTGTGTGCTGATGCAACGCGAGAAAGTTATAGCATACGCTTCACGACAACTGAAGGTGCATGAGAAGAACTACACGACTCATGACCTTGAGTTAGGAGCCGTAATATTCGCTTTGAAGATTTGGCGACACTACTTGTACGGCACGAAATGTACAATCTTTACCGATCATAAGAGCCTACAACACATCTTCGACCAGAAGGAGCTGAACATGAGACATCGAAGATGGGTCGAACTCATCGGCGATTATGATTGCGCCATCAAGTACCATCCAGGCAAAGCAAACGTAGTGGCCGACGCGTTGAGCCGAAAGGAAACAACAAAACGCGTGCGTGCCCTACAACTCACGATCCATTCTGAATTGCCGAATCAAATTCGAATCGCACAACAGGAAGCTCTGAAAACTGAGAACCTCACTCTTGAAGCCATGCGTGGCATGGATAAGCAAATAAAGGCAAAAGACGACGGAGCTTATTACTTGATGGATCGGATTTGGATTCCACACTACGGGGGATTGAGAGAAGTAGTGATGGACGAAGCACACAAGAGCCGGTACTCCGTACATCTGGGCTCTAACAAGATGTATCACGATTTGAAGACAACCTACTGGTGGCCAAACATGAAAGCTGAGATAGCAACTTACGTGAATAAGTGTCTAACGTCTCAAAAGTCAAAGTTGAGTACCAAATCCCTCAGGGTTACTACAACAACCGGAACTACCAATGTGGAAATGGGAGCAAATTTCCATGGACTTCATAACTAAACTACCTAAGACGGCAAGTGGATGCGATACCATCTGGGTCATCGTAGACCGACAGACGAAGTCTGCCCATTTCCTACCCATCAAGGAGACTAACAAGCTAGACAAACTCACTCGGATTTATTTGAAGGAAGTGGTCACTCGACATGCAGTACCAATCTCGATCATATCTGACCGCGACAGTCTATTCACGTCGCACTTCTGGAAGTCTTTGCATAAGGCTTTGGGTACGAGGTTGGACATGAGTACCGCTTACCACCCGCAGACGGACGGACATAGTGAGCGAACTATACAAACCCTGGAGGACATGCTTCGGGCATGTGTCATTGACTTTGGTAGTAGCTGGGAGAGTCACCTACCGTTAGTTGAGTTCTCATATAACAATAGCTACCACATCAGCTGTGACACCCGGCAATTTCAGGTAAATTGCAGCTCTTATATTCTTTACATTTCACATTCATACTTGTTGCATTTCATTTAATTATGTTTAATTAGATGAGTTGAACACAAACCACTACGAAACGATAGTTCATGGAACTATCGAATCGTACATTGCACATTGGTTTTGGAAACCAAGTGTGGCAACCACAACACTAACACAAAACAATAATTCTAGGAATTATTGAATTGTGCATTACACGTTGATTTGGATTAATCAAACGTGCAAACACTTCGTTAGACACAAGCGCAAACTATCAACGATAATTCTAGGAATTATCGAAACACACACGAGTCTCAAGAACGTTGGTGATCAATCAAATTTATGTGCTACTTTGTGATTATAGGTTAAACATGCATTAGAAGTTTAGAATAAACGTTAGGAATCGAGTACGAGCGAAATAGTATCGACGAAATCGAAAAACAAGGAATTGGACCCGTCGCGGTACGCGACTTCGCGCATCACGAAAGGCTTCGCGATACGCGAAGAAAACCGGGAGTCGAGACTCCCGAATCCTATCGCGGTACGCGGCAAACAATTTTGATCTGCCTCCGCGGTACGCGAAGGCCATGCAGATAAAAATTTCAATATAAACCAACCCACTTCATCTCAGTCGAACTCCTTCCCATTTTCTCCGAGTTCCCACTCACTGTTGCGACCAAAACCCATCTGAAATCAAGCTGAAACCTCTATTAACACCATTAGAAGCCATTGTTGGTGATTTGAAGCCATTGGAGCACCAAAGGGAGTTCTTGGAGGCCACCAACAAGCAAGACGATCCTCATCAGCCACCATTTGAGTTCCAGAACCTATTTTACCACGGATTTAAGCTTCTAAGGTAGTTTCTTGAGTTTATCTATAGTTAGATCGCACATGCAATGGGTGAAAACCCACATGCAACTCTATGTGAACATTGTACACGATTTTGTTGGTGATTTGTTGTGTATTTGATCTAGAATTACTGATTTTAGTGTTTAGTGATGTTAGATTTAAGTTTAGTTTAGTTATTGATTGATTTGATGATGTATTGGTACACTTGCCATGAAAGGAAACTTTTATGTTGCAAGTCTTGGATTTGTGATGATCTAGACATGTTAGACATGTCTAGATGTTGTCAAATGTATATTGGAGTGTTTAGAAACACATTTGGATATTTGATTTTGTCAAAAACATGGTTTTATAGAAACTTAATAAAAATGGAAACTTTTGTAAATCAAAAGAGGGCTTTCGATGTTTTTGAAAGATTCGATGAATTTGGATTATTGAAATACGTTTAGAAATGATTTCTAACATATTTGGAAGCCTTGATTTGTGAAAACGAGCTTTTAAACAAGTCCTTACTATTTTAGGAAACTTTATTTGGGCAAAACGGCATAAATGGTGATTTATGCGCAAACGATGAGTATTAAGGGTATAAACGTGTTTTTACAAACATACTAGAGTTATTAGTTTTATGAAATGTGATTTCATAACCACACTTTCCTAAATTGGAAACTTTCTAAAAAGGGTAACTTATGTGATTAGTGTCATAGGATGCATTTTGGTGTCTTATATGCATCAAGGCGCATAAACACAACCATCGCGTCACCAACGATTCGTCGAGTCTCACTAGTTAACACATGCACTCGGTTGAGCACACCGACACTAGGAGTTGTATGGATTACAACACATCACAGAACACATACTCACACCTATATGGATATAGGTGCATACTAGCAGGTGCTAGCTCTCGCAGACGCGAACATTCACATACCGGAACTACTATCAGGTGAGTTCACGACCCCTTTTTATCTTTTCTACCTTTGGGGGAGAAAACATTGCATTACAACTGTTTTTGAACAACAACTCATTTTATTTACGTATGGACATGCTTTATCATTATATGTATATGTGTGGGCCCCTATCACAACTAAAAGTCCTCGCGATACTCCTTGGACCGTTAATAGCATAACGCCTAGCATGGTGATCTTGAATAGTACTATTTGGGCCCGACGAGCCCCACCCATCGTGTCTTGGAGGCCACCCGACTCGAGGTCGGAATGGGTGCAATATTGACCAATACTTTGCCATTGTTTTGTGATAACATGGCGGGAGGCACAATCTGTCAGCTTCGGTACCGTCCACAATATAATATAACTGTATTGACTAGCTATCAATCGATACAGCATCGTCGTGATATGTAAATCTACTGAACTCTCACTTTAAACATTTGATGTTTACTGCTTATGAAAAACCTGTGCTCTCACCAACCTTTGTGTTGACCTTTTACTCGCATGTTTTCTCAGGTAACTAAGGCACGTGCACCAGGAATAGGATGCTAGGCTGGAGTCGCATGCATCTGTTTATGTGTCTTATTTTACTAGACTCTGATTATCATTTGATTATGTTGTGTAATGATAAACAACTTTATTCGCTTCCGCAACTATTGTCACTTATCGTTTTAAAATCCGTTTTGAATTAACGCTTCCGCAAACTATGAATGATTAAACTGTTTTGTTAACTTATACTTTACTTCCGCAACTCTGATCTTACTAAACTGTTTTATCCAAATTATTGGATGTACGTACGAAATCAGACATATAGGTCTCGCATGTTGTGTGACCGGAGACTGCGATCCTGCAAGGTCAGTCGCGTCGCGCCCCAGGAAGGGACGGGATTTCTCGGGGTGCGACAGATTGGTATCAGAGACTCCGGTTATTGCGAATTAGGTTTGCATTTAGTGAACTTAGTCTATAACCACTAGTCTCCACACAACACTTAGTGCTTAGTATTGTAGTACCTGCACACACGTTACATCTTTTATGCATTACGTTCATCACCGCACGTGACTACCCATGACGAGGAAGAGCCGATAGCTCTACATGTTGTTTACAATGCATACAACACACACTACATTAGTCATTAGTCAAACACTAACACGTATTCTCGCTATGAAGATCATGGCTGGAAGACGTGGAGGACGCCGGAACGCGGGTTGACGTGGAAACATCAACCTTGCTGCAGCTGAACTGAACGCGATGACGAGGAAGAGCCGATAGCTCTACATGTTGTTTACAATGCATACAACACACACTACATTAGTCATTAGTCAAACACTAACACGTATTCTCGCTATGAAGATCATGGCTGGAAGACGTGGAGGACGCCGGAACGCGGGTTGACGTGGAAACATCAACCTTGCTGCAGCTGAACTGAACGCGCTCATCAACGAGCGGGTTGAGGAGGTACTTGCTGCACGGGAAGCTACCCGTAATCAACCCCCACTTAACCAAGGAGCAAACCCTAACCCTCCTCTCTGCACGTTCAAGATGTTTCTGGATTGCAAACCCCACTCATTCAGCGGCACTGAAGGAGCCGTTGGACTGTTACGCTGGATCGAAAAGGCAGAATCAGCCTTTGCCATGAGCAACTGCAGGAACGAGGACGGGGTCAAGTTCGCTGCAGGGACATTCGAGGGAGCTGCCCTCACTTGGTGGAATGCCAATGTTCAGAACCTAGGGCTAGATGCAGCCAACGCTCTACCTTGGGACGACTTTAAGAGAATGCTGAATCACGAATACTGTCCTCGCGGTGAAGTGCAAAAGCTCGAGACTGAGTTCTGGAACCATAAGATGATTGGTTCCGAGGTTGAGGCATACACTGCCCGGTCTTATGAGCTGGCACACCTGTGCCCAGAAATGGCAACCCCTCCATTCAAACACATAGAGAAGTATATTGATGGATTGCCACCTCAGATTCAAGGCATGGTACTCTCTGCTGACCCCATCACCATGCAACAAGCCGTACGGTTAACCCACAAGCTAACTGACTCAGCTGTTGCTCAAGGACTCTTACCACCTCGTGGTGCTGTAACCACAACCACCGACAAGGGCAAACGCAAATGGGATGACACCCAGAACAAGACTTCCAATCTCCAACCCCCTCCACAACAACGTAAGTTTGGGTCGTCTCAAGCTTACGCACCACCTGTTCCATCCAACCAAACCCGAGGAGCCTATGCAGGCAAACACCCAAAGTGCAGCAAATGCAACTTACGTCATGCCTTGGGACAGTGCGACTCTATCCGATGCCAACGCTGTGGCAAAGGAGGACACCTCGCCAAAGACTGCAGGGGTGAACTGCGAACGAAGACCCAACCACAGCAGCAGCAACAACTTGAATTACCAAAGGGTTGCTTCGAATGTGGGAAACCAGGGCACTTCAAGAGGGACTGCCCACATTTGAAAAACAACAATGATAACGGAAACAACAACGGTCCGAAGGGGCGAGCCTTCGTGATCGGGGCTAAGGAGGCCAGAAGGGATCCCCACCTTGCAACCGGTACGTATCTCTTAAATGATAATTATGCATCTGTGTTGTTTGATACGGGAGCTGAGAAAAGTTTTATATCTAAGTAATTTAGTGAGATACTTGCCATTACCCCAACACCCCTAGATGTCGAATATACAGTAGAGCTAGCTGATGGTAAATTGATTATGACTAAAATCATTCTGAAAGAATGCACTTTAGAGCCAGCAGGCCATAAATTTAAGATTGACCTCATGCCGGTTACACTAGGCAGTTTTGATGTCATAGTGGGCATGGATTGGTTGTCTGAAAACCAAGTTGAAATCATCTGCCACGACAAGGTTGTGCGCATACCTCTCCCTAGCGGAGAAACTCTAGACATCAAGGGCGAAAGGAGTGACACACCTCTAAACATCATCTCGTGCATGAAAGCTCACAAATGCTTACGAAAGGGATACACAGCCATTCTGGCGCTTATCACCGACAAGACTGAAGAGGAAAAGAGAATAGAAGATATCCCAGTCGTATGCGACTATTCCGATGTATTCCCTGAGGATCTACCAGGACTACCACCACCTCGGCAAGTGGAGTTCCGCATAGATCTTGTGCCGGGAGCAGCACCTATCGCACGAGCACCATATCGACTTGCACCTTCGGAGATGCAGGAACTGTCCAACCAACTGCAAAAGCTGTTGGACAAGGGTTTCATTAGACCAAGCTTCTCACCCTGGGGAGCTCCGGTCTTATTCGTAAAGAAGAAGGATGGCACGTTTCGTATGTGCATTAACTATCGGGAATTGAACAAAGTAACAATCAAGAACCGTTACCCCTTACCTCGCATTGACGATTTGTTCGATCAACTACAAGGATCGATCTACGACTCTAAGATCGATCTACAATCTGGGTATCACCAGCTAAGGATCCAAGAAGAGGATATTCCCAAGACTGCTTTTCGCACTCGGTATGGCCATTATGAGTTTTTGGTTATGCCGTTTGGGCTGACAAACGCACCTGCAGTATTCATGGACCTCATGAATAGAGTATGCAAACCATACCTTGACAAGTTCATCATTGTCTTCATAGATGATATTCTCATCTACTCCAAAACTCAGGAGGAACAAGAAGAGCATCTTCAACTAGCTCTTGAACTACTACGGAAAGAGAAGCTGTACGCTAAACTCTCAAAATGCGACTTCTGGATTCGAGAAGTCCAATTCTTGGGACATGTTGTTAATGAACAAGGGATTCAAGTGGATAAATCTAAGATAGAGGCGATCAAGAACTGGGAAGCACCGAAGACCCCAACGGAGGTGCGACAATTCCTAGCTTGGCAGGCTATTATCGGCGATTTATCGAAGGATTTTCAAAGATAGCCCAACCACTCACAGCTCTCACCCACAAAGATAAGAAGTATCTCTGGACTGAAAAACAAGAAGCCGCATTCCAACTTCTCAAACAGAAGCTCTGCAGTGCACCTATCCTATCTCTTCCTGATGGAACGGATGATTTCATAGTATATTGCGATGCCTCAATACAACGGCTTGGCTGCGTGCTGATGCAGCGAGATAAGGTGATCGCATATGCTTCTCGACAGCTAAAAGTCCACGAGAAGAACTACACCACCCACGACTTAGAACTTGGAGCCGTGGTATTCGCACTCAAGATCTGGAGGCACTACCTGTATGGTACAAAGTGTACAATATACACTGATCACAAGAGTCTCCAACACATATTCGAGCAGAAGGAACTGAACATGCGACAGCGTCGCTGGCTCGAACTCCTAAACGACTATGAGTGTGCTATCAAGTATCACCCGGGGAAGGCCAATGTAGTGGCCGATGCCCTAAGCCGGAAAAACACATCGAAACCCAAGAGGGTACGAGCTTTACAACTCACCATCCATCCCAACCTCCCTGAACGGATACGCAGTGCCCAGGTGGAGGCACTGAAACCTGAAAACTTAGCGGCTGAATCACTAAGGGGAATGGAACAACAACTTACGAAAAAAGCCGATGGCTTACAATATTTCATGGAACGCGTCTGGGTTCCACATTACAGGAACTTACGAGACCTTGTGATGGACGAGGCTCATAAATCCCGGTATTCCATTCACCCTGGATCTGATAAGATGTATCAGGATTTGAAGACACCTTATTGGTGGCCACACATGAAAGCCGACATCGCCACCTACGTAGGCAAATGTTTGACTTGTGCCAAAGTCAAGATCGAGTACCAGAAACCCTCTGGATTACTCACACAACCTGAGATCCCTATGTGGAAGTGGGAACAAATATCCATGGATTTCATTACCAAATTACCCCGTACTCCTAGTGGATGTGACACTATCTGGGTAATTGTTGATCGACTGACTAAGTCAGCACATTTCCTCGCGATCAAGGAAAATGACAAGATGGAAAAACTAGCCAGAATCTATGTCAAGGAAGTGGTCTCGTGACATGGAGTGCCGATCTCCATTATTTCGGATCGAGACGCCAGATTCACTTCTAACTTCTGGAAATCATTGCAAAAGTCACTTGGCACCCGGTTTGATATGAGTACAGCATACCACCCACAAACTGATGGCCAGAGTGAACGCACGATACAAACTCTTGAAGACATGCTACGAGCGTGCGTAGTAGACTTTGGTAACAGCTGGGAAACTCACCTGCCGTTGGTGGAGTTTTCCTACAACACCAGCTACCACACCAGTATCAAGGCAGCGCCTTTTGAGGCACTCTATGGCAGGAAATGCCGATCACCCATCTGCTGGGCGGAGGTGGGCGAGAGTCAGCTCACTGGCCCGAAACTTGTACATGAAACTACATAGAAAATCGTGCAAATCAGAAACCGCATGGCAGCAGCTCGCGATCGTCAAAAGAGCTATGCCGACAAACGCCGAAAGCCTCTAGAATTTCAGGTAGGAGATAAAGTCCTTCTGAAAGTTTCACCCTGGAAAGGCGTCATTCGTTTCGGTAAACGAGGCAAATTGAACCCAAACGGTATATTGCACCATTCGAGATCCTGAAAAGGATTGGTCCAGGATGGCATACCAACTCAACTTACCAGCCGAACTCTTGGAGTTCACAACGTGTTTCACGTCTCGAACTTGAAAAAGTGTCTATCAGATGAAACACTTATAGTTCCACTGGATGAGATCCAGGTGGATGAACAACTACGGTTCGTGGAAGAGCCGGTGGAAATCATGGACCGTGAGGTCAAACAACTTAAACAGAGCAAGATACCCATTGTCAAAGTTCGATGGAACTCGAAACGCGGACCTGAATTCACGTGGGAGCGTGAAGATCAGATGATGCGCAAATATCCCCATCTTTTCAAACAGTCAACGTCGAAAGTCGACAACAACGAATAAATTTCGGGACGAAATTCCTTTCAACAAGGGGATGATGTGACAACCGGAAAAAAATTTTTTTGTCTTTCAAACACTATTGCTTCTCAAACACTACCAACAACAACCAAATTTCGGGACGAAATTTCTTTCAACAAGGGGATGATGTGACACCCGGCAATTTCAGGTAAATTGCAGCTCTTATATTCTTTACATTTCACATTCATACTTGTTTCATTTCATTTAATTATGTTTAATTAGATGAGTTGAACACAAACCACTACGAAACGATAGTTCATGGAACTATCGAATCGTACATTGCACATTGGTTTTGGAAACCAAGTGTGGCAACCACAACACTAACACAAAACAATAATTCGAGGAATTATTGAATTGTGCATTACACGTTGATTTGGATTAATCAAACGTGCAAACACTTCGTTAGACACAAGAACAAACTATCAACGATAATTCTAGGAATTATCGAAACACACACGAGTCTCAAGAACGTTGGTGATCAATCAAATTTATGTGCTACTTTGTGATTATAGGTTAAACATGCATTAGAAGTTTAGAATAAGCGTTAGGAATCGAGTACGAGCGAAATCGTATCGACGAAATCGAAAAACAAGGAATTGGACCCGTCGCGGTACGCGACAACCCCATCACGAAAGGCTTCGCGATTCGCGAAGAAACCCGAGAGTCGAGACTCCCGAATCCTATCGCGGTACGCGACAAACAATTTTGATCTGCCTCCGCGGTACGCGAAGGCCATGCAGATCAAAATTTCAATATAAACCAACCCACTTCATCTCAGTCGAACTCCTTCCCATTTTCTCCGAGTTCCCACTCACTGTTGCGACCAAAACCCATCTGAAATCAAGCTGAAACCTCTATTAACACCATTAGAAGCCATTGTTGGTGATTTGAAGCCATTGGAGCACCAAAGGGAGTTCTTGGAGGCCACCAACAAGCAAGACGATCCTCATCAGCCACCATTTGAGTTCCAGAACCTATTTTACCACGGATTTAAGCTTCTAAGGTAGTTTCTTGTGTTTATCTATAGTTAGATCGCACATGCAATGGGTGAAAACCCACATGCAACTCCATGTGACCATTGTACACGATTTTGTTGATGATTTGTTGTGTATTTGATCTAGAATTACTGATTTCAGTGTTTAGTGATGTTAGATTTAAGTTTGGTTTAGTTATTGATTGATTTGATGATGTATTGGTACACTTGCCATAAAAGGAAACTTTTATGTTGCAAGTCTTGGATTTGTGATGATCTAGACATGTTAGACATGTCTAGATGTTGTCAAATGTATATTGGAGTGTTTAGAAACACATTTGGATATTTGATTTTGTCAAAAACATGGTTTTATAGAAACTTACTAAAAATGGAAACTTTTGTAAATCAAAAGAGGGCTTTCGATGTTTTTGAAAGATTCGATGAATTTGGATTATTGAAATACGTTTAGAAATGATTTCTAACATATTTGGAAGCCTTGATTTGTGAAAACGAGCTTTTAAACAAGTCCTTACTATTTTAGGAAACTTTATTTGAGCAAAACGGCATAAATGGTGATTTATGCGCAAACGATGAGTATTAAGGGTATAAACGTGTTTTAACAAACATACTAGAGTTATTAGTTTTATGAAATGTGATTTCATAACCACACTTTCCTAAATTGGAAACTTTCTAAAAAGGGTAACTTATGTGATTAGTGTCATAGGATGCATTTTGGTGTTTTATGTGCATCAAGGCGCATAAACACAACCATCGCGTCACCAACGATTCGTCGAGTCTCACTAGTTAACACATGCACTCGGTTGAGCACACCGACACTTGGAGTTGTATGGATTACAACACATCACAGAACACATACTCACACCTATATGGATATAGGTTCATACTAGCAGGTGCTAGCTCTCGCAGACGCGAACATTCACATACCGGAACTACTATCAGGTGAGTTCACGGCCCCTTTTTATCTTTTCTACCTTTGGGGGAGAAAACATTGCATTACAACTGTTTTTGAACAACAACTCATTTTATTTACGTATGGACATGCTTTATCATTATATGTATATGTGTGGGCCCCTATCACAACTAAAAGTCCTCGCGATACTCCTCGGACCGTTAATAGCATAACGCCTAGCATGGTGATCTTGAATAGTACTATTTGGGCCCGACAAGCCCCACCCATCGTGTCTTGGAGGCCACCCGACTGGAGGTCGGAATGGGTGCAATATTGACCAATACTTTGCCATTGTCCTGTGATAACATGGCGGGAGGCACAATCTGTCAGCTTCGGTACCATCCACAATATAATATAACTGTATTGACTAGCTATCAATCGATACAGCATCGTCGTGATATGTAAATCTACTGAACTCTCACTTTAAACATTTGATGTTTACTGCTTATGAAAAACCTGTGCTCTCACCAACCTTTGTGTTGACCTTTTACTCGCATGTTTTCTCAGGTAACTAAGGCACGTGCACCAGGAATAGGATGCTAGGCTGGAGTCGCATGCATCTGTTTATGTGTCTTATTTTACTAGACTCTGATTATCATTTGATTATGTTGTGTAATGATAAACAACTTTATTCGCTTCCACAACTATTGTCACTTATCGTTTTAAAATCCGTTTTGAATTAACGCTTCCGCAAACTATGAATGATTAAACTGTTTTGTTAACTTATACTTTACTTCCGCAACTCTGATCTTACTAAACTGTTTTATCCAAATTATTGGATGTACGTACGAAATCAGACATATAGGTCTCGCATGTTGTGTGACCGGAGACTGCGATCCTGCAAGGTCAGTCGCGTCGCGCCCTAGGAAGGGACGGGATTTCTCGGGGTGCGACAGATTGGTATCAGAGACTCCGGTTATTGCGAATTAGGTTTGCATTTAGTGAACTTAGTCTATAACCACTAGTCTCCACACAACACTTAGTGCTTAGTATTGTAGTACCTGCACACACGTTACATCTTTTATGCATTACGTTCATCACCGCACGTGACTACCCATGACGAGGAAGAGCCGATAGCTCTACATGTTGTTTACAATGCCTACCACACACACTACATTAGTCGTTAGTCAAACACTAACACGTATTCTCGCTATGAAGATCATGGCTAGAAGACGTGGAGGACGCCGGAACGCGGGTGGACGTGGAAACATCAACTTTGCTGCAGCTGAACTGAACGCGCTCATCAACGAGCGGGTTGAGGAGGTACTTGCTGCACGGGAAGCTACCCGTAATCAACCCCCACTTAACCAAGGATCAAACCCTAACCCTCCTCTCTGCACGTTCAAGATGTTTCTGGATTGCAAACCCCACTCATTCAGCGGCACTGAAGGAGCCGTTGGACTGTTACGCTGGATCGAAAAGGCAGAATCAGCCTTTGCCATGAGCAACTGCAGGAACGAGGACAGGGTCAAGTTCGCTGCAGGGACATTCGAGGGAGCTGCCCTCACTTGGTGGAATGCCAATGTTCAGAACCTAGGGCTAGATGCAGCCAACGCTCTACCTTGGGACGACTTTAAGAGAATGCTGAATCACGAATACTGTCCTCGCGGTGAAGTGCAAAAGCTCGAGACTGAGTTCTGGAACCATAAGATGATTGGTTCCGAGGTTGAGGCATACACTGCCCGGTCTTATGAGCTGGCACACCTGTGCCCAGAAATGGCAACCCCTCCATTCAAACACATAGAGAAGTATATTGATGGATTGCCACCTCAGATTCAAGGCATGGTACTCTCTGCTGACCCCATCACCATGCAACAAGCCGTACGGTTAACCCACAAGCTAACTGACTCAGCTGTTGCTCAAGGACTCTTACCACCTCGTGGTGCTGTAACCACAACCACCAACAAGGGCAAACGCAAATGGGATGACACCCAGAACAAGACTTCCAATCTCCAACCCCCTCCACAACAACGTAAGTTTGGGTCGTCTTAAGCTTACGCACCACCTGTTCCATCCAACCAAACCCGAGGAGCCTATGCAGGCAAACACCCAAAGTGCAGCAAATGCAACTTACGTCATGCCTTGGGACAGTGCGACTCTATCCGATGCCAACGCTGTGGCAAAGGAGGACACCTCGCCAAAGACTGCAGGGGTGAACTGCGAACGAAGACCCAACCACAGCAGCAGCAACAACTTGAATTACCAAAGGGTTACTTCGAATGTGGGAAACCAGGGCACTTCAAGAGGGACTGCCCACATTTGAAAAACAACAATGATAACGGAAACAACAACGGTCCGAAGGGGCGAGCCTTCGTGATCGGGGCTAAGGAGGCCAGAAGGGATCCCCACCTTGCAACCGGTACGTATCTCTTAAATGATAATTATGCATCTGTGTTGTTTGATACGGGAGCTGAGAAAAGCTTTATATCTAAGGAATTTAGTGAGATACTTGCCATTACCCCAACACCCCTAGATGTCGAATATACAGTAGAGCTAGCTGATGGTAAATTGATTATGACTAAAATCATTCTGAAAGAATGCACTTTAGAGCTAGCAGGCCATAAATTTAAGATTGACCTCATGCTGGTTACACTAGGCAGTTTTGATGTCATAGTGGGCATGGATTGGTTGTCTGAAAACCAAGTTGAAATCATCTGCCACGACAAGGTTGTGCGCATACCTCTCCCTAGCGGAGAAACTCTAGACATCAAGGGCGAAAGGAGTGACACACCTCTAAACATCATCTCGTGCATGAAAGCTCACAAATGCTTACGAAAGGGATACACAGCCATTCTGGCGCTTATCACCGACAAGACTGAAGAGGAAAAGAGAATAGAAGATATCCTAGTCGTATGCGACTATTCCGATGTATTCCCTGAGGATCTACCAGGACTACCACCACCTCGGCAAGTGGAGTTCCGCATAGATCTTGTGCCGGGAGCAGCACCTATCGCACGAGCACCATATCGACTTGCACCTTCGGAGATGCAGGAACTGTCCAACCAACTGCAAAAGCTGTTGGACAAGGGTTTCATTAGACCAAGCTTCTCACCCTGGGGAGCTCCGGTCTTATTCGTAAAGAAGAAGGATGGCACGTTTCGTATGTGCATTGACTATCGGGAATTGAACAAAGTAACAATCAAGAACCGTTACCCCTTACCTCGCATTGACGATTTGTTCGATCAACTACAAGGATCGATCTACGACTCTAAGATCGATCTACGATCTAGGTATCACCAGCTAAGGATCCAAGAAGAGGATATTCCCAAGACTGCTTTTCGCACTCGGTATGGCCATTATGAGTTTTTGGTTATGCCGTTTGGGCTGACAAACGCACCTGCAGTATTCATGGACCTCATGAATAGAGTATGCAAACCATACCTTGACAAGTTCATCATTGTCTTCATAGATGATATTCTCATCTACTCCAAAACTCAGGAGGAACAAGAAGAGCATCTTCAACTAGCTCTTGAACTACTACGGAAAGAGAAGCTGTACGCTAAACTCTCAAAATGCGACTTCTGGATTCGAGAAGTCCAATTCTTGGGACATGTTGTTAATGAACAAGGGATTCAAGTGGATAAATCTAAGATAGAGGCGATCAAGAACTGGGAAGCACCGAAGACCCCAACGGAGGTGCGACAATTCCTAGCTTGGCAGGCTATTATCGGCGATTTATCGAAGGATTTTCAAAGATAGCCCAACCACTCACAGCTCTCACCCACAAAGATAAGAAGTATCTCTGGACTGAAAAACAAGAAGCCGCATTCCAACTTCTCAAGCAGAAGCTCTGCAGTGCACCTATCCTATCTCTTCCTGATGGAACGGATGATTTCATAGTATATTGCGATGCCTCAATACAAGGGCTTGGCTGCGTGCTGATGCAGCGAGATAAGGTGATCGCATATGCTTCTCGACAGCTAAAAGTCCACGAGAAGAACTACACCACCCACGACTTAGAACTTGGAGCCGTGGTATTCGCACTCAAGATCTGGAGGCACTACCTGTATGGTACAAAGTGTACAATATACACTGATCACAAGAGTCTCCAACACATATTCGAGCAGAAGGAACTGAACATGCGACAGCGTCGCTGGCTCGAACTCCTAAACGACTATGAGTGTGCTATCAAGTATCACCCGGGGAAGGCCAATGTAGTGGCCGATGCCCTAAGCCGGAAAAACACATCGAAACCCAAGAGGGTACGAGCTTTACAACTCACCATCCATCCCAACCTCCCTGAACGGATACGCAGTGCCCAGGTGGAGGCACTGAAACCTGAAAACATAGCGGCTGAATCACTAAGGGGAATGGAACAACAACTTACGGAAAAAGCCGATGGCTTACAATATTTCATGGAACGCGTCTGGGTTCCACATTACGGGAACTTACGAGACCTTGTGATGGACGAGGCTCATAAATCCCGGTATTCCATTCACCCTGGATCTGATAAGATGTATCATGATTTGAAGACACCTTATTGGTGGCCACACATGAAAGCCGACATTGCCACCTACGTAGGCAAATGTTTGACTTGTGCCAAAGTCAAGATCGAGTACCAGAAACCCTCTGGATTACTCACACAACCTGAGATCCCTATGTGGAAGTGGGAACAAATATCCATGGATTTCATTACCAAATTACCCCGTACTCCTAGTGGATGTGACACTATCTGGGTAATTGTTGATCGACTGACTAAGTCAGCACATTTCCTCGCGATCAAGGAAAATGACAAGATGGAAAAACTAGCCAGAATCTATGTCAAGGAAGTGGTCTCGTGACATGGAGTGCCGATCTCCATTATTTTGGATCGAGACGCCAGATTCACTTCTAACTTCTGGAAATCATTGCAAAAGTCACTTGGCACCCGGTTTGATATGAGTACAGCATACCACCCACAAACTGATGGCCAGAGTGAACGCACGATACAAACTCTTGAAGACATGCTACGAGCGTGCGTAGTAGACTTTGGTAACAGCTGGGAAACTCACCTGCCGTTGGTGGAGTTTTCCTACAACACCAGCTACCACACCAGTATCAAGGCAGCGCCTTTTGAGGCACTCTATGGCAGGAAATGCCGATCACCCATCTGCTGGGCGGAGGTGGGCGAGAGTCAGCTCACTGGCCCGGAACTTGTACATGAAACTACATAGAAAATCGTGCAAATCAGAAACCGCATGGCAGCAGCTCCCGATCGTCAAAAGAGCTATGCCGACAAACGCCGAAAGCCTCTAGAATTTCAGGTAGGAGATAAAGTCCTTCTGAAAGTTTCACCCTGGAAAGGCGTCATTCGTTTCGGTAAACGAGGCAAATTGAACCCACGGTATATTGGACCATTCGAGATCCTGAAAAGGATTGGTCCAGTGGCATACCAACTCAACTTACCAGCCGAACTCTTGGAGTTCACAACGTGTTTCACGTCTCGAACTTGAAAAAGTGTCTATCAGATGAAACACTTATAGTTCCACTGGATGAGATCCAGGTGGATGAACAACTACGGTTCGTGGAAGAGCCGGTGGAAATCATGGACCGTGAGGTCAAACAACTTAAACAGAGCAAGATACCCATTGTCAAAGTTCGATGGAACTCGAAACGCGGACCTGAATTCACGTGGGAGCGTGAAGATCAGATGATGCGCAAATATCCCCATCTTTTCAAACAGTCAACGTCGAAAGTCGACAACAACGAATAAATTTCGGGACGAAATTCCTTTCAACAAGGGGATGATGTGACAACCGGAAAAAAAATTTTTTTGTCTTTCAAACACTATTGCTTCTCAAACACTACCAACAACAACCAAATTTCGGGACGAAATTTCTTTCAACAAGGGGATGATGTGACACCCGGCAATTTCAGGTAAATTGCAGCTCTTATATTCTTTACATTTCACATTCATACTTGTTGCATTTCATTTAATTATGTTTAATTAGATGAGTTGAACACAAACCACTACGAAACGATAGTTCATGGAACTATCGAATCGTACATTGCACATTGGTTTTGGAAACCAAGTGTGGCAACCACAACACTAACACAAAACAATAATTCGAGGAATTATTGAATTGTGCATTACACATTGATTTGGATTAATCAAAAGTGCAAACACTTCGTTAGACACAAGCACAAACTATCAACGATAATTCTAGGAATTATCGAAACACACACGAGTCTCAAGAACGTTGGTGATCAATCAAATTTATGTGCTACTTTGTGATTATAGGTTAAACATGCATTAGAAGTTTAGAATAAGCGTTAGGAATCGAGTACGAGCGAAATCGTATCGACGAAATCGAAAAACAAGGAATTGGACCCGTCTTGGTACGCGACAACCCCATCACGAAAGGCTTCGCGATTCGCGAAGAAAACCGAGAGTCGAGACTCCCGAATCCTATCGCGGTACGCGACAAACAATTTTGATCTGCCTCCGCGGTACGCGAAGGCCATTCAGATCAAAATTTCAATATAAACCAACCCACTTCATCTCAGTCGAACTCCTTCCCATTTTCTCCGAGTTCCCACTCACTGTTGCGACCAAAACCCATCTGAAATCAAGCTGAAACCTCTATTAACACCATTAGAAGCCATTGTTGGTTATTTGAAGCCATTGGAGCACCAAAGGGAGTTCTTGGAGGCCCCCAACAAGCAAGACGATCCTCATCAGCCACCATTTGAGTTCCAGAACCTATTTTACCACGGATTTAAGCTTCTAAGGTAGTTTCTTGTGTTTATCTATAGTTAGATCGCACATGCAATGGGTGAAAACCCACATGCAACTCCATGTGACCATTGTACACGATTTTGCTGGTGATTTGTTGTGTATTTGATCTAAAATTACTGATTTCAGTGTTTAGTGATGTTAGATTTAAGTTTGGTTTAGTTATTGATTGATTTGATGATGTATTAGTATACTTGCCATAAAAGGAAACTTTTATGTTGCAAGTCTTGGATTTGTGATGATCTAGACATGTTAGACATGTCTAGATGTTGTCAAATGTATATTGGAGTGTTTAGAAACACATTTGGATATTTGATTTTGTCAAAAACATGGTTTTATAGAAACTTACTAAAAATGGAAACTTTTGTAAATCAAAAGAGGGCTTTCGATGTTTTTGAAAGATTTGATGAATTTGGATTATTGAAATACGTTTAGAAATGATTTCTAACATATTTGGAAGCCTTGATTTGTGAAAACGAGCTTTTAAACAAGTCCTTACTATTTTAGGAAACTTTATTTGGGCAAAACGGCATAAATGGTGATTTATGCGCAAACGATGAGTATTAAGGGTATAAACGTGTTTTAACAAACATACTAGAGTTATTAGTTTTATGAAATGTGATTTCATAACCACACTTTCCTAAATTGGAAACTTTCTAAAAAGGGTAACTTATGTGATTAGTGTCATAGGATGCATTTTGGTGTCTTATGTGCATCAAGGCGCATAAACACAACCATCGCGTCACCAACGATTCGTCGAGTCTCACTAGTTAACACATGCACTCGGTTGAGCACACCGACACTTGGAGTTGTATGGATTACAACACATCACAGAACACATACTCACACCTATATGGATATAGGTGCATACTAGCAGGTGCTAGCTCTCGCAGACGCGAACATTCACATACCGGAACTACTATCAGGTGAGTTCACGGCCCCTTTTTATCTTTTCTACCTTTGGGGGAGAAAACATTGCATTACAACTGTTTTTGAACAACAACTCATTTTATTTACGTATGGACATGCTTTATCATTATATGTATATGTGTGGGCCCCTATCACAACTAAAAGTCCTCGCGATACTCCTCGGACCGTTAATAGCATAACGCCTAGCATGGTGATCTTGAATAGTACTATTTGGGCCCGACAAGCCCCACCCATCGTGTCTTGGAGGCCACCCGACTGGAGGTCGGAATGGGTGCAATATTGACCAATACTTTGCCATTGTCCTGTGATAACATGGCGGGAGGCACAATCTGTCAGCTTCGGTACCATCCACAATATAATATAACTGTATTGACTAGCTATCAATCGATACAGCATCGTCGTGATATGTAAATCTACTGAACTCTCACTTTAAACATTTGATGTTTACTGCTTATGAAAAACCTGTGCTCTCACCAACCTTTGTGTTGACCTTTTACTCGCATGTTTTCTCAGGTAACTAAGGCACGTGCACCAGGAATAAGATGCTAGGCTGGAGTCGCATGCATCTGTTTATGTGTCTTATTTTACTAGACTCTGATTATCATTTGATTATGTTGTGTAATGATAAACAACTTTATTCGCTTCCGCAACTATTGTCACTTATCGTTTTAAAATCCGTTTTGAATTAACGCTTCCGCAAACTATGAATGATTAAACTGTTTTGTTAACTTATACTTTACTTCCGCAACTCAGATCTTACTAAACTGTTTTATCCAAATTATTGGATGTACGTACGAAATCAGACATATAGGTCTCGCATGTTGTGTGACCGGAGACTGCGATACTGCAAGGTCAGTCGCGTCGCGCCCTAGGAAGGGACGGGATTTCTCGGGGTGCGACATCAGCATCCAAGCTGCACCATTCGAGGCACTTTACGGACGTAAGTGTCGATCACCCATCTGCTGGACGGAAGTTGGAGACAGCCAACTGACCGGTCCAGAACTAGTGCACGAAACGACTGAAAAGATCGTGCAAATACACAACCGGATGGCAGCAGCTCGAGACAGACAGAAAAGCTATGCCGACAAGCGACGCAAACCGTTAGAGTTCCAGGTGGGAGACAGAGTGTTACTCAAGATCTCGCCCTGGAAGGGAGTCATAAGGTTTGGCAAACGAGGCAAGTAGAACCCTCGCTACATTGGACCTTTCGAGATTACAAAACGAATAGGCCCTGTGGCCTACGAGTTGAACCTGCCAGACGAGCTGAGCAGCATGCATAACGTATTTCACATCACGAACCTTAAGAAGTGGTTATCTGATGAGACACTTGTTATTCGATACAAATTGACGAACAATTGCACTTCGTTGAGGAACCGGTGGAGATTATGGACCGGGAAACCAAGAAGCTCAAACTCAGTAAGATACCGATAGTTAAAGTGCGATGGAATTCGCGACGAGGACCGAAATTCACATGGGAACGAGAAGACCAGATGAAACAAAAGTACCCACACCTGTTCGCGGAACAGACAAACACTGGCAACACAAGTTGAATTTCGGGACGAAATTCTTCCTAACATGGGGAGGATGTGACACCCCGAAATTTCCAGGTCAGCAATTTATTTATTTAAATATTTATTTAAATGTTTTATGTACACGTGGCACTAGAATTAGATTAATTTAGTGTGACATGTGGCACGACAGAACGAACACTAAAACATGACTGGATAATTCGTGGAATTATCAACAAACAACACACACGTGTCAAAACACACGAACGTTGGTGAACGTCTAGCACATTGTGTAGCACAACACTCGAAACCTCACGAAACACTCACACATTGAACTAAGATGTTCAAACAAGGCCAAACGGTAGTTCGGAAGTGTGAAAAAGGTGACGAACGGATCAAATCCATTGAAATAGGCTTATTGGGCTCTCTGGGAGCCCACCGCGGTACGCGGTGGCCCAACAAGCGGCCCATCCGCGTTACGCGACATACATCGCGGGGGTTGACTCCCGAAATCCTCCGCGGTACGCGACACCGCCCAGTCGACAAAATCTTATAAATCCAAGAACATTATGACTAGCCTACTCCCTTTCATCATTTTGCTCGACTGAACACGCCACCCTCCGCCTATTCTCGTCTTCTTCCTTGCAAAACCCACTGAAACCACCATTGTTAACCTCAAAGAAGCTCTACCTTTGAAGATTGAAGCTCATTCGTCACTTGGAAGCTTGAAGAATCATCACCACCCACTTGATTGTCAAAGAAGCTACTGTCCAGGAGCTTTAGGAGTTGTTATCACTATCATCTCGAAGTTCCAGGAGCTCTAGAGGTAGTCCTTACAACTCTTAGAGCTTAATATCATCTTTACACACACATGCATGACTTAAAACTCACATGCAAGAACCTATGGTGCATATGCACGAATTTATCTTCTGGGTTTGATGATTTCACTATGTTTCTTGATGATCTAAAGTGATTAGATGATGATCTATGATGATCTAGGATGATGAGTGTGAGCCTTGATGCTTAAAATGATGTTTTGTGACATTGTATTGCCATGAATGTATGATCCATGATGGTGGGAATGATCTTAAGTATGTTTAAATGCTTATTGATAGTATTAGAAGGATTACTCATGGTTAGATTAGGATGAAATGGCTAAAAAGATGATTTTTGACAAACTTTCCATTATTAGAAACTTTTTGTTTGTAAAATGATGTTATGAATGATATGGTAGACATGCATGTACATGGAATTGATGCTAGGATGCTAATATGATGAGTAGAATGTTTAAAATGTAATTTTGATAATGTTTTGGTCATTTTACAACATAGTTACTATATTTAGTAACTTTTTGAGACAATATATTGCTAGATGATAAATTTGGTTATATATACATGATTGAATGATGCTAGATTGATTATTATGATGATTGTTGATGAGAAAATAGGATTAGAAATGTTAGAATGGTTGTTTTCATGAAAAACTAGGAAGTTACTATATTTAGTAACTTTATTTTTACAAAAACCGATTTGTCAACGTGTTGTATGATTTAAGCATGCTAAGTGGTTTATAATGTTATAACATGATGATTTGATGCTAAGTTAGATGGTTTCCGATATCATGTATGCTAAAAATGGAAACTTTCCATTTTAGGAAACTTTTGTGTTCAAGCACGATGAAAACGACTTATGTGACTTGGTATGATGATGTGCTATGTGTTAACATGATCACGTAGGACTATTGAACATGCTAGAATTATAAAACCGATGTGCTTTGTGAACTTTCTGTAAATGGAAACTTACTATAAATAGTAAGTTGTCCATAGACGCGATCTACGCGTTTTGCACACGACTAACACTTACACGATTGCTACACGATTCACAAACCGTCACACGGTTCACCAACGGGTCGTTGACTTGACACAGTCAACTTTGGTCAAACACGGTCAAACATGGTCAAACACGGTCATTGTGGACCAACACGGTCAATACGGACCAACACGAGCAAACACGGTCATTGTGGACCGACACGGACGAACATGAACAACCAAGGGTTGTTGGACACAAACACGGGCACTGGCACAAACACTAGCACAGTCACTTACACGAACTCACGTACGATATACGATATAGGTTGCCGGTGACCGACACGTGCTACTACTTCAGGAGCTTACGCTTACTTACTACTTTATCACTAAGGTGAGTTTACGGCCCATCCTTACTCTTTTTAAACGCTTTTAAATAGGGGAGAATACTAGTTACATCGAGTCGAACATCTATTACTGTACAAACATTTTTGTGTATACTGGTTTATTGGACAAACATTAAGTGTTGAACTTGTAACAAGTCCTCACAAAGTCTTACCGTTAATGTACGAACAACGTGGTAGATTTGGATGGATCCATTAGGGAATGACTAACCCCACGGGGCACTATGTTGACATGATGTCATAACCCGTGCAAATTCTGACCTAACTTGCTATGTATATGAGACATAGCGGAGGCAAGGACAAACAAGTCTAGTTCGGTAGTGACGCACTGACACTTTGGGCCTAGAGCTCGGTACTAACATTGATAAACAACATGACACACTTTTATTACTATATGTATATCAAAACATGTGAACTCACCAACCATTGTTTTGACACATTTAAACTTGTATTCTCAGGTAACTGAGGAGTTGACGGACATTCAGGAATGCACATTTAAGGAACCGAGCATAGGAACTGTCACACCCCGAGCCGGCGGGGTTGGATCGGAGTCCCCGTCGGGCGGAAGGTTCCCGGGGCGTGATATCACGGGTGATAATCATGATGATCAGATTGTTTACATAGCATCAATGTTAAGAATAACTAAAGCACAATCAAACATTAAAATAGGATTACAAAGTTAAATTACAATATCGATGTTCAGTAATTTAACTCGGTAAACCTAACAAAAGAATCATATGTTTCCTATCTTGTATCTGTACAAGATATCAAAAGTGATTCGTATCCATAACAAAATATGTGCTTCTCCAAAAGTCTACTAGGTCTGCTAACTGGCATCCTAGTGTGCAATCCAAAAGCATAAGTCTATTCCTGTGGTCACCTGAGAAAACATGTTAGAAAACAAAGTCAACACAATGGTTGGTGAGTTCATGTAGTTTTAGTATTTGTAAAATAGCTTTTGCAACCCTTTTTAGGTAAAACCTTAACCTCATTAATAACACCTGTATCATCCAACTCGGTATGCTTATATATAGGGCATACCCCTGAGTCGAGCCTACGACCCGCCCAGACGCCGTCCCACCACATACTAAGTCGCATAGGACATTGTTATTAATGATAATTAAGCATTTTACCTACCGTTCGATTCATCCTTCATCATAGCTTTAGTTTACTGTTTTCAAAGTTTACAAGTCTATAGCATTTGTATGTTACAGCTTCAATAAGTTTAACAAGCATCGTGTTTAAAAGTTTATGATGTTGACCCAAAAGCATTCATGCATTCCCTAGGTAACAACCTTAATCTCATTAACACCACCTGTATCATCCAACTCGGTATGCTTATATATAGGGCATACCCCTGAGTCGAGCCTACGACCCGCCCAGACGCCGTCCCACCACATACTAAGTCGCATAGGACATTGCTGTTAATGACAATTAAGCGTCTTACCTACCCTCCATTTAGTTTATAGCTTTAGCATTATGTATAAGTTTATAGCATGATTGAACATTGAGGAATCACTATATGGCAAGCACTGAGAGGCCATAAGTCTACCCCTCAAGTCCCTACTATAAAGGTCACCCTATGGCAAGCACTGAGAGACCATAATAAGTGCCTTCTAATCCTGACTATGAAGAACACATGAAGGCAAGCACTGAGAGACCAACTATTGTTCTTCAAGTCCCGACTAGGAAGAACACATGAAGGCAAGCACTGAGAGACCAACTATTGTTCTTCCATAGCCAATAGTTTTAGCATCCAAATAGTTTCGCAACCGGTAAGGCAAGCACTGAGAGGCCAAACCGTTGCTTTTGCATAACAAGTTTATAGCTTCCAAAGTTTAACAACCGGTGAGGCAAGCACTGAGAGGCCAAACCGTTGCTTTTGCATAATAAGTTTATAGCTTTTAAAGTTTAACAACTGGAGAGGCAAGCACTGAGAGGCCAAACCGTTGTTTTTGCATAACAAGTTTATAGCTTCCAAAGTTTAACAACCGGTGAGGCAAGCACTGAGAGGCCAAACCGTTTCTTTTGCATAATAAGTTTATAGCTTTTAAAGTTTAACAACCGGAGATGCAAGCACTGAGAGGCCAAACCGTTGTTTTTGCATAATAAGTTTATAGCATTCAAAGTTTATAGCATTATGAGCACTCCAAACATTTCGAGCATTTAAGCATGATAAGCATATGGTATTTACATTATACCATCAGCTTTTGGCATTAGTATATTGCATTAAGCATCTAGTTTATGATTATAGATTATAGCATAAGCATTACGAGTATAGTTTAAGATTACAGTTTATAGCATAAGCATTACGAGTATAGTTTAAGATTACAGTTTATGGCATAAGCATCGAGTGTGTAGTTTAAGAATATAGTTTATAACAGAAGTGTAAAGAGCATAGTTTATGAATATAGTTTATAGCATAAGCTTTAAGGATATAGTTTAAGAATGTAGTTTATAACATAAGCATTAAGCACTTAGTTTAAGCATCAAGTGTATAAATTAAGCTTCTAATTTGCCACATAAGCATCAGTCACCCAGTTTAAGCATATTGTGGTAGCATAAACATCACGTCTCATAAGCATCCAACATATGTTTTCACGCCTCAAGTTTCAAGTCTATTGCTTTTCCAAGTATTCTAAGTTCTAGCATAAGTTTTCAACATAAATATCATGTTTATGTTTAAAGCATTAATTAACATTTCAAGAGTTTTATGAAAATGTTTAACATGCTTCTCAGTCCCGAAGTAAAACAAATAAATTTGAAAAGAGACAAATGAACTCACCTTAGGTCCGAAGTGTTTGACTAAGTAGAATAAGAATACACGCGCTCTTTGTTTGCACTTGTTTTGATGTTCAAGCTCCTGTATTGATTTCATAATGTTTGTAACTTATAAGTATAAGTTTATAAGGATTTATTGTGCGTGTAAGTGTTAGTCCTAAATTTGACTAACATTTCAAGATGTCGATCATCATACGGCCTCGTATGTTAATCCAGAATTTCTTATCACTTAACCACTTAAGCTTCTATGTCCATCATTTATTTGTTTTAGTTTCATTGCCTTATTGATTTCCCTCAACACAATGCTAATAGGTTGCTCTTTTCCATATAATACTTGTTATGTAATTAAATAAGTTTTCCAACCACTTTATAAACCTCTTTGTTCCAATTTCTTAAAATGTAATTCATGTATTTGTTTCAAGATCACTTAAGTGGCTAACTAGATTGTTTGTGGACCGGATGACACGCATTGGGCTTACAATTGATGGGTGTGGGCCATTTATGTTTATTGGGCCTATTTATTATAATGGGCCACCATAGATCCATAATCAACCCGTAAGTGATAAAACGAAATGTTCAAGTTTCTCTAGAGTGGGCCAAAACTAATTGGGCCGTGGATGACTTGTGGGCTCAAGCCATATAATCACGGGCCACTTACACATGTGGGGCCCGAATAGCAAGAGATTGGGTTACTTATGCGTGTGGGCCGAAGGATATGGGCCGAAAAGTGGTTGGGCCTGTTAAGCCTTATTGGGCCAAAGCAAATGGATCTGGATCGACTATGGGCTGTTGGGCCAGATTGCTGGTGTTGAGCCGGTTAAAGGGCCATCTGAAACTGTGTGGGCCAATGTGTTTATTGATTATATAACTCACAAGTTATTGGGCCTGCAATAAATATTTGGGCCGAATCAACATAATGGGCTTAAACAATTTCTATGTGGGCCGTGTTTATCACCTATTTGAGAGAATTCAATATTGCATGGGTTAAGCTCGGTCATCAGCAGGTTAACAAACCTGTTTCAGCTATCTGGCCATCAAGGGTTCGTCTACAGGGAAGCAGGGTTCGTGGAACAACAAAGGTTCGGCCTGTGAGTATGTAGGTTCGTCGAGGTGCTGAAAGTTCGGCTAGGTTCGTACCCTGAACTGATTCGGTGATGGTTCGTGGCGTTCTTCACAACTCACAGGTTCGCTTGGATAACCTGTGCGCCAAGGTTCGGGACTTCGAAGGTTCGGTTGATTGAAGGGTTCGGCCAAGATCAAGGAAGGTTCGGTGAGGGGTGGTGCCAAGTTGGGTTCGTGGGGGTTCGGCCAGAACCCATAGGTTCGGCTCCCTAGCTGTTTCGGTCGAGCATATCCATCCACGAACCTGTTATCATCATTTCATCTTGGCTGTTAAACCCAGCTCTATGGACCTCCTTTTCCTATCCTAATTCGTACTACACTGTGTGAAAGTCGAACAAGGGTCTTGGGTTTATGTTAAGATCGGTTAATAGAACTTGATCGAATTTTGTCATGAAAACCCTCTTTTTCAGAAACCTTTAAAGCATCATACCTCGAAATCGGGTGGGTAAACTCCCAGTCTGCTGTACATTCTTGTAGAGCTCGTCAAGGGCTTCGCGTGGGCGCAAAAATCACCCAAATCGGTTGAGAAATGAGCAAGTTATGAAGGATTTAAGGTGGATCTTGCATATCTAGAACCAAGCAAAGCCTGAGAGGAACTAATGCACAGGGGAAGAACACGCAGATTAGGGTTGCCTCGCGCAAAAATGGAAAGGGGAAGGAGAACCACAAGCGAGGTATTAAGGAAAAAGCCCTGACATAGGTGTTGTCGATCGAAGCAAAAACATCAAAAGCAAACCAAAGATTTCTTGTATAATACATTGGGCGTCGATCGAAGGGGTTTTCGCCTGAAATTGTACGAATTTTGAACTTCAGTTGAGGGGGATGATTTTTCCCTAGAAAAAAAACACGTATGGGAGCGCATATTATCCTATAAGAAGAGGGCAAGAAGAGTAGAAAAGAGGTTGGTCCAAGTCTGTACTTAAAAGAGGACGGACAGAGGTTTTAATAAAATGTCTTCAAGAAAAGAAACAATTTGTAGACCCAACTTTCTGTGGTTTGCAGGGCGCACACAAATTAGGTCCGGAAGAATTTTTTTTAAAAAAAAAACAAACATCGTCTAAAACCTCTTGGCATATTTGAGAGGATTACGTACCAAATGAGCATGCCTCCATAGGCTTAAAAGAATATCTAGTGATGTAATAATTTATAATTTTGTATTATGTTAGAAGACAGAAGAAATAACGTAAATTATATTTTGATTGTAACAGTTATGAAATGGTTATTTATATCCTGGTTTATGAAAGTATGTTTTTATTCAAAGCCTGAAAAAGTTAATCAAATACATGAATGATTTACATAATAACTTGCGTTGCATAACAAATGTTTTACAACTAGACTTTCTGTTGAAAAAATGATTCTACTTGGCATTTCTAGTGTATCCCGTCCACAGCTTGAGAGTACCTGCAACCAAATACCGTTAGTCTCATCGCAGGGAGGGGTCCCTACGATCAGCCTCCAGCGTGAGAATAAGTACACGTTCTTTGAGAGAGTAATAAGTAAGTGGGTGAATTAAATGTGCCCAACTACGTGGCCAAAAGGTCCATATTTATAGTCTTGAGGGTAACTGAAGCTCATGGCTTTGTCCAGCATGCATTTCTTCTATTATCCTTCAGACTTCTCTTTATCCTATTTTTGTTCCTTCGGACGTGACTGCTATTCCTGTTTTGTCAGGATTGACTTATATCACCTGTTTGAGATTTGATGCGCAGATCTTATCATTTTGCTATTAACTCCAAGCTCAATGCTTGACTTTTGCCTTGGAGAAGAAGCTGGAAATTCTTAAGTGGACCGGTTTAGTCAACCTGTCCATTCTGGCCAGGACGCGTTATCCCGCTCGTGACATATTGGCCTATTTTATTATGGGCAGGATACATTAATCATTATCCCGTTCATGTTGGTCCTATCCCCGTCATCACTTTCCATTGTGCAAACAAGGAAATTACCACATCTTACAAAGAAATTAAATGAAACCCATCGGTTATGTTTAGAGATATTTAGAAACCAAGGTGTGACAATAATATTAGCCACTTGTATATAATATTAGTCTCTTGAACGGATTATATATATATAAGCTCACAAGATGATATGTCGTTGTGGTTAACACAACCTAGTTTATACAAGAATAATCGATTGTCATCATGAGAACAAAAATATGTTGTCTCAACTAAATTGTGCAAACCCCTTCAATAACAACATGTCGCAATTCAAACAAGAGAATTCTTTATATTTTAACGTGAGACTAGCCCATTTGTCTTTTAGAACAAGAGATAATGAGATTAATTTCATACAATGATATAATTAAATTTGAAATAGTTTAGGAGTATAATAGGTTCACTGCTCTAAAAAGAAAAAAAAACACGAAAAACCTTCATATATATTTCAAGAATTGAAACAACGAACTAAATTTAGTGTTGGAAAATATGAGATATGAACAATGATGGGGATCCTCCTAAATAGCCGTAACAGAAGGAAGAAAGGGTAAATCGCGATTGGGGCTAGAAGCATGGGCCGTAGCTGAGGAAGAAGCAAAGGCCGCGACTGGGGAAGAAGCATGGGTCGCGGCTGGGAAAGAAGCATGGGCCGTGGCTAGGTAAAAAGCAAGGGCAATGGACAATACCTCCAACCTAACCAATCATGTGCAGTATCTGGATGGACCTCCAAACAAGCAGACCGCGACCGAAGCAAAGAACAAGCCGCGACTGGATGTCCAAATGGAGCCAATCCCTACAAACCGCGACTCGCTAAGGCCAAAGGAACCAATTGCCGACTAGTCAAAGCCATATAGAACTAAGAACATGCACAACCCATACTTAGCTTATTTTCAAATGGTCCAAAGTGATAAAAGAGAAAAGTGTTGCTTACCTCATGACCTAGAAGAAGAAGAAGACAAGAACAGTGTCAGGGGATAAATGTCAACTATAAAGACAAACATTTACACAAGAAAAGGGAAAGAAGCCAAAACAATCAGAACAGTACCTAAACTGCATGTAACAAACTACCTAAAGAAAAATGTTAATGATCTAATGTTTCAGATGGAACCTACTATAAATACCAAGTAATTAAACGAGAAGGGGCATCGGCAATCCAAGAACAACCTACTCTCAACAGTCAACACACAATCATTCTCATCTTAGTCTAACTTATGGTGGATCTTGCACTGCTCACGAGCTATAACACAGCCCCTGTATTAAGTTTTGTGGCAACAAACACAAATCCACATAACACTTCATAAAACACATGAAACCAGAAATAACCCACGTATCCCCAAATCTATCACAATGGTTTAAGAACACAAATTAAAATTCTGTTGGTGTTTGAAATTCGGTAAATTTGAAGCACACACAGACAAACAATTAACGAGAATATCGAATAGCAAAAAAGAATTAAAAACTTGAACAAAATAGCATCAAATAATCAAGAAGATTATAATTAAAACAATACAAATCTTTAATTTAAAGGTATTATGCCATCTAATCTTCATCATACGAAAAGTCCCCTCCGATCTTACTAAACTCAGGGCTTTCTTCTGCATCATATGTCGTCGATACACCAGGATCCGACGAACCTCGTGGATCTACTTTCGATTCAGTGGGCGCTGCAGCCTCGTCATGACCATCATCATAACTGTTGTAGCCGGCTGCAGAAATTTTCTTGGAAGGCTGCTTAGGCACAACAACTTTGGCATTACCCTTACCTTTGTCTCTTATGTTCTTGTTTTATTATTTGGCTTCTTGATTCTACCCTCATTGATCATGAGAACTGGAGAGGTTTTGCTTGGAATGTTCACTTCAGCAGTCTTAAGCATTTTATGCAACTCTGTAATTGACTTTTCCTAACCATTCATATTATAATTCATAATGAAATGATCAAATGATTTGGGCAGAGAGTTGAGAATCATATCCCCAGCTAACTCAATGCTTAAGGAAAACCAAGTCTTTCCAGTTGATCAATGTAACTCTTCATTTTTAGCACATGAGTGCTTACAGATGACCCCTCTTGCATTTGGCAACCCATGAGAGATTTCATAGTTTCAAAACGCTCATGACGTGCTTGCTCTTGGAACATTTCCTTAAGCTGAGTAATCATGTCAAATGAGTTACATTTATTTTTTTAATTTTTTTTGTTAACGAATCTAACTTTATAATAAAAAATGTAAAACAAAAAACGAAAAATAAAATTGATTGATAATAATTGTAATTAATTTTCTAAGTTTTTTTCAAATGAAGAATGTTAAAAAGGATTTTAAAAACTCTAAAACCAACCGAAACGAACTCCGATTGAACTCATTTTGATGACATTGTAACTGTCTCATCGAACTCTACAATATTTGCCTTTTGGTTTTAGCTTTAACAACTAGTTTTAGAGTTTGAATTTTAGGACATTTTTTTTAGCTTTCAGGTTTTATCTTTAGATTTATGGTTTATTTTTATAAATTTGGTTTAATTATTAGGGTTTATTGTTTATGATTTAAGGTTTGCATTTTAGGGAATTAAAAGTTGAATCCAATGATGTAAAAATTGTTGGTTCAGGCCCCAATTCACACACAAACAAATACTCACAAACAAGAATTTTCAGTAGAAAAACTAACACACACTTTCATTCATTAATTATACTTACATAAATAAGAAATGTAAACACACCTAGAAACAAGCATATGTGAGGAACCATGTTCCCACATTTTTAACATATTACTCCTACTTCCTAGACCCACTACTTTCACAAATATAAACATACCCATGATCTAATTAAACATTAAAAACATATGATTAAATTATAACTATTTTGACCCATAACCCGACCCATCAAGATTAATCCAACATTTACCCCCATAATCTTGATCTCGATCATGCTTCTTGCTTCTCGATTCGAACCTTTCTTACTTGCTTGAGTCAAATCATCTTACTTTCTTGCTTTCGTTCCTTGCTATCTGAATCACTAAGATTCATTCTTGCTACTTACTCTCGCTGAACGAACCACGCAGGTTCGGTCTTCCTCTTTCTCTTTCTAGCGTGAATGCTTTCGGTCTTCGGTTCACGAATTCGGTCTAATGTGAACTTTGTTTCCTTTGTTCACAATCTTGGTATTTCATTCTTTCTTGGACAAAGCGCCAATCTCGGTTACGTCAAGCTCGGTCTATTCCGGTCTACATTGGTGCGAACCTCCGGTCATTGTCACACCATGGTCTTGGTCACGTCGTTCGGTCTTTCACTGCTTCGGTCTTCTCTGTCTCACAGGTTCTATTTCTCCGGCTACGGTCTTTCTTTAATGTCGGTATGGTATTTCCGACGATTCGGTCTTCAATTTCTTTCTTTTCTTTCTGATCGGCAACATAATCTTTCTTCTTTCTCAAGCCTGTTGCTTTCCTTCTTTCTTGCTGGCTTCCGGAAACAACCAAGGATGCCGCCTCCCTTGTACCGACTCTCAAAACAGCCCCCCGTTAACCTTGCTCTAGATACCAATTATTGGTTCAGGCCCCAACTCACACACAAACAAATACTCACAAACAAGAATTTTCAGTAGAAAAACTCACTCACACTTTCATACATTAATTATACTTAAACAAATACTCACAAACAAGAATTTTCAGTAGAAAAACTCACTCACACTTTCATTCATTAATTATACTTACATATATAAGAAATGTAAACACACTTAAACAAGCATATGTGAGGAACCATGTTCCCACATTCTTAACCTATTACTCCTACTTCCTAGACCCACTACTTTCACAAATATAAACATACCCATGATCTAATTAAACATTAAAAACATATGATTAAATTATAACTATTTTGACCCATAACCCGACCCATCAAGATTAATCCAACAAAAATGAATTCAATCGGAGTTTGTTTGAGTCAGTTTTCGAGTTTTTAAAAATCTTTCTTAGTCTTCTTATGCAAAAAAGACTTTTTAGAAGAACATTTTCATATATATATATATGTATATGTATATGTATATGTATATGTATATGTATATGTATATGTATATGTATATGTATGAATTAGTAAAAACGCACGTACACTTGATGCTGAAAAGGCGAGAAGCTCTTAAATTAATTATTTGTACAAGCAAAACAAGCTACAAGCTTACACCTAATTAATTAACATCTTTTGGTCAAGCCAATCAAACTAATTGCAGAGAAATTACGTAAACATCTATATTTTCATTACATACAAATGTTGATTACATAGGGTATTTATACTTACTGTTTATGACAGTTATTTAACTTTTATTTGATAGGTATTGGTAAGTAATTTAACTACCTTTTGACCCATGAGATACACCCAACGACCCATACATAATTACACACAATTAAGCTATAGTTTGACATGATAATATTTATTTAGTTTAACTACTAATAAACGCATGGTAGCTCATTTGGTCGAGGTTTTTGTTTTAGATAGAAGGTTTTAGATCTAAATTTAAGGTAGTATAAGAGTATGAGAGATTTATTTTAAAGAAAAACAAATAAAAATACTCAAACTCATCACTCTGTATACGTTATTAATTTGTGTTAGGTTTTGTATGCATCAGCTGGACGCTGTCGTGCATAAAAAACTGAGTTAGAGGAGAAGGGGCTATGTATAATATCCTTATACTTTTCTTGCGGATATATAAACGCCGGAATAGCAGTCCGTACACCTGGGGCCGAACGATTTCGTGGATCCACATCGGAGAACGACGGCGGCGCCTGCTCATAACCATTGAGCCTAGCTGCATAATACTTCTTGACCAGTACACCTGGGACTGACGAATTTCGTGGAGCCACGGCGGAGTACGACGGCGCTTGCCCATAACCATCATCGTCATGGAACCCATTTGCGGAATAGTTCCTGCGCAGTACAGCACTAAGATTCGGTGCTTGAGCAGTCTTTACACGTTGGACCAAGGGGTTACGACGTGGAGCCACACCGAAGTACGGCGGCGCTTCCTTATAACCATTGAATCTAGTTGCAGAATTGTTATTGCGCACTACAGCACTAATACTTGGTGGTTTACCACCGTAATAGGCTTGAGTCACCCTACGGTCACCATTCCAGTTAATCGAGTTCCCTCCGTCTTGTCGAAAAGCTGAGTAGGACGGAGCTTGAACGTTTAATTCACCGGCCACATAGCGTTGATAACCGGATGTGGTGAACTCAGGTTGGTAGGACCTTTCCCAGGAGGATGGAATTGACGGAGGTTGGATTCTGTACGGACGAACGGCGAAGGTTGGCTGATCATATGCCGGGAACTGAGGGTCCAAGCTACTCGAATCTCCGTATGGGAAAAATAGAGGTGGTGAATCGTCATCGGAATCCATTTTTGCGGGAAGAAAAAGAAGTTCCCGATGAGGGTGGCGGTGTTGTTAATTACAGAAATGAGATATTGTTATATAGACTTCAGATAACTAGATAAGAGAACATTGTGCAATTAGAAAAACTTTATTCCATTTACGGAAACACCCCTGGGTTAGCAACATGGGGGCGCCCCCTATTTTTTTCGCAATAATGTAAATTTTCGAGTCGAAAGGTTATTTTTAGTTAAAAATGTGGGTTTCGTCCACTCGTTTAAAAATTTTAACATGTATTTTGAGTTTTATAAATTTTCGCCCCCTTCTTTAATTCTCAAGCTCTGCCACTGAGATTAGGGGTGTGTTTTTTACAAGACCCGAAAGAACTAACCCGAATACACATTTTTTTCCTAATATATATATTTTTTGACATTATTTTTCTTTTCTAATATATACATTTTTGAACTAAAAATACAACGTCAATTACGATTACCTACCATATATATAGTAATAATAGTTATTTTATGAGCAGCAGTGGCGAAGCTTGACCAATCTACGGGGGCGAAATAAATTTCTTTTTCAGAGGGGATGAAATAAGTGTTTTAAAAAAAATTTACACTACATATTAAGAAATGTAAAATACTACACGAAAAAACAAATGCTACATGTTTTGTTATCTTAAAAGGTTGTCCTACTTGCAACCAAGTTGTTGTTGTTATTATTATTATTATTAACTATAACAAAACCAAATTATGAATAGTACGTTACAAATGTTCAAGCATATGGTACAAGCTATGGAGGCATATTTTTGCATAATTATAGTAGTTATTATAATTGTTTACAATAAAATTTTGAACCAATTGAGGCTTTGGCACCGTGGTTTTCCTAATTCCACTTAGGGTCTTCTCCTTGCTATCCAAGATTTCAAGGTTCAATATCTGAGGCTTTATTTTTTGTTTTTTGTTTTTAATTTGTTTCTAACTCTTGTAAAAAGGGTTCAAACAAGGAATTTTGTTTTTATGGTTTTGTTCTTCAAATAATATCCACTTTATTCGTTTGTTTTTATATTTACTTTTTACTTATATTTTTGTTAAAATTTATTTTGTATTTTTTATTGTTTTGTTTTTCGAACAATATCCTGTTTATATGTTAGAGTTTTATTTTTTCTTTTGTGTTTGTTCTAAATATGAAATAAGATTTTAGATAAATGTGACAACTCGCGAGTTATATTTTTATTTTATTATCCTTTTTTCTTGATATTTAATAAGTTTGTTTTACGGTAACTTAATTCGTTATTAAGATGAAATAAGCATGATAAAATTTCGTCGTTTTATTTTGGTTTTCTTATTATTTTTTTTCTTAGTATGTTTGTTTTCGGTCACGTCTTTCGTTATCAAGATGAAACAAATATTGTTAAATTTGCGCGGCAACACACGATGCAATGTCATGTAGTTTACATTAATTGCTATCTATAATCTATCATTAATTATTATTACATCTAAATTAATAAATAGTTTATCGTATGTAGCAAGCCTCTGAGAGAATCTTACTCAAGTCAATTTGAATAGACATTTTTGCATTAAAGGAACACATTTGCTTGTAAGATTGATGAAGAATAAAAAACACTATTCATCCACCTTACTTGGATACTTTGCGTACTTTTTAAGACCATCTACAGCGGTCACCTTACTGAAAATCCATTTCCACTGAAATTTCTTGTCACGTCATCACCCCACTGAAAACCTCTCCCCACTATTTCACTTGAATTGGAAAGAACCAATGTGGGGCCACTTGAATTTGAAAGAACTAATGGGATTGAAGGAAAATCAACGGAGAGCGGGGGCCGTGGAACTCACCCTGGCATGCACCGTGGGGCATGGGGGCGGTGTTCCGCTACACCCCGCCGAGGGGTTGGACGCCGCTGGCCCAACGGTGCAACGACTGTGAGTGGCCTAACAGGTCTCGCATACGCTATCGTTCACATCATCTTTTGTCTGTATCAACAATTTAAAAGCATACAACAAATTTTTCATTTTATTATTTTACACGCATATTTTAATTTTAGGTGAATTTTGTAATCATACATGTCACTCTTTCTATGGGTTTATTTTTTATAACATATTTGTATAGTTTTGTTAAGACATGTTATTTAACTATTTATAACTTTTATTATTTATTTAACTTTTTACTACACATAATTAACCTCCAGCAAGGTAAGTCACGATTTCTCATATTTTATATTATGATTATAACATTTATGTTGATTCATTTAATTTACATGTTTTTGATGCACATTTTTATAGTGTAAAACATTTATGTTCAAACTTACTAAAAACCAATTTGCTTCCTATTGTGAAGTACATGTGCAACACTATATAACATGCATTTACAAATTTAAGCTACAATAAAAATTAACAGTCTAATACGCGGGTTGGTTTTATTTTTTTTTTCATTTTATTATAATTTTGTAACTCTTAGTCGATAATCATGTTTGTGTATACTGTCACAACTATGTATTTTTTTTTTAAATTAGCTTTTATTAAAAATTGACATGTTTAGTAGTTTGCTATATATGTTAGACATTCTATATTGTAGTTATATGATTTATTTAGATTCATTTTTGTATTTTTAGTGCTCATATTCACAATAGTTGCCAATTATATTCAAACTTTATCAAACGAACGAAATCGAATAGTTTAGTTCGTTTACAACTTAGTCATATAACTACAATTTATAGCAAACGCATTTAATTTGTTAGATAATGAACTCGTTTATTAAAGATTTTATTATTAAAAAAATATTTTTTAATGTATGAATGAAAGAATTAAAACGAACTCATACATCATGTATTATTATGCTATAACTTATAATATAATAGATAATATTTACTTAAATACAATTTTTAAATGTATAACATTTTTAAGCCAAACCAAATGTCTTTTTCTTTGCTTTTTATAGTTCGTCTTGCAGTTCGGTATTTTTAGAAATGAAGTGAGATAGGGCATAAAGAAAAATTGTGTACTTTCAGTGGTTGACATATTTTTTTATAGGTGTTTGAATTTTTTAAGTACTGATTTATCGTCAAATATTTTTTTATCAATTCGAATTAGGCCGGGTCATATCCCCAGCTAACTCAATGCTTAAGGAAAACCAAGTCTTTCCAATTGATCAATGTAACTCTTCATTTTTAGCACATGAGTGCTTACAGATGACCCCTCTTGTATTTGGCAACCCATGAGAGATTTCATAGTTTCAAAACGCTCATAACGTGCTTGCTCTTGGAACATTTCCTTAAGCTGAGTAATCACGTCAAATGAGTTACATTTAATTTTTTAATTTTTTTTGTTAACGAATCTAACTTTATATATAATATCCTTAATTATACTTTTCTTGCGGATATATAAACGCCGGAATAGCAGTCCGTACACCTGGGGCCGAACGATTTCGTGGATCCACATCGGAGAACGACGGCGGCACCTGCTCATAACCATTGAGCCTAACTGCAGAATACTTCTTGACCAGTACACCTGGGACTGACGAATTTCGTGGAGCCACGGCGGAGTACGACGGCGCTTGCCCATAACCATCATCGTCATGGAACCCATTTGCAGAATAGTTCCTGCGCAGTACAGCACTAAGATTCGGTCCTTGAGCAGTCTGTACACGTGGGACCCAGGGGTTACGATGTGGAGCCACACCGTAATAGGCTTGAGTCGCCCCACGATCACCATTGAATCTAGTTGCAGAATTGTTCTCGTGCACTACAGCACTAATACCTGGTGGTTGACCACCGTAATAGGCTTGATTCACCCTACGATCACCATTCCAGTTAATCAAGTTCCCTCCGTCTTGTTTAAAAGCTGAGTAGGACGGAGCTTGAACGTTTAATTCACCGGCCACAGAGCGTTGATAACCGGATGACTTTAACTCAGGTTCGTAGGACCTTTCCCAGGCGGATGGAATTAACGGAGGTTGGATTCTGTACGGACCAACGGCGTAGGTGGGCTGATCATATGCCGGGAACTGAGGGTCCAAGCTACTCGTATCTCCGTATGGGAAAAATAGAGGTGGTGAATCGTCATCGGAATCCATTTTTGCGGGAAGAAAAAGAAGTTCCCGATGAGGGTGGCGGTGTTGTTAATTACAGAAATGAGATATATATTATTATATAGACTTCAGATAAGAGAACCTTGTTCAATTAGAATAAACTTTTTTGTATTTACGGAAACGCCCTTGGCCTAGGGGTGTTTTTTTTAGCCAAACTCGAAGAATTAATCCAAAAAACCCGAACCTGAAAAAGTTTATTACTCGAACTCGAAAACTTAGAATAGTTCTGTCTTTAGTGAAATGATTATATTCTCTCTACCAAATTGGTAGGAGAATATATCTTAATATAGAAAACAATATTACATAATACATCCTAGAATAAATGACAAAATACAATTATAAACAAATGAATTTAAGTATGTCTAATATTTGGGTACCCACTGGGCTGTTCGGGTAAACACGAAAAACCCGAACTAGGGTTTTAGGGGGTTCTATTCTTTAATTTCCTAGACATCGATTCCCCTTCTTGAGATGATTGATTCGATTCTGACCTCCTTGGGATTTATAGGTGTGCTACTGTCAAGCTCCATTTCCAATTTTTGATGATAGTTCCCTTTGATTTGAGGGAAGATGGATGGAAAGGACCATAGAACTTCCAAAACAAGAAGAGGCGATTGAGCAGTTAGACAGTAGAACAATTAATGCTGCATCACTATTTTAGTATGTTTTGGTTAAACATTTTGAGATTGTCAAAGAAGTGTATGTTTTGGTTTAAACATGTTTTGATTATGTTCTGGTTAAACAGGTAAAATTTTTAACAGAATGTATGTTTTGATTAAACATGTTTTTATTTTATTTGTTTGAAAAATTGAATATTAATTTTTTAAGTATTACCCGAAAACCGTTTAAACCAACCCTATTAAACTCAAGAACCTATTAAACCGAAGTTATATGGTTAGGTTCTCGATTTCAATTTCATATTATAAAAACCTGAATAACCTAACTCAAATAACCCAAAAACTAAGAGAATTTTTTTTAAGATTGGTATATTTTAGAAAAAAAATTAGGATAAAGGTAAAGTCAAAAAAAAAAAAGGAAAATGGTTAAACCGAGATTCCTATTTGCGGTTTAGGAGTAAATTTTTATTTTAGAAATTTGTGCTTTGGCAGGTGTCAGCTATACCACAATTCACCATTAATCCGCAATTCATAGTTGCGGTTTAGGAACAAACCAAACTAACGGCGTTAAACTTTGGATTCTCTTTCTCAAGCAACAATTAGACAACACAAATAATGCAGGCATGTGCAAACCTGTATATATTTTTACTCAAACAGTTGAAAAATTTTATTTTTACTTAAACACTTATTTTTTGCTGCAACACTTGTAGTATATAATTTATATTAAACAATTATTTACTCAATTTTCAAAGTGTTTAAATGTAAGTAACTATAAATACTTCATTAAATTATTTTAAAGTAATCTAAAGATTATTTTACACCTAAAAAATACTAAAACTGAGAAACATTAAATAAAATAAACTGAAAACACTAGAAAAAGGGAGTTTGCGAATAATATATACAGGCTTGCACATGCATGCATTATTTGTGTTGTCTAATTGTTGCGTGAGAAAGAGAATCCAAAGTTTAACGCCGTTAGTTTGGTTTGTTCCTAAACCGCAACTATGAATTACGGATTAATGGTTTTGTCCTAAACCGCAACTGTGAATTGCGGTATAGCTGACACCTGCAAAGCACAAATTTCTAAAATAAAAATTTACTCCTAAACCGCAAATAGGAATCTCGGTTTAACCATTTTCCTTTTTTTTTTTTGACTTTACCTTTATCCTAATTTTTTTTCTAAAATATACCAATCTTAAAAAAAATTCAAAACTAAGAAGCAAACCTAAACGACACCCCTGCCTTGGCGTTATTGTTCGACAATTTTTTCTCTTTTCTAATATATACATTTTTCAACTATCAATACGTCACTTAGGATTACCTACCAGATATATAGTAATAATAGCTATTTTATGAGCAGGTGCTATGCATAATGTTACATGTTTTTTATTATCTTAAAAGGTTGTCCTATTTGTAAACCATATTATGCTATTATTAATTATTACATCTAAATTAATAAATAATTTATCGTAAGGAGCAAGCCACTATCGTAATATACAAGACCATCTGTACTAATCAAGCTCTTATCGCTCTACGTAGACGTCACATAAACGTCACATAGTCAACCATCACCATCCACCCCCTTATAACTTCACATCACCATTACATGTGTTATCATCATTCCTCTATCATTTTCCTATCACTCTACGTCATGACCACCTTTATTCAATATTTGATTATTTGATTATTTTTTAATTATAAATTAAATTAAATAAATACATAATATTATTAAAAAATTAAAATTACGAAATAAAATAAAAAAATTACATAATAAAAAATACATAAAAAAAATTAATCCGTATTATACTTTTCATGATCCGCTCCTTCGTCTTTTCGACTATTTCACGAAAGCACTGGTTAAATAATCGTTAAGGGGGGATGATAACGCGTATGGGAGCGCATTATTAACCCAAAAGAAGAGAGTGAGAAGATGGGGAAAGATGTTGGTCCAAGTCTGCAATAAAAATAGGACGGACAGAGGTTTTTTAATGAAATATCTTCTAGAATACAAATAGTTTGCAGACCCTAACCTCTGTCTGTTGTCTACATGGCGCCAACACAGAAGGTCAGGGAGGGCTTTTGTAAAAAAACAAACACCATCTAAAGCCAAGCCTCTTGGCATATGTTTACCCTCCATGAAGAATACATAGTGATATAATAATTTTGTATTATGTTATAAGCCAGAAAAAATAACGTAAATTATATTTTGATGGTAACTGTTATGAAATGGTTATTTATATCCTGATTTATGAAAGTATGTTTTATTCAATTGCTGAAAAAGTTTATTCAAATACATGAATGATTTACAAACAATTTGCATTGCATAACAAAGGTTTTACAGATAAACTAATTTCCATTGTACAAACAAGGAAATTACGACGTCTTACAAACAAATGAAACCAATCGGTTATGTTTAAGAGATATTCAGAAACCAAGGTGTGACACATAATATTTGCCACTTACATATAATATTAGTCTCTTGAAGGATTATATAAGCTCAGAAGATGATATGTCGATGTGGTTAACACAACCTAGTCGTCAGTCGATACAAGAACAATCGATTGTCATCATGCTAACAAAAATATGTTGTCTACAAGAATTTGTGCACACAACATGTTGCAATCACATCCTTGCATTACTTTATAGACGAGTGTAACACTAGCTCATTAGTTAAAGACTGTCTCTTAAGCCCTGTTTGGAATTGCTTATTTAGCTTTAAAAGGATTCTTTGTTAAAAGTGTTTATTCACTTGTAACTTTTTAAAATGAAATTTTAAAAATGTGTTTGGATTTGCTTTTCCAAAATAAATATTTAAAATGATCAAAAATGGCATTTTTTTATTGACATCATTTTAAGGTTATTGAATAAAAGATAAAAAGTGAGATATATTTGTAATTTTATGTAATAAGTCATAACTTATTTTGAAAAGTTAGAATTTTTAGCTTTTAAAAAACACTTATTAACCTTTTACAAAAAGGCATTTTCAAAAGTCCTTTTAAGTTTGACAAACAACTTATTAACTTTTTGAAAAAAGTCAATAAGTCATTTTTAAATGAAATCTCAAACAAGACCTTAAAAATAGAGATCATGAGTTTAATTTTATGCAACACTGTAATTTAGTTTGACGTATTTTAAGAATAGAATAGGCTTGCTGTTCAAAAAAGAAAAAAAAACACCAAAAACTTTCATATATATTTCAAGAATTGAAACAATGAACTAAATTTACTGTTGGAATATAAGAGATAAGGACAACAACAATCCACAAAACACTTAACACCCATGAAACCAGAAATAACCCACGGATCCCCAAATTTAGCATAATGATTTTAAGAACACAAATTAAAATTCTGTTGGTGTTTGAAATTCAGTAAATTTGAAGCACACACAGACAAACAATTAACGACAATATCGAATAGCAACTTGAACAAAATAGCATCAAATAATTAAGAAGATGGATTATTATTAAAGCAATACAAATCTTTAATTTAAAGGTATTATGCCATCAGATCTTCATCATACGAGAAGTCCCCTCCGATCATACTAAACCCAGGGCTTTCTTCTGCATCATATGTCGTCGATACACCAGGATCCGACGAACCTCGTGGATCCACTTTCGATTCAGTGGGCGCAGCAGCCTCGTCATGACCATCATCATAACCGTTGTAGCCAGCTGCAGAAATGTTCTCGCGCACTCCAAAATCACGACTCGGCGCTTCAGCACCTTCATCGGCTTGAGTCAACCCACTAAACCCGTTAGTCGAGTCCCCTACGCCATGATGTGCATCTGAGAAGGACGGAGGTGGAACTTCAGGTTCGCCATCTACCGTGAGTTGACCATTTTTCAAGAATTCAGGTTCAGACATCACCGGCGTCCTCGTGGACGAATACGACGGAGCTGGTGCTGATTCGCCGGCATCCATTTTTTTCTTTTAAATTTTATTTTGTTCCCATTAACATGTTCAGATGTTCTTGTATTATATAGATAAGAAGTCAACGTCAATACATTGGCTGGTTCTCAAATTCTATTAATGGGAACAAAGTTTTAAAAAACTACAAGAAACACCCCTGGTGTCTTTTATTTCTTTATTTTGGTCAAAAAATATATCAACTATAAAGTATAAACACACCCATTGAATCTATACGAACACCTCTTTTTGGCAAGAGGAGTCGTGTCTTTTTGTTGTTAAAAAAATATATGATACCCAATAACAGTATTTGAGAAACATTTAGCTAAACCTCGATTTGGTTTCAAGATCAGAAGATAACCAACACAAGAGTTTATAAGTTGGAAAAAAAATAAGTGAACCTAGAAGCGTACAGTTGGTAAACAACACATGTCCACAATCTTTTTTCGAGATCATATGGCGCTACCCTTTTGGACCATGGTGTTTGTTTATAAGATCGAGTATATGCATTAGTTTTTGGTTTCATATCACCTGTTAAATACACCTTGGCGAGTATAATTAACTTGGATTGGATGGTGTTGGAGTCTTTTGAGCAATAAATTACGTTGGATCTCAATAATATGTAAATATTATTGAGTAAACGCAAAGGTTGTTGGTTGTCAGTTTGTCACCATGCCAACAAGAACGAGTTTTTGTCGATAATATGTAAATAACCTGAGGTTCAAAATGTGAACTTTTTTAATCTTCGTTTGCAAGACAACGCAGCATAGTCCCCACTTGTGTCTTTTGTGAAAATGAAACATGTTTATAATTCTTTTGTGAAAACGAAACATGTTTGATAACTACTTAGTAATGGAATGTGTGATTCTTTCTCTTATAATTATTTTTATTTCTTAGGATGGATTTTCTTTCATTGTTTTAAGAAATGAAATGATCCCACCTATTTTCTGACCCAACCTGACTTATAATTGAACCACGAATCGACCCAAGAACCCAAGTTCCAACCATGACCCATAACCATCACCCAACACATGAATTTACGGCCATGACCTGAACCACGACCCAATCCATAACGTGAACCATACTCTGACTCATAACCCAACTCATGACCCGAATCATGATACGTGCTTTGAACTTGCCCGAAAACCTAAATCATGACTTGGCTCATGAACTGAACCAGGACCCAACCCTCGACCCGAACCATGATTCAACCCTCAACCCGAACCATGACCTAACCCATGTCATTAACCATGAACTGACTTGATCATGAATTATATTATATTCATTCATTTTTTTTCTTGTCTATATGAAATAATGAATTTTTTCATGCCAATAGGATACCAAACATGAAAATGGAATGGTAATGATCCATATCTTTCCACTGCTCATTACATTCTCTCATCTGTTATATTCCTTTATCATTCCATTCACTCATGCCAAATAGACCCTTAGTTTTATGTAAATGAGCAATCAATGAATAATAAATTCATTAAATATTCATAGCAATCGGCTAAGGCCAAGTAGGGCAAAAAAACCCAGAACCAGTCATACTCGAATCGGCAGACACAAATAGTTATGGGTTCTTAGATAAATTGGAACCGGAAGCAGTTCTACCTTTACCCGGCCAAAGCCCGAACCAGAACAGACGAAACGCTGATCAAAACCAGAACCGGTTCCAAAAAAACCGGTTTTCCCACCTCTAGGCTAAGGGAGGGAGGGAAGAATGCACCCTAAGTTAAAAATTTAGGAATCCAAAGAATTGTCTCGGCAGTAGAAAAAGGAAAATGTCGAAAAGAAAAATAACCAATTTAATTTTAAATTGTCTTCTAGAGTAGAAATGAAAAAAAGAAAAGTAAAAAGTTTTTGTGCTCGAAACTTGAAAAAAGATTAAAAAACAAACAAGTTTACAATGATACCCTTAATATTTCTGTTAATTCTTTTGTATTTTATCATATTATATGCAAAGAAACATGTCAAATTTTCATAATAAATTAATCTTAATTTAAACCATCAATTTTTTTTAATCCGTAACCAAAAAAATAAATTAATAAAAAAACGAATAAAAATGTTATATTTATATACCGAAATTATTCTGATGCAATGTTTCGAAGGTGATTTTTTTTCTTTTTTTTTGGTGGAGTTAAAAGATATGGAAGATAATTTTTATATAGGAGTTAGAATGGACAATTGGACATGATCATGATTTCAGCATATGCAAGGCTTTCTTGTGAACGAATGAGATAGCAACAATGAAGAAAGAAACGCCACAAATATTTTGTTTTATACTTTACGGCAATATTAATCATAATACATATTGAAAGGGAAAAAATAATCTTTGTGTTTTGTTAAATGAACCATCAAAAAGATTTTTTTATAAAAATGGATTCTAAGCTAGTCATTTTATTAATTTTATGTACACTTGTGAAGTAAATGTCTCATTAATTCTATTATCATTATGGAGCGCGTTAAGATTTAATTATTTATGATTGTGAATTAAATGTCTCTTTAATTATATCATCATCATCCACTTCGTTAAAATTAGTTACGGAGCTTCAAATGTTTGATAGGGGTAAAAATTTACGTGAACTATAATTTTTTTCCGATCGATCAATATGTCTTGGTTAGTCTGGTTTAATATGCGGGCCAGTGATTCGGGTCAATTTGGGTCAAATAATAAAAATATAAGTATTCAATAATTATCGTTATGCGTGAAACAAAAGTGAGTACCTGAAAGAAGAATTAAAATTCATCTCGATGCTCTTTGAGATTTTTTAATTCATCGGTTATGTATTCTGAGTCAAACTTTTCCACAATTTTTTTTCTATGTAAATCACCAAGCTATTCGCAAAATACTAATCTGACAGCTTATTTCTAAGACGATTCTTGAATATTTTTATTGCTGAAAATCCTCTTTGTTGTTGCAGAAGAAACGGGAAGTGTTAAGATTAGCCGGATCACTCTATCAACCAAATATGTCACATCCCCAAATTCTCACGTGCGGTGTCAGACCGCGTGGTTGTTTTCCTGAATGTGTGATTCTTTCTCTTATAATTCTTTTCATTTCTTAGGAAGGATTTTCTTTCATTATTTATGGAATGAAATGATCCTACCAATTTCCTGCCCAACTTGACTTGTGACTAAACCACTACTCGACCCATAAACCCAAGTCCCAACCATGACCCACAACAATCACCTGACACATGAGTTTGCGGCCATGATCCGAACCACGACCCAATCTATAACATGAACCATACTCTGACCCAAAACCCAACTCATGACCCGAACCATGACACGTGCTTTGAACTTGTCTTGAAACCTGAATCATGACTTGGCCCATGAAGTGAACCAGGACCCAACCCTTATTCGAACCATGATCTGTTCGAACCATGACTCAACCCTCAACCCGAACCATGATTCAACCATCAACTCGAACCGTAACCTGACCCATGTCATTAAGCATGAACTGACTTGATCATGAATTATATTATATTCATTCATTTTTTTTCTTGTCTATATATGATACCAAATATGACAATAAAATGTTAATAATGATCTATTTCATTCCACTACTCATTACATTCTCTCATCTATTCTATTCCTTTATCATTTCATTCACTCATACCAAACAGACCCTTAGTTTTATGTAAATGAGCAATCAATGAATAATAAATTCATTAAATATTCATAGCAATCGGCTAAGGCCAAGTAGGGCAAAAAAACCCAGAACCAGAACCAACAACTTGAACTAAAACTAGAACTAGTCATACTCGAATCGGTAGGCACAGGCGGTTATGGGTTCTCAGATGAATTGGAACCGGAAGCAGTTTTACCTTTATCCGGCCAAAGCCCGAACCAAAACAGACGAAACGCCAATCAAAACCGGAACCAGTTCAAAAATACCGGTTTTCCCACCTCTAGGCTAAGGGAGGGAGGGAAGAATGCACCCAAGTTAAAAATTTAGGAATCCAAAGAATTGTCTCGGCGGTAGAAAAAGGAAAATTTTGAAAAGAAAATAACCAATTTAATTTTAAATTGTCTTCTAGAGTTGAAATGAAAAAAAAAAGAAAAGTAAAATAAAAGTAAAAAGTTTCTGTGCTCGAAACTTGAAAAATGATTAAAAAATAAACAAGTTTACAGTGATACCTTTAATATTTCTATTAATTGTTTTGTATTTTATCATATTATATGCAAAGAAACATGTCAAATTTTCATAATAAATTAATCTTAATTTTAACCATCATTTTTTTTTTAATTCGTAACCAAAAATTAAATAACCCAAAAAAAAAACTAATAAAAATGTTATATATATACCGAAATTATTCTGATGTAATGTTTTGAAGGTGATTTTTTTTGGTGGTTTTAAGAGATATGGAAGATAATTTTTATAGTAAACTTCGTTTTTGCTCCATGTGGTTTGATCAAAATAACGCTTTTGCTCCAAAAGTTTCAAAATGTTCGTTTTGCTCCATAACGTATGCATTCGGTCTCAATCAGCTCCAACCCACTAACACTGTTAATTCTTTATGTTAAATATAAGGGCATTTTAGACTTTTCACTCACAAGGGCTAATTGTGTCATTTACCTAAATTACTAATATAACAAGATAATAAAACAAAGGACAAAATATGTAATTTACTCAAATAAGTACCCAACCCTACCCACCCCCTTTTTCTTCCCTTAACCAGTGACCACCAGCGTCATTTACCGGAGGCTACCACCACCATCGATAGTTTTGTCATTACCGGAGGCTACCACCACCATCGATAGTTTTGTCATTACCGGAGGCTACCACCGTCGGCTGTCATCGCCACCACCGTCAAATGACATCACCATCACCATCAGCCTTAGCCTTTTACTAGTTCACCATCACCATTTGTTACCATCCTCCTTCTCACCATCACCATCACCATGACCACCACTATTAACCCACGCAAAACCCCCAATTTCCACCTGCAAAACCCTCATTGTAGAAGAACAAAACCTAATCTAACTAGTATCTAACTTAATTGCCTCCTTAGTTGACCGGTTGTAGCCCCCTGCAAAACCCTCATTTGACCGGTTGTGGCCTCCTGTAACGCAAAAGAAGGTCGGCCACAGTGTTGTGGATTTCGAGAGCTTGAAGGTTGATGTCGGTTGTGTGGTGGACGATGGAGCTAGTGTGGTAATCTCCTCCCCACTTGAACCAGAAACCCTAGGTTTCCATCCACACACATCGCGATGGTGGGGTATGGCTGACAACGACGATTAACACAAGCGACGATGATGGTGGTGGTGTGGCAGACACTGGCGATGGTGCGGTTGACAGTGGTGGTGATGGCGGCCAACGATGGTGGTGATGGCCGACGGTGGTGGTTACTGGTTAAGGGAAGAAAAAGGGGGTGGGTAGGGTTGGGTACTTATTTGAGTAAATTACATATTTAGTCCTTTGTTTTATTATCTTGTTATATTAGTAATTTAGGTAAATGACACAATTAGCCCTTGTGTGTGAAAAAGTCTAAAATGCTCTTATATTTAACAGAAAGAATTAACGGTGTTAGTGGGTTGGAGCTGATTGAGACCGAATGCATACGTTATGGAGCAAAACGAGCATTTTGAAACTTTTGGAGCAAAAGCGTTATTTTGATCAAACCACAGGGAGCAAAAACGAAGTTTACTCAAATTTTTATACAGGAGTTAGAATGGACAATTGGACATGATCATGATTTCAGCATATGCAAGGCTTTCTTGTGAACGAATGAGATAGCACCAACGAAGAAAGAAACACCACAAATATTTTGTTTTATAGTTTACGGCATTTTTTTTGAACGGCTAACTAATCAACTGTCGGGTACTTCGTACGCGGCCCCCAATGGCTAAAGGATGCCCAAGCTGGCCACTATTCTAGACAGACGGAGCCTCTAGGCCACCGGCCAACAATTCCCGAGAATAACCCGACTCAATCACCCGCCTAAAGGCACAACGGTGGAAGGCCGGTAAAACCGGATGGGATCAAGACATCATTGTTACTTTACGGCATTAATCATACATATTGAAAGGAAAAAAATATTTCAGTGTTTTCTTAAATGAATCATCAAAAAGATTTTTTATAAAAATGTATTGTAAGCCTCGTAGTCATTTTATTAATTTTATGTACACTTGTGAAGTAAATGTCTCATTAATTCTATTATCATTATGGAGCTGCGTTAAGATTTAATTAGTTATATCTGTGAATTAAATATCTCTTTGATTATATAATCATTATCTACTTGTTTAAAATTAGTGACGGAGCTTCAAATGTTTGATAGGGGGTGAAAATTTACGTGAACTATAATTTTTTTTTTCCAATCGGTCAATATGTCTTGTTTAGTCTGGTTAAATATGTGGGTCGTGATTTGGGTTAATTTGGGTCAAACAATAAAAATATAAGTATTCAATAATTAGCATTATGCGTGAAAAAAAGTGAGTACATAAAAGAAGAAATTACAATTCAGCACGATGCCCTTTTAGATTTTTTAATTCATCGGTTATGTATCCTGAGTCAAATTCTTTTGCAATTTCCTTTTTTATGTAAATCAACAAGCTATTCACAAGATACTCATCTGATAGCTTATTCCTAAGGTGATTCTTGAATATTTTTATTGATGAAAATCCTCTCTGTTGTTGCAGTAGAAACGGGAAGTCTTACGATTAGCTGGATCACTCTATCAACCAAATAGTACATATCATTTTTCTAAGTTTCCACAAGATTTTTGCATAGATTAGAAATTGTTGATACACCACTTAACTTTGTATTATTTGACTTTTCAATATTAAAAAGCTTCAATTGATATCATATATGAGTTCCGTCTTGATCGTTGAAATACGTAGAATAATACTTTTCAACAAGAAGACAAATATGATCAACATTAATCTCTTTGATAACTAAACTAGAACTAAGAAATAGCAACTTCATCGCGTCCTCGTTAAATATGTTATACAATACATGTAATTGTATTGTCCAATGTGTAATTAAAATAAATCTACTCGGTAATAAAGTCCAAATGTAACTTGAAGATCTTTTTTACGAGGCCGGTACCTAGTAGAAGTATATGTAGCTATCATATCCGGCATTTCAAACTAATTCTTCTCACAAAAAAAGTAACTTTTGCCCAAAAAGATACCCATCCTTTGTTTCTGAATTATTAGTACCAACATTTTTTGATAAAACTAACTCCATGGCATTAAGAATATCTTAAGATTTGTTTTGTAAGGCATGAGAAAGTGTATCAGTTCTTCTCATTACCTCCTTTATCACGTGAAGAATAAACACAAACTCAAAAAATTGCAAATGACTATAAGCTGCATCAACGTCTCCACGTTGAGAAAAAGTAGTATGAGATATGTCTTCAATTATTCCTTGGAGTACCACATGAGTGACATTAAACATGTCAATCAAACTACAAACAGACTTAAAATGGGAACCCCAACATGTAGCACCAACAACCTTTCTTTTGAAAAATGAATCAATAGTTTGTACCTTCCCCATGATATGTTATTCCAAAATTCTGCACAAAATTACCAACATAAACACTAAGGTTAAGCATCCAAGGCTTATAATTTATAAATAGGAATTCATCAAAAATTCAAACTCCAAAACTAAGGTTAAATACTGCAAGTCTTCAAAGCTAAGGTTAAGTAGGAATTCATCAAAAGTTCAAACTCCAAAACTAAGGTTAAATACTATGGTTAATAGGAATTCATCAAAAGTTCAAACTCCAAAAGTCCAAAACTAAACACTGAAAGAATTTGGGATTTTGATGAGTTACCTTAATACCCTAAAACAACATGACGATGTTGCTGCTATAGTGTTGATGTGACACTCTTGTCGTGGCCTATGAGCACTTGATGGCTGATACTGCAGTGTTGTCGCCTCTTGCTTCAACTGTCGCCTCCTGCAGTGCTGCCGCGAACTAATGCTGCTGGAGCCTGGCTAACGTGATGAAGCTGTTGCCGCAAATAGATGCTACCTACTGTTGGGATCGGGAATTGAGTGAGAAAAAGGGTGAAAAAAGAGAAGAATGTAGGGTGTAACATCCCAAATTTTCTAATACAAGTTATTAGAATTTGCATATGCGTAACAGATAATATACTTGTTAGAAAATGGACGGAAAATAAGCTAAGAAAGTTCACAAGGAAGCATACTAGAACTAAATTCGAGTACTCTAGTTCTCGAAACATCTGTACTCGAAGTAGAGTTCAATAACCTCAAGAATCGGCTGTAACTCGCTCAAGGAGAAGAAGGAACACATGAGAAGCTACCATTGGGATCATCTACCATCAAGTAAGTGTTCTAAACGAAAAAGTTAGGATTTTTTTACGAAAGTGACCTTATGCATAAAGCTCACACCTTTATGCATAAAGTTCGAAACTTGGTGGTTCTAACGTGTTGGTAACAACATAAGGAACCTAGAACTAGCTCCCTAAGGTCTTAGATGAAATTCTGATATGATTTGTGACGATAAGATTAGTACTCGGAAATATGCATCAGGTAATACTCGAAAATCATGATACCATTTCGAGTATACTGCTTAGAGCCCTGTGGATTTCAAGTATAAAGTTCCGAGTACACATGGAGATTCGAGTACTCAGGGGAACTCGAGTACACTAGTATTTCGAGTACTAGTGATAATTCGAGTGCTCTACTTTTCGAGTACTTAGGCAGATAGGGAACATAATGGTTTTCGAATAATGGGGGCTGGTTAGGGGATTATGAGGACTTGGAATATATTCTAAGTCTAAGAATGGTATATAATGACACGATGTACTAATATAGGTTCTTAAGGTCTAGCTAAGGAGTTCGGCTAAGGAAACAAGAGTCTACTATCAGGTGAGTTTTAGATGCCCTACTTTAACAAGTTATGTGTAACTATGTTTTGGGCTGGCATAGATGCTGTTAATATGTTATGATGTTATGTGACTATGCCATGATGATGAATGCATGTTAATGTGTTAGTATGATTTATGCATGAAAGTATGCTAAGTATGATGAAGAACTGTATGATAACATGCTATGATGATAATTATAGATGTTATGTTATGATGAAATCCTAGGCTGCTAGGATGAAAGTATGATGCTATGATGATTTGTCACACCCCGGGCCGGCAGGAACGGATCGTGTTTTCCCGTCGGGCGGAAGGTTCCCGGGGCGCGATATCATTGGGTGATAATCAAATGATCAGATTGTTTACATAGCACATGAGATATAAATGAGAAATGCTAATCATGACATGAAATAGAATTACAAAGTTAAATTACATAGTACATCATAATTTAACTAAGTAAATCTAATCAAAAAGAATCAATGCGTTTATATCTTGATCTGTACAAGATATACAAAAGCGATTCAATGTTTTGTCATATCAAAAGTATGCAATCAAAAGTAAGCTAGGTCTTCTATGAGTCCACTAGCTTATCACTTGCACATATGTATCTACACTTGTTCGTCACCTGAGAAAAACATGTATTTAAACAAAGTCAACACTGGGTTGGTGAGTTCATAAGTAAGTAAATTGAAAACCATTGAATTGATCATGCACACATTCACAATGTCATATTTGTTGCTTGTAGTACTTGTTTCATCTGTTCCACCCAATGGCCTCTCTTTAGTTATATGTACAAGTAGTGTATCACCTGATTAAGTATGCTTATATATAGGGAATCACGAAAAGTTCAAGCCCAGACGCTATCCCACCACCTACTCAACCAAGTTCCACACTACTTGCGATACAACTAAAGATACCCATTTCCCAATCATCCAATTTGTCCGCTGTGTAATCATATGTAGAATAATATAGTAAGAGGGGTTTATTTATCAAACCGAGGTAATGATAGACCCTCGTTGAATTAAGGAATTTAGATTAATCAAATCTGATCCTTGTATTATTCTATTATCCATGTGTTAACTGTTATGTTACTCTTTTAATTTAATTAAAGTATTAGTTAACTGTTCATCATGTGTCCCAAATGCAGCATATAGAATCCGAATGGAATCCATTTTAATCCTCACGTAATCAGATTAAAATGCATTCCATTCTCTCCTATCCCGCCGTGTGATCCCAAAGTCTCCGTGTGGGATTGTCCTCATGTGATTAACAAAGTTGAATAAGAACTTGTCTTATTACGTTATGATAATCATGTGTAAATGATAAGAATCCCATGAAGTTACGTTATCATGATCATCATTTACTGAAATCCATGTGATCCCAAAGTATCCGTGTGGGATTGTTCTCGTGTACTTAACAAAGTCGAATAAGAACTTGTCTTATTACATTATGTTAATTATGTGTAAATGATAAGAATCCCATGAAGTTACGTTATCATGATCATCATTTACTGAAATCCATGTGATCCCAAAGTATCCGTGTGGGATTGTTCTCGTGAAATTAACAAGGTCGAATAAGAACTTGTCTTATTACATCATGTTAATTAGGTGTAAATGATAAGAATCCCATGAAGTTACGTTATCATGATCATCATTTACTGTGAATGATAAGAATCCCATGAAGTTACGTTATCATGATCATCATTCACTGTGAATGATAAGAATCCCATGAAGTTACGTTATCATGATCATCATTCACTGAAATCCATGTGATCCCAAAGTCTCAATCTGGGATTGTCCTCGTGTAATCATTTATGTGTAAACTGTCTAAATGGCTGCTCATGTGAAAATAACTAAGTGTTATAAGGTATAATCTTACAACTATGTTATTCTAATGTGTTGATGATTAAGAATTTACATTATCGTAATCATCTGAGTTTCCCTGTTATCTCATGATCATACAAGCATGCATACTATGATAAGCGATAATAAACATTTTGATATTATCTAAATCAAAGTATAAGTAACATGTTAAGCAAAACTTTTAAATAAATAAAAGTAAACATGTTTCTCAGCCCCGAGAGTTAAAATCAGTAAAGATTAAAGTAAATGGGGCATATGAACTCACCTTGCAGTTGTTGGGTTGACTTAACTTAAATGAGAGAATGCACGCGCTCTGAGTTGTAATTGAGTTTGTTTTCACAATCCTGTATTGATTTCACGTTGTTTGTAAGTTGTACTTATGAGTAATGTTTATGTAAGTGCGTGTAGGTGTTAACCCTAAAGTTGGTTAACACCCGTGGGTCTCGGTCATCGTTCGGCCCATTTTTAATTGCCATCTGACATGCTAGTACTCGACTACTTTGGGTTAAGCCTAGTACATTACATTTTGACCCTTATAAACCAATCTAAGTGTTAACTTTGGAATTAAAGTTTAATACACCAATTGTTGTCCTTGTTAAGTCGAAATAGTCTATTACGTAACCATGAAATTATTATGATCACTTAATTGTTTCATTTATTTTACATTTAAAGAACCAATTGTTGTTTCATGAATACCATGCTATAATTGTTATAAAACCGTATTGCAAAACGTTGCCACCTTTGTAGTAATTACTTGATTATCATGCATATCACCATAACTAGTGTTGGATTAAAGAGTTATAGTAGTTCATTAGTCATGTGAGCCAAACAAATTGGGCCGAACATATAACGTGGCCAATGGACTAAGATTGGGCCGAAACACTAGCCAAAGAATTTCGTTGGCCTGCTAAGAGTCCTTGGGCCGATTTCTATGGGCCTTGGGCTCATTTTGTTAGGCCTAACCAATTTTATTATGGGTCCACATAAGGTTAGTCCTTGGGCCAAACTGGGCCTCATCTGTTTGGGCTGAATTGATATGCTGTTGGGCCAAATGAGTCTACTGGGCCAAGAAACTAAGCTGTTGGGCCTAATGAATTAGAGTTGAGCCACAATAGGCCTTGGGCCATTACAACTATTTCTGGGCCGAACAATTCCATGGGCCGAAACAGTGGGCAGTAGGTCCCATGAAGGAAGTTTGGGCTCTTAGTTGGGCCGATTGGCTTTTGCAAGGTTACAAAATCTTAGGCTCGTCTAAAGGTTATCTGGGCCTAAGGATAATCTGTTGGGCCAGGCTGCTATGTTTAGTTCCACTGTTGGGCCCAGGAATGTAAATGGGCCGCATCAAAGAGCCTTGGAACAATAGTGGGCCGACTGATGGCTAGTGATGAAGTTGGGCCTCGAAATTGACTGGGCTAAGTAGATGGCCGCATGAGACAAGGCTGGAGAAGGGTTGTCGAATGGGGTCTGGCCCAGCGAAGGGGAAGGCTTTGGCCGAATGGGGCTCAGGTGAGTCGGCCGAATGGTGGGGTTGGTCGGTCGAATGGGGCGGCGGCGAATGGTGGCTCAATCGGAGCTGAGGTGGCGAATGAAAGGCTCGAATAGACCTGGCCGAAGGTGACTCATTCGCTGGTCAAGAGTCATTCGACCAGAGCCTTTCGGCTTGCTGTTGGTGTGCTTTGGCCGTAGCATGGCTGACCTAGGGCCGCCCCATCATGGTGGTTTCCGAGGATGGTGTAGGTTAGGAAGGGTTATCTTGGTCATAAGGCTCGGTTATGTGGTCGGCTAAGGGTTGCAACCGGTTCTAATGGTGGTGGTCGGCTAGATGAGAAAACCCTAGAAATCGCCACTTTCAAGCTCGATTACCTCGGATTTCAGTGGAGTAAACTCTAGATCGGTTGTACTTTCGTGTAGAGCACAATGAGAGCTTCAAGTAGGTTCAAGAATGGATGAATTTGGTGAAGAAATGAGAAAGTTATGGAAGAGAGAAGATTTTTGGTGGCTAGGGTTTTCAAAACCGGGTTTGGGATTTGTGGGGAAGAAGATGAAGTGGGAAATGAGAGAATTTCACTCATTTAAGTGTATTTATACCCCGAGGGTGTTCGGGTTCGTTTTCGTTGCTCGGTTTGTAGATTCGTTACGTTTCCAGAAAATTACGCGTAATTTAAATGGAATTAAATAAAAGGAGTTAATATAATTATTTTGATGAGTTTCAAAATTGTAAAATGTTATTTATTTTATTTTCGTTCGTGACGTGTTTTCGTTTTCGTTTCGTCAGATCGCGTCACCTTCGCGCGTAATTCGTTCGAATCGTCACCCGAACGAATACGACGATGGTTTTGCTTTCTGACTTTTGTTTTCTACTTTCCAGTCATCATTTCAGAACGTTAAACTCACAGATATGTTTGTGTGAATCGTCACCCACGCAAACACACTGTCAGCTCGTTATTCTGAAACGACACTGCAGTTTATGTTTAAATTGTGTTTCCTCACTGTCGGACTCAACTAAACATCCTATTTTCACTTTGTTTTCACATTGAATTGTCGGCCATCTGATTCCTGTCATCTATGGACATCAGATCGCAACCGATTTGTTCCCGTTGTTCACTTGTAAACTGTTGTTTCTCGTGATTCGTTGTGTTAACTGTAATTAAGTTTTCACTTAATAAACACAACTAATGTTTCAAATGTGCGTTGTACTTAATGTATTTAAGTTTGCACTAAAATACATACAACTGCGTATTGTATACTGAATTCTGATAATACGATAGCTGTTCACGTACATGTATTTACACATAGTATAAAGTGAAAGTACACATACCGTACGAACTTGCCGGACGGTCTGGCACTTGATGTTACATGATTAGATGCTAGCATAATGTGTTTATGATGCCATGATGAATGTGTCGCACCCCGAGAAATCCCGTCCCTTCTGGGGCGCGAGCAACAACAGATTGTCAGGATCGCATTCTCCGGTCACACAACTTGCGAGACCTACATGTCTGGTTGTATACGTACATCCAAATCCTTGGATAAAATAGTTTGTAAAGTCAGAGTTGCGGAAGTAAGTGTTGGTTATCAAAACAGATTTAACATTCATAAATAGTGGAAGCGTTAACTTAAAATAGTTTTCAGAATGTAAAGTAACAATAGTTGCGGAAGTGATTTAAATAGTTTAACAATACATAAATAAACAAAATGATAATTGTTCTCAAATCCTAAGACAATGATGATGATGCATGGGACTCCATCCTAGCATCCTATCCTCAAGTGCGTGCCTTAGTTACCTGAGAAAACATGCGAGTAAAAGGGTCAACACAATGGTCGGTGAGAGCACAGGTTTTTCACAAGCAGTAAACATCAAAATGTTTAAAGTAAGAGTTTTACAGATTTACATATCATTACAATGCGGTATCGATTGATAGCGAGTCAATACAGTTATATTATATTGTGAATGGTACCGAAGCTGACAGTTGGTGCCTCCCGCCATGCCTATCACAAGACTATGGCAAAGTGTTGGTCAATATTGCACTGTTCCGACCTCCAGTCGGGTGTAGTGGGGCTTGTCAGGTCCATATACATATAATGATAAAGCATGTCCATACGTAAATAAAATGAGTTGTTGTTCAAAAACAGTTGTAATGCAATGTTTTCTCCCCCAAAGGTAGAAAAGATAAAAAGGGGCCATGAACTCACCTGATGAAGTAGTTTCGGTCTTATGTGGTGTTCGCGACTGCGAAAGCTAGCAGTCCTGCTAGTAAGCACCTATAATCATATAGGTGTAAGTATGTGTTTTGTGGTGCGTTGTAGTCCATACAACTCCAAGTGTCGGTGTGCTCAACCGAGTGTGTGTGTGTGTTGACTAGCGAGACTCGACGAATCGTTGGTGACACGATTGTTGTCTTTATGTGCCTCAATGCACATAAGACACCAAAATGCATCCTATGACTCTACTTGCACAAGTTACCATTTTTAAAAAGTTTCCCATTTAAGAAAGTGTGGTTATGAAATTCCATTTCATGATGTTAATACCTTTAATATGTTTATAAAATACATTTAAACCCTTAAAACATGTCGTTTGCGCATAAATCACCATTTATGTTGTTTTGCCCAAATAAAGTTTCCTTATTTGGAAAGTATCCGTTTAAAAGTTCGTTTTCACAAATCCAAGTTTCCAAATATGTTAAAAACCATTTCTAAACATATTTCAATAATCCAAGTTCATCAAAACGTTTTAAAACATCAAAAGCCCTCTTTACAAAAGTTTCCATAAATAGTAAGTTTCTACAAAACCGAGTTTTTGACAAAATCAAATATCCCAATGTGTTTCTAAACACTCCAATATACATTTAACAACATCTAGACATGTCTAACATGTCTAAATCATTACAAATCCAAGACTTGCAACATAAAAGTTTCCTTTTATGGCAAGTGTACCAATACATCATCAAATCAACCACTAACTCAACAAAACTCAATCTAACATTCTAATACTTTAAAATCAGTAAATCTATAACATCTACACAACAAATCACCAACAAATTTGGGCACAACAACCGTATGGAGTTGCATGTGGGTTTTTACCCATTGAATGTACGATCTAACACTAGATAAACATTTAAAACTACCTTCGATGACAAGATCCGAGGTAGAACAGCTTCTGGAGGTTCTTCGAGTGGTTGAGATTGGATCTTTCATCGTTTCGATGGCCTCCCAAGCTTCCTCGTTTTTCCTATGGCTCCAAATCACTTCAAGGTTGCAAGGAAGAGCTTCAAGAATGTTACCAGGGGTCTTGGGTGCTTGTTTCAGAGGGATTTGGTCGAGGATAAGTGAAGAAAGTCGGAAGAATGAAAGAAGAACCGAGTAAAATGAGTTTGGGGTTGATTAAATAGAAAATTTGATCTGCATGGCCTTAGCGTACCGCGAAGGCCGATCCAAATTTTTCTTCACGTACCGCGATGGGATTCGGGAGTATCGACTCCCGGTTTTCTTCGCGTACCGCGAAGACTTTCGCCAAGGGCTGTCGCGTACCGCGACAAGTCCATTTCCTTGTTTTTCGATTTCTTCGATTCGATTACGCTCGTACTCGATTCCTAACGTTTATCCTAAACGTCTAACACATATTTAGCACATAAGCACATAAGTTCGGTTATTGTTTGATCACCAACGTTCGTGAGACTCGTGTGTGTGTTTCGATAATTCCTTGAATTACCTTTGATGGTTCGTGTTTATGTGTTTACGAAGTATTTGCACGCTTGATTAATCCTAATCAACGTGTAAGGCACAACTCAATAATAATCCGAATTATTGTTTTGTGTTTGTGTTTAGCTCATCTAATTAAACTCAATTAAATGAAATGCAACAAGTATGGATGTGAAATGAGTGTTGCAATTTACTTAAAATTGTCGGGTGTCACATCATCCCCTTGTTGAAAGAAATTTCGTCCCGAAATTTGATTGTTGTTGGTAGTGTTTGAGAATGAAAATTTTGAAAATTTCTGGTTGTCACATCATCCCCTTGTTTAAAGGAAATTTCGTCCCTAAATTTATCCGTTGTTGTCGGCGTTCGACGTTGTCTGTTTGAAAATATGGAGATATTTGCGCATCATCTGATCTTCACGTTCCCTCGTGAATTCAAGTCCGCGTTTCAAGTTCCATCGGAACCTGGCAATCGGAATCCGACTCTGTTTAAGTCGTTTGACCTCTCGGTCCATGATCTCTACGGGTTCTCCCACGAACCGTAGTCGTTCATCCACCTGGAGTTATCAGAGGGGTGGAATACGTTGTGAAATCCATCGAGTTTGGTTGGTAGGTTAAGTTGGTATGCTACTGGGCCGATCCGTTTCAGGATTTCGAATGACCCAATATACCGTGGATTCAGTTTTCCTCGTTCACCAAAACAGAGGGGTGTTCGGCATAGCTCTTTTGACGATCGCGAGCTGCTGCCATGCGGTTTCTAATCTGTATTATCTTCTCGGTTGTTTCATGTGTATGTTTTGGGCCAGTGAGCTGACTGTCACCCACTCCCACCCAACAGATAAGTGATCAGCATTTCCTACCATAGAGTGCCTCAAAGGGCGAAGCTTTGATGTTGGTGTGATAGTTGTTGCCGTAGCAGAACTCCACCTATTGTAGGTGAGTTTCCCAACTATTGCCGAAATCTACTACGTACGCTTGTAGTATGTCTTCAAGGGTTTGTATAGTGCGTTCGCTCTGGCCATCGGTTTGTAAGTGGTATGTTGTACTCATATCCAACCGCGTACCAAGCGATTTTTGCAATGATATCCAAGAGTTGGAAGTTAACTGAGCGTCTCGGTCCGAAATGATGGAGATTGGCACTCCATGTCGCGAGACTACATCCTTGACATAAATTCTGGCTAGCTCTTCCATCCTCTGGTTTTCCTTGGGTGCAAGGATATGTGCTGGCTTGGTCAGTCGGTCCACAATTGCCCAGATAGTGTCACATCCACTAGGAGTACGGGGTATCTTGGTAATGAAATGCATTGGTATTTGTTCCGGCTTCCACGTGGGAACAGGGGAGTGTCGCTTCTTTCACCATTGTTGTCTAGGGTTTCCCCATTACGAAGAGATATGCGCACATCCTTGTCGTGGCAGATGGTTTTTAGCTTAGTTTTTAGACAACCATTCCATTCCCTCTACAACATCAAAACTGCTTAGTGTAACTTGGCATGAGGGCGATCCTAAATTTATGGTTTGCTAGCTCTAAAGTGCATTCTCTTAGAATGTGCTTAATTACAATCAGTTCACCATCATCTAACTCTACGGTGCATTCAGCCTCTCAGGATATTAGGGTTATGACAAGTATTTGCTAAGGTGCTTAAACATAATACTTTTCTCAATTTCCAGTACCAAACAATACAGAAGCGTAATGATCGTTTAAGAGATACGTACCTGTTGCAAGATTATGATCATTTATGGCTTCCTTAGCCCAATCACGAGGGGTCGTTCCTTCGGATCGTTGTTGTTTCCGTTACTGTTGTTGTCCTTCAGATGTGGGCAGTCCTTCTTGAAGTGCCCTGGTTTTCAACATTCGAAGCAACTCTTCGGTGCTTTGTTCCCGTTGTTATTCACATGGGGGCAATCCCTTTCGAAGTGCCCTGGCTTGCCACATCCGAAGCAACCTTTTGGTGTTTTGGATTTCTGTTGTTGTGGCTGCGGGGTTTTGGCCACCAGATCACCCCTGCAATTCGTGGTTGCGTGGCCTAGCTTTCCGCATTGTTGGCATCGATAGTTTTTACACGGGCCTTGTTTATGATATTAATCACAGTTGTTGCACATTGGGAGTTTGCCGACATAGGCACCCTTACGTCGTCTTGATGGTTGTAGATTGGAGGTTTCGTTTAGAGAGTTAGCCCATTTGCGTTTGTTGTCGGTGGTTTTGATTACTGAGCCACGTGCAGGTATTAATCCTTGAATCACTGCCGTATCGGTCATTTCATGAGCTAAGTAAACGGCTTGTCTTAAGGTGGTGGGGTCAGCGGATAGTACCATATCCCGAACCTGTGGTGCCAATCCCTCAATGTATCTTTCGAGATGTTTGTAGGCTGGGGTCACCATTTGTGGGCACATGTGTGCCAACTCATAAGATTGAGAAGTGTATGCCTCGATCTCAGAACCAATCATCCTGTGGTTTCGAAATTTCGTTTCCAATCTCTGAACTTTGTCGTGAGGGAGATATTTGTGGTTCATCATTCTTTTGAATTCCTCCCAAGGCATAGCTTCAGATGTTTCTCGTCCTATGGTTTGAACATTTGTGTCCCACCACGTGAGGGCTGCTCCCTCTAAGGTTCATGTTGCGTACTTCACGCGGTCCTTAACCCTACAGTTGGCCGTGAACTCACCTGATGAAGTAGTTTCGGTCTTATGTGGTGTTCGCGACTGCGAAAGCTAGCAGTCCTGCTAGTAAGCACCTATAATCATATAGGTGTAAGTATGTGTTTTGTGGTGCGTTGTAGTCCATACAACTCCAAGTGTCGGTGTGCTCAACCGAGTGTGTGTGTGTGTTGACTAGCGAGACTCGACGAATCGTTGGTGACACGATTGTTGTCTTTATGTGCCTCAATGCACATAAGACACCAAAATGCATCCTATGACTCTACTTGCACAAGTTACCATTTTTAAAAAGTTTCCCATTTAAGAAAGTGTGGTTATGAAATTCCATTTCATGATGTTAATACCTTTAATATGTTTATAAAATACATTTAAACCCTTAAAACATGTCGTTTGCGCATAAATCACCATTTATGTTGTTTTGCCCAAATAAAGTTTCCTTATTTGGAAAGTATCCGTTTAAAAGTTCGTTTTCACAAATCCAAGTTTCCAAATATGTTAAAAACCATTTCTAAACATATTTCAATAATCCAAGTTCATCAAAACGTTTTAAAACATCAAAAGCCCTCTTTACAAAAGTTTCCATAAATAGTAAGTTTCTACAAAACCGAGTTTTTGACAAAATCAAATATCCCAATGTGTTTCTAAACACTCCAATATACATTTAACAACATCTAGACATGTCTAACATGTCTAAATCATTACAAATCCAAGACTTGCAACATAAAAGTTTCCTTTTATGGCAAGTGTACCAATACATCATCAAATCAACCACTAACTCAACAAAACTCAATCTAACATTCTAATACTTTAAAATCAGTAAATCTATAACATCTACACAACAAATCACCAACAAATTTGGGCACAACAACCGTATGGAGTTGCATGTGGGTTTTTACCCATTGAATGTACGATCTAACACTAGATAAACATTTAAAACTACCTTCGATGACAAGATCCGAGGTAGAACAGCTTCTGGAGGTTCTTCGAGTGGTTGAGATTGGATCTTTCATCGTTTCGATGGCCTCCCAAGCTTCCTCGTTTTTCCTATGGCTCCAAATCACTTCAAGGTTGCAAGGAAGAGCTTCAAGAATGTTACCAGGGGTCTTAGGTGCTGGTTTCAGAGGGATTTGGTCGAGGATAAGTGAAGAAAGTCGGAAGAATGAAAGAAGAACCGAGTAAAATGAGTTTGGGGTTGATTAAATAGAAAATTTGATCTGCATGGCCTTAGCGTACCGCGAAGGCCGATCCAAATTTTTCTTCACGTACCGCGATGGGATTCGGGAGTATCGACTCCCGGTTTTCTTCGCGTACCGCGAAGACTTTCGCCAAGGGCTGTCGCGTACCGCGACAAGTCCATTTCCTTGTTTTTCGATTTCTTCGATTCGATTACGCTCGTACTCGATTCCTAACGTTTATCCTAAACGTCTAACACATATTTAGCACATAAGCACATAAGTTCGGTTATTGTTTGATCACCAACGTTCGTGAGACTCGTGTGTGTGTTTCGATAATTCCTTGAATTACCTTTGATGGTTCGTGTTTATGTGTTTACGAAGTATTTGCACGCTTGATTAATCCTAATCAACGTGTAAGGCACAACTCAATAATAATCCGAATTATTGTTTTGTGTTTGTGTTTAGCTCATCTAATTAAACTCAATTAAATGAAATGCAACAAGTATGGATGTGAAATGAGTGTTGCAATTTACTTAAAATTGTCGGGTGTCACATCATCCCCTTGTTGAAAGAAATTTCGTCCCGAAATTTGATTGTTGTTGGTAGTGTTTGAGAATGAAAATTTTGAAAATTTCTGGTTGTCACATCATCCCCTTGTTTAAAGGAAATTTCGTCCCTAAATTTATCCGTTGTTGTCGGCGTTCGACGTTGTCTGTTTGAAAATATGGAGATATTTGCGCATCATCTGATCTTCACGTTCCCTCGTGAATTCAAGTCCGCGTTTCGAGTTCCATCGGAACCTGGCAATCGGAATCCGACTCTGTTTAAGTCGTTTGACCTCTCGGTCCATGATCTCTACGGGTTCTCCCACGAACCGTAGTCGTTCATCCACCTGGAGTTATCAGAGGGGTGGAATACGTTGTGAAATCCATCGAGTTTGGTTGGTAGGTTAAGTTGGTATGCTACTGGGCCGATCCGTTTCAGGATTTCGAATGACCCAATATACCGTGGATTCAGTTTTCCTCGTTCACCAAAACAGAGGGGTGTTCGGCATAGCTCTTTTGACGATCGCGAGCTGCTGCCATGCGGTTTCTAATCTGTATTATCTTCTCGGTTGTTTCATGTGTATGTTTTGGGCCAGTGAGCTGACTGTCACCCACTCCCACCCAACAGATAAGTGATCAGCATTTCCTACCATAGAGTGCCTCAAAGGGCGAAGCTTTGATGTTGGTGTGATAGTTGTTGCCGTAGCAGAACTCCACCTATTGTAGGTGAGTTTCCCAACTATTGCCGAAATCTACTACGTACGCTTGTAGTATGTCTTCAAGGGTTTGTATAGTGCGTTCGCTCTGGCCATCGGTTTGTAAGTGGTATGTTGTACTCATATCCAACCGCGTACCAAGCGATTTTTGCAATGATATCCAAGAGTTGGAAGTTAACTGAGCGTCTCGGTCCGAAATGATGGAGATTGGCACTCCATGTCGCGAGACTACATCCTTGACATAAATTCTGGCTAGCTCTTCCATCCTCTGGTTTTCCTTGGGTGCAAGGATATGTGCTGGCTTGGTCAGTCGGTCCACAATTGCCCAGATAGTGTCACATCCACTAGGAGTACGGGGTATCTTGGTAATGAAATGCATTGGTATTTGTTCCGGCTTCCACGTGGGAACAGGGGAGTGTCGCTTCTTTCACCATTGTTGTCTAGGGTTTCCCCATTACGAAGAGATATGCGCACATCCTTGTCGTGGCAGATGGTTTTTAGCTTAGTTTTTAGACAACCATTCCATTCCCTCTACAACATCAAAACTGCTTAGTGTAACTTGGCATGAGGGCGATCCTAAATTTATGGTTTGCTAGCTCTAAAGTGCATTCTCTTAGAATGTGCTTAATTACAATCAGTTCACCATCATCTAACTCTACGGTGCATTCAGCCTCTCAGGATATTAGGGTTATGACAAGTATTTGCTAAGGTGCTTAAACATAATACTTTTCTCAATTTCCAGTACCAAACAATACAGAAGCGTAATGATCGTTTAAGAGATACGTACCTGTTGCAAGATTATGATCATTTATGGCTTCCTTAGCCCAATCACGAGGGGTCGTTCCTTCGGATCGTTGTTGTTTCCGTTACTGTTGTTGTCCTTCAGATGTGGGCAGTCCTTCTTGAAGTGCCCTGGTTTTCAACATTCGAAGCAACTCTTTGGTGCTTTGTTCCCGTTGTTATTCACATGGGGGCAATCCCTTTCGAAGTGCCCTGGCTTGCCACATCCGAAGCAACCTTTTGGTGTTTTGGATTTCTGTTGTTGTGGCTGCGGGGTTTTGGCCACCAGATCACCCCTGCAATTCGTGGTTGCGTGGCCTAGCTTTCCGCATTGTTGGCATCGATAGTTTTTACACGGGCCTTGTTTATGATATTAATCACAGTTGTTGCACATTGGGAGTTTGCCGACATAGGCACCCTTACGTCGTCTTGATGGTTGTAGATTGGAGGTTTCGTTTAGAGAGTTAGCCCATTTGCGTTTGTTGTCGGTGGTTTTGATTACTGAGCCACGTGCAGGTATTAATCCTTGAATCACTGCCGTATCGGTCATTTCATGAGCTAAGTAAACGGCTTGTCTTAAGGTGGTGGGGTCAGCGGATAGTACCATATCCCGAACCTGTGGTGCCAATCCCTCAATGTATCTTTCGAGATGTTTGTAGGCTGGGGTCACCATTTGTGGGCACATGTGTGCCAACTCATAAGATTGAGAAGTGTATGCCTCGATCTCAGAACCAATCATCCTGTGGTTTCGAAATTTCGTTTCCAATCTCTGAACTTTGTCGTGAGGGAGATATTTGTGGTTCATCATTCTTTTGAATTCCTCCCAAGGCATAGCTTCAGATGTTTCTCGTCCTATGGTTTGAACATTTGTGTCCCACCACGTGAGGGCTGCTCCCTCTAAGGTTCATGTTGCGTACTTCACGCGGTCCTTAACCCTACAGTTGCTCATGATGAAAGTTGATTCCATTTTCTCAATCCATCGGGGGAGGTCGGCAGCACCCTCCGTACCATTGAAAGAAGGTGGTTTGTAGTCCAGGAATGTTTTGAATGTGCAGTGGGGTGAATTAGGGTTTGTTCCTTGGGTCAGTTGATTCTGGTTGCGTGCAGCTTCACGTGCAGCGATTTCCTCCTCAACTCGTTTGCTGATTAGGGCGTTCAGTTTCGTTGTGGTGAGGTTAATGTTTCCACGTTCTCCTGCGTTCTTGCATCCATCGCGTCTTCCAACCATGATCTTTATAGCGAGAATAAGCGTTAGTGTAGGTCTAACGACTAATGTAGCACGTGATTGATATGAGAAGAAAAACATGTATTGATTGGCATAGACAAAATTTTCAATAACAGATATTAGTCTTGATATCTAATAAGTTGTACTGGTTACAATTCATTTAATACTCAAGACACTAAGTTTTAATAATTTCATGTACAGAGTCACAACCCATTTCTATCTGGTCTATGCTAAGTTTATCGGAGGCGTTATCGATAGTGGAATCAGAATCAGCACTCGCCGCTGGTTCCTCCTCCCCAGTGTCAGGTTCTTCTGGAACTGGATCGGCGACCTTGCTTCTCCAGCTCTTCGATTGTAGCTTTAGAGATGGCAACCCAGTCTTCAGCCGCCTGGAATGGTGAAATCAACTGGGTTATATCCTGGTCCATCTTATTGACTATGCTACAAAGCTCTGTATGTCGGGTACTTGTATATCTTAGTTCCTCTGTAAGACACTCGATTCGGTTGTTTTCCCAAGTTAGGTCCCGAGTCAATCCGACTCAAGACACTGTCCTTCAGGTTCAGGTGAGTCTAGTATGAATGATGCATTGTTGGGTGACTCCTCCATGGGTTAAGATCCTTGGCGGGGTCCTCATCGAAAATTTGATACGTTGCTTCATGTGAAGTGTATAGTCGCAACATGAGGTTTTCGTGGATACATGGTAATCCGGACTATAGTCGAGAATTTGATGAACGTTATATTGAAATCTTGATACGTTGCTTCAATTCCGTTGCAACCATCAGAGTGAGGGATAAGCGAATATCAATGTATTTGTTTTCAGAAATAGGCTCATAATAGAATTTTCCAGAATTCATGCGTACCTGTAAATTCACGATTATGTTGCGCACCATGATCGTCAATTTACCTTACATAAGAATTCTAGTTCCTCCTGCGTAGAACTATTAGGTTTTACTGGATTCAGAGTTTATTCATGTCATCGAGATTCAAACATGAGTCATATGAGGCATGGTTAAATAGCCTTTCGAACTAATACTTGGGCTAGTCACGCGAGTCGTATGGTATTATAGGATCTTGCGTAGATCCTATAAGGATAGCTATGTGGCTTGAGTGTATTTTTCTCAGGTCATTTGGTGTTGAGTCACTGATTATGTGAGTATTAGTATTGCTGCTTCTGGATGACCACCTAGCACCCGTAATGAAATCCCTCCACATGGCCACTCTAGTTTTTCTTAACTCGAGCGACCATGTTCGTTCGGTGATATTCTAAGAGTGACAAGGAGTTGAGTTTGGAATCTCTTCATATGGTCCTTGTAAGCAGTATGTGTAGCAGTACCAAAAGGTTACAAGGATGTTGTGGAGCCACAAGGCCTATTTCATCCCTGGACTTGTTTTAGTTTCATCCCCGATCAGCTTTTGTCGTCGCCTCTTCGATTCGGGCACCGGTGATATAGCGTATGTGTACCAGCTGCTACTCATGCGATGGCTCAGACGTGCTGTCTTCGGGTGATAGTTGGTGCTTGGTCTGGTGACTCAACTGCTACCGGTAGTGTTGATACTGAAGGTGTAGGAAAATATGTTCCTTCTCATCGAATGCGAGCATTGATGGTGATAACAGTGTCGCCACATCTAAATGTGTGAATTGCGTATATGTACGATAATGTATGCAAGTGGAACTAATACTAAGCACTACGCGTTGTGTGGAGACTAGTGGTTATAGACTAAGTTCACTAAATGCAAACCTAATTTGCAATAACCGGAGTCTCTGATACCAATCTGTCGCACCCCGAGAAATCCCGTCCCTTCTGGGGCGCGAGCAACAACAGATTGTCAGGATCGCAGTCTAGGGTCACACAACTTGCGAGACCTACATGTCTGGTTGTATACGTACATCCAAATCCTTGGATAAAATAGTTTGTAAAATCAGAGTTGCGGAAGTAAGTGTAGGTTATCAAAACAGATTTAACATTCATAAATAGTGGAAGCGTTAACTTAAAATAGTTTTCAGAATGTTAAGTAACAATAGTTGCGGAAGTGATTTATATAGTTTAACAATACATAAATAAACAAAATGATAATTGTTCTCAAATGTGACACCCCGTAATTTCCAGGTCAGCTTCTCATTTATTTAAATGTTTATTTAAATGCCTTATGTACACGTGGCACTAGAATTAGTTTAATTTAGTGTGACACGTGGCACGACAGTACAAACATTGAGACACGACAGGATAATTCAAGGAATTATCGGCAAACAGCACACACGTGTCAAAACAAACGAACGTTGGTGAACATCACAACATTTGAGCACAGAAGCACCTCACAAGTCAATTATGGCTAGTAATTGACTATTAGAGTCCAAACGACGCTCAAACGATGTTCTACAGTCGAGAAACGGGCGAGAATGGGCCCAGAACAACAAAACAAGCTTATTGGGCTTGACAAATGGGCCAGGCGGTACGCCTGACCCGAGCCTTCAACCTCAGGCGATACGCGCGGATGGAAAATTGAGCGCCTCATCCGGTGCACCCGCGCGTAACGCCTGGCGCCAATGGCACACGTCAGGCGATACGCCTGACAGCTAAAATCGCAGAAAATTTCTTGAACACCCCAAACATCATTGCTACCCTATGTATATTCATTATAACCGGTTCTATACTCCACCATGCGAGCTTATCTTCCCCAAAACACACAGAAACCCTCTGGTTCAGCCATTGGAAGCCATTAGAGACTCATCCTTGGAGCTTGAAGCTTGGAAGTTGTCAAGAACTTGAAGGAGAAGGGCATTGAAGCTTGGAGACCACCATCACCTTGTTCTCACTACACGAACCTGCAGTCCAGAAGCGATTAGAGGTTGTTCTTATCATCATTTCTGCAATCTTGAAGCCATAGAAGGTAGTACAACACTTCTTGTAGCTTAAAACCACCATTACACACACATGCAAGGCTTTACACTCACATGCAAGCACTTAGGATGCATGAACACGAATTTTGTTTCTGGGTTTGTTGATAAACCTGCTGTATTTGATGATCTACAATGATTATATGATGTTTTATGACGATTTAAGATGATGGATCTAAGACTTGGTGCTCAAAAGGATGTTTTGTGACATTGTATTGCCATGCATGTATGATCCATGACTATCGGAATGATTTTGATCATTGATAGATGTTTATTGATTATATTAGAAGGATAACTCATGATTTGATTGTGTTGAAATGGTTAAAAACATGATTTATAGGAACCTTACTAATTTTAGAAACTTTTTACTTACAAGATGATGATGTGGTGAAAATGGTGAGCATGCATGTGTATGAACATGTTATTTGAATGATATTATGATGATTAGAAACTTAGGAATGTGATTTTGATGTGATTATAGTCATTTTCAACATGGTTACTATATTTAGTAACTTTTCGGGTCAAGATGTTGTTAGATGATGTTTTAGACCATATTTGTATGTTTATATGGTGCTAGATGACTTAAAATGATGATTGATGATGAGAAAATGGTTTGGAAATGTTAAGATGGTTATTTCTATGCAAAACCACAAAGTTACCATATTTAGTAACTTTATTTTTACAAAAACCAACTTATGAATATGTTGTATGACTTGAGCATGCTAAATGACTTAATATGCTATAACATGATGATTAGATGCTAAGTTAGATGGTTTCCGATGTCACGTATGCTATAAATGGAAACTTTCCATTTTAGGAAACTTTTATGTGCTAACTTGTTATAAACGACTTATGTGAATTCGTATGATGATGTGTTATGTGTTAACATGATCACGTAGGACTAACGAGCATGCTAGAACTTTAAAACCGATATGCTTTGTGAACTTTCCAAAAATGGAAACTTACTATAAATAGTAAGTTGTCCATAGACGCGACTTGCGTGTTTTGCACACGACAAACACTTACACGATTGCTACACGATTCACAACCGTCACACGGTTCACCAACGGGTCGTTGACTTGACACGGTCAAATCTGGTCAAACACGGTCAATGTGGACCAACACAGTCAAACACGGTCAATGTGGACCAACACGAGCAAACACAGTCATTGGGGACCGACACGGACAAACATGAACAACCAAGGGTTGTTGAACACAAACACGAGCACTAACACGAACACTAGCACGGTCACTTACACGAACTCACGTACGGTATACGATATAGGTTGCCGGTGACCGACACACTACTTGAGGAGCTTACGCATACTTACGTTCACTTCACTAAGGTGAGTTTACTGCCCCTCTTTACTCTTTTTCAAACGCTTTTAAATAGGGGGAGAATACTAGTTGCATCGAGTCAAACATTATTGCTATTACAAACATTCTATTGTGTATGCTGGTTTATTGGACAAACATTAAGTGTTGAACTTGTATTAAGCCCTCACAAAGTCTTACCGTTAATGTACGAACAACGTGGTAGATTTGGATGGATCCATTAGGGAATGACAAACCCCACGGGGCACTATGTTGACTGGATGTCATAACCCGGAAAACTCTGACTTAACTTGCTATGTATACGAGACATAGCGGAGGCCAGGACAAACAAGTCTAGTTCGGTAGTGACGCACTGACACTTTGGGCCTAGGGCTCGGTACTAACATTTGATAAACAGCATGACACACTTTCTTACTATATGTATATCAAAACCTGTGTAACACCCCGACCGATGGCGGAAACGTCGGGATGCCACGAGGGATGTGTAGATTGTTCAAAAGCTCGTGGGCATCTAAATCCAATCATCATATATCAATCATTCAACCAAAATAATTACACAAAAATCATGTTCAACATGAAATAGTTACAACAATTACAAAAGAGATTTAGATATCTAACTAAATTCTAGTCGCCAGATCTTTAGTTATTTAGCTAAGTCCAAGACCCTATATGATGATGTCCAAAATAGAAGAGATCACCCTCTTCATCCTACTTGTCTCCATCACCTGAAACATGTAAGAAATCAAGTGTCAACTACAAAGTAGTTGGTGAGTAATCATAAGTTTTTATACTTAAAAGATTTTTATAAAATGCATTTAAGAGTTTAAGTTTAAAAATGGTTTTATAAAAGGTTTAGATAAAATGAGTATAAAGGCTTACGATTTCCTGAGAAAATCCACAATAATACCTGTATGAGATAATCCAACAACTCCCCAAACTTAACAACCAAGCACATACACAAACACATAATCACATAAACAATCAGTCATAATCAATCACACATAATCATAGTCAGAAAGAGATAATCAACCCACATAACCAATCAATCAATCTCAATATCAACATTCTCAAATAATATATGTGACTATACATGGACATTATGTAATTAACATAAGTTAAAAACAAGATCCATGGAGTGGTAGCTAACCACATGGCTATACATGAAGTCAAAGCAATTAACCGGAGTTAAAGGCGATGATTCACGGATGTGGAAACCATCCACGTGACAATACATGAAGTCAAAACAAATAACCGAAGTTAAAAGTAATGATTTATGGAGTATGTGACAATACATGTAATCCTTTTTATTGACCGGAATCAATAACAATGTTTACACGGATGTATAATAATTAGTAATAATCCATAATATAAATATCATAATGATAAACAGGTGTTATCCTTGTGTTATCAAAATAATATTTAAACCGGTATACATGCTTCACCTCCGAGTTTTAAAACAAAACATTTTAAAGAAAAGGAGGTTATGAGAACTCACCTGAAGTCCTTAGAATCAGTGTTCTCTTATAATGCGCGCTCACGTATGAAAACCAGAACAACTCAATAACCTGTATTTATTGCGTATTGGTGTTCATGAGTATAAGTGTTTCATTTATCATTAAGTGCCCATACTTGTTTATATCATAAACTCAGAATTATTTATTAGCTTAATTAATTCCATTTAAGTTAAGATGTTCTACTTACAATCTTATTAATTTATCATCTTTCTAGGATGCTTCACATTTATTAATGTTGATTATCCGATATATGATGATCCTTAACAATATACACAAGTGATCTAGGTTGTAATGATGTCATCCTTATAACTTATGTATATGTACATACATAATTGCATACATGCATGATTAATTCAAGTGCCCACTTTTATTCACACTAGAAAATCTAGTTTGAGTTTACGCAATAGATACTCAAGATATTTACATAAAACATGTAAACTATGCAAAATTTCATAATTCAAGAATTATATAAGTGTACTTCTTAGTTTCTTAAAATTCAAATTAAAAAGGAGAGGTGGTGGTCTAGATCTATCATGCATGCATGGATACATCCTTACGTGTATCTATGCTTATATAAATATAGATATGCATGCCTATACACTGTGGTTTTATCCCTAACCCCTTAGTTAAACGAAGTTAATTTTCAACCCCCTAAAAGCAGCGAACCCTTGTCATGGTGGTACCTAGGTTCGTCCAACAGCACACAGAGGGTTCGACCCAAGTTCAATTAGGTTCGGCTATGAGGAAGGCCAAGGTTCGTTGCTGTTACTCCACGAACCATTAGGTTCGGTTGCTGGCTAGGTAGGGTTCGTAGGGGGTTCGGTCACCAGGTAGGCAGCAAGGTTCGTTTGATCCTATAAGGTTCGCTCCATCATCACTTCGGCCAAAGGGTTCGCTTATCCTGCAAAGGTTCGGCCATAGCATGCTTCGGCTGACCACATGATGCAATAGGTTCGCCATGACTGAGGAGGGTCCGGTGGTCTAGACAGGTTCGTGGCCCTCCAACAAATCTGATGATGATGTAGGTTCGCAACATCCAGGGTTCGGCCACACTCAGGGGTTCGGCCAGTAGCAGTGATGGTTCGGCCACCTTTAAAGGTTCGGCCGACCTGCAACTCGAACTGTTCATCATCATCAAGATCGATTTCCTGCGGCCTCAAGGCTACCTATGTCTTCTACGTGTTCTTATCATCTCGTCTAAGTGTTTTACAAGTGTTTTAAGTCGATTATAACCACAATAAACTATATATTCGTGATTTACAATAAAACCGTGATTAAGTCCTTAGATTTACCTCGATTCGTTGATGAAGCGTGAGATATTCTTGTATTTCCTCGTTCTCCTCGATCTCACGAACGCGTAGGCACCGAAATCTCTCGAATCGGTTGAGAAACGAGTTCACGAAGCTAGAGAGAAGGTGGAGAAGAAGTGTGTGTGTGTTTTTAGAGAGAGAAGTGTGATGGTGAAAGTGAAGGGAGAAAAAGCTTTCCCTTCCTTTTATCGCGTATGAATACCTCGTGGTCGGTCTCCTTTTTATCGCGATTAATAATTAATAAGTGCTCGGTTTTTACCCGGTTTTTAATAAAACATATGAAATGCGTAAAACGCTCAATAAATAAGTTTTGTTTTCAATAAAATAGTTTTTAAGTATAAAGTCGTTTTAATAAAAGATCTCCGTTTAATTTTCGTTAGATTAAACACTTAAATAAATTTATGCGTTTATTTCCATCTAAGGTTGTGATTTCTAATAAACGTTTTAAGTTCCCGTTTATTAATTTAATATCGTTAGATTTTATTTAATTATCTCGTCGAAACGCGTTACTCGCATACGTATTCGTAAAGATCGTCACCTTTGCGAATACGATGCTCGTATCGTATTTCGATTTGATTTATAATTTATAAGTTAATATATTCGTGTGAATCGTCACTCACGCGAATACATTATTAAGTTAATATTTCTGAATCAACATTCGCGTTTAAGTAATATTCGTAACCTTGCTTCGCGTAATTAATTCCCATTATTTATTAACTTTAATATTATTATTCCCAAACCAAAACCCACTAAACCAAGTCACTGACACATCCATGACAGACCGAAATATGCATATGTTGTAACAACCGGTTTTAATAATTGAACGAATTTTAAATAATCGTTAAAATAACGATTGTGATTGTTGAAATTTGAAAGTATGTGAGAAATCATGAACGTGGGAGAAAACCGTGCGCGAAACAGAGTTACGGATTGTCCGGAATCGCGAAACAAAGAAAATGACTCTTCGCGGTACGCGAAGGTGGTTTTGAGGGTCCTTCGCGGTACGCGAAGAGCCCAAAATATCTGATTTCTCCGAATTGCTTCGCGGTACGCGAAGAATTCTTTTGCCCCGCTTCGCGGTACGCGACGGGTAGGGCGGTTTGACAGATTCTTTATCTTATCAGAATTTGATTAAGAAGAATATATTTTTCTTCTCTCGACTGAAATCGAACCAGGGGACGAACAGAGCAACTTTTTGTTGCTAGATCAGTATTTTGAAGCTACCAGAACGTCCGGATCGAGCTAGGATTCGATTCTACAACTTCTGATCGTCGTTTTCATCCGAGAACTTCGTTGAAAAGGGTAACGATTCGAACTCTCCTACTAGTTTGATATTCTGTGGATTAAATTTAGTTTTGAATGTATTATTATGATTATGGGTATTGATTATCGCCTAGTTGATAACTAGGGATGGTTAGAAACGAAGAATTTGATGTTTTGATGGTGAAATCTTCGTTTTGAAGCCGGGATAATGTCCGGTTGTTATAAAACCCATATCATGGAGTGATAACTAGTAGGATGGGTAGGATATGATTTTAAATGAAATATGGATTATGATCCATGGGTTAAATGATGATTTTGATGAATTGGTGTTAAAAATTATTAACAGTTATGATTATAAATGAATTTTGATTAAGAGAAGTGATTGAGATCATAACTAATATAATGAACATTAATTATTTGATGAAATGCCTAAGAGAGGCATGGGATATGATTAATTGACTAATACTTACTAAATATAGTAAGATAGAGTCAATTATGTGATAAGTTGACTTTGAGAAAGTCAAACCAGTCAAGTGAGTTGAACTTGATTGTATGTGTTATATGTATTGAATATAGTTGTATATGTGTGAATATGCAACTAGGTATTGGTGATAGAAGTCAAGTGACAATTCACAGAAGTGGAGGTTGTAAGAAGTGAACAACCGTTTGAACCAGGTAAGTTACCCAACTTACTGTAACATTACATATAAGAAGTAGAATGAGTCTACTTGTGTGCCTGATATGTGATTGAAACTAATGGATGAAAAATCCTTTAGTTTGTGTTGTGGTGTTTCTATGAGAAACGTGTATGCAATATATTTGCATTGGAATAACCGGATGAACAGGAGATTAATCAATATGATTTTGGTGTTTATATAAATGATTGTGGTTATTATTGTTGCATGATTCACAGTGTGTGTGAACATGTGGTGATCTACGAATGCGTAGATGTTGAATTGGTAATGTGCATGTTTGGATTCACAAGGTGTGTGAACATAAAAACTTGCAATTCCAATGTAATTGATTCACAAGGTGTGTGAACAAATGGTGGATTGGAAATGTGCATGCTGATTCACAAGGTGTGTGAACATAAGACATGTAATTCCAATGTAATAGATTCACAAGGTGTGTGAACAAATGGTGGATTGGAAATGTGCATGCTGATTCACAAGGTGTGTGAACATAAGACATGTAATTCCAATGTAATAGATTCACAAGGTGTGTGAACAAATGGTGGATTGGAAATGTGCATGCTGATTCACAAGGTGTGTGAACATAAGACATGTAATTCCAATGTAATAGATTCACAAGGTGTGTGAACAAATGGTGGATTGGAAATGTGCATGCTGATTCACAAGGTGTGTGAACATAAGACATGTAATTCCAATGTAATAGATTCACAAGGTGTGTGAACAAATGGTGGATTGGAAATGTGCATGCTGATTCACAAGGTGTGTGAACATAAGACATGTAATTCCAATGTAATAGATTCACAAGGTGTGTGAACAAATGGTGGATTGGAAATGTGCATGCTGATTCACAAGGTGTGTGAACATAAGACATGTAATTCCAATGTAATAGATTCACAAAGTGTGTGAACAAATGGTGGATTGGAAATGTGCATGCTGATTCACAAGGTGTGTGAACATAAGACATGTAATTCCAATGTAATAGATTCACAAAGTGTGTGAACAAATGGTGGATTGGAAATGTGCATGCTGATTCACAAGGTGTGTGAACATAAGACATGTAATTCCAATGTAATAGATTCACAAAGTGTGTGAACAAATGGTGGATTGGAAATGTGCATGCTGATTCACAAGGTGTGTGAACATAAGACATGTAATTCCAATGTAATAGATTCACAAAGTGTGTGAACAAATGGTGGATTGGAAATGTGCATGCTGATTCACAAGGTGTGTGAACATAAGACATGTAATTTCAATGTAATAGATTCATAAAGTGTGTGAACATGCCGTTATCGTTATTGTGGTTATTGTTGCTGCATGATTCACAGGGTGTGTGAACATGCCGTTATCGTGATTACGGTTATTGTTGCTGCATGATTCACAGGGGGTGTGAACATGCCGTTATCGTTATTGTGGTTATTGTTGATATATGACTCCACAATGGTGGATAGCCAGAGGTGCTGGCAATTTTCTAGATGGAAGTACCGGTGGGTGAACATCTTAGACTTAATATTTATGACTCCACAATGGTGGATAGCCAGAGGTGCTGGCAATTGTCTTAGATGGAAGGACCGGTAGGTGAACATCTTAAGACTTGAATTATTTATGATACCACAAATGTGTGGTTAGTCAGAGATGCTGACAAGTAACTATGGTGGAAGTACAGGAATGTGAACACCATAGTGTAAATTTGATTAAATTATTGTGAGCAATAGTTGATGATTGGTAATATGATATTATTACCTGGTGAGAGATTTTTAATATACGTATGATACCACAAATGTGTGGATAACCGGTTAATCCGGAAACTAAATTGTTGAAACCACAGGTGTGTGAGTAATTGGTTGAGCCAATATATTTATATATATATGGTGTTTAATTTAGCCAGAGGTGCTGGTGATAGAGTTGGATTAGATAATATAATCATATTTGTGAAAATGTCCCATTAAGGGAAATAACTGCACAATGTGTGATGTGTGCAATTTGATGTTGAAATATGATATATATAATCTAGACGTGATAAACATCCATATGATATGTATGTGGATGTGTTTGAATGAATTGTGGGAAATTCGGAGGGGTTACTTACTTAGTTCTAACGAACTAATTGTGACCTTATATGTGATGTTACAGGTTAAAGATAGATATGCATCAGGCGATCAGATCGGGCACGTTGTGAAGCAGAACCAAACGTTATGTAAAGTATGTGGTAGTATTAAACTTAAACACACCAGTTTTTATTAATCATAAACGTAAATGATTTGAAATTAAGTGTGTTTAAATTATGAAATGTTAATTTCACGCTTCCGAACATGATTTTCAATAAAGTTTAATTTGGGACCTAAAAATGGGACACGTGTAATCGTGTGTAAAGTTTGGGTGTTACAGAGTTGGTATCAGAGCAATGGTTTGAGTGAATCAAGTGCGTCTTGATCTCAAACTCGTGTGCTCTTGATATGAAAACATAACGTTTGATTCGAAGACCCGATCATGATGCCGAATGTATGAGGTTAGCATATCTATTTCCTGTGTTATAATTGATAAATGTATTGTGAATCAATACATATGAAATGTGATTATGTGATTATTTGAAACTGAAATCAATGTCTTGAGTATGAAATAAATGAAGTAAGGAATTGGGCATATAATGAGTGAACTAGTATGTCTGGCCAACTTACTAGTGCAAACATTATATGAACAAGTTCTTTATGAAAATCATTTTATACTTAGATATTGAGATTAAGGTAAATTGATTCTGAGTGATGGTTGGTAATTGAGTGTACTACGTAATTGACCCATTGGGGATATGGGCAATAATACACATTGAGTGTGTAAATCACAGTAAGTGTGATGTAAATGTCTTGAGTGACAAATGTTGAATAGTAATTGTGTTTACTATGGGATTGACCCACTAAATATATGGGCATCTATACACGATGGGCGTGTAAGTCACATGAGTATGACAGTAATGTCTTGAATAATATGTGCTGCATATTAAGTGTGTGAATTAAACACAATGTGTGTGTTGAATTAAATGTACAAATAAGTGTACAAAAAGGATTGTGGTGGCAATCGTGTTATCTACTAGTGAGTAGATTAAAGTTAATAACCATGAAGGTTAATGTGTGTGTGGTGATGAAAATTGTTGGGTGGAGTTAACCCATTAACAATTTTTTTTTACTTGGTGTTAACAATAACATGTAATAAGTATTTAAATGACTTAGTTATTGTCATTTGCTATGTTTATAAATGATATGGAGGAATAAGAACGATTCACAAGTGGTGTGATTTTCTCATGGAGAAAATATGGAGTTTAGGTAAATCACAGGTGGTGTGATTACCTATCTTGAGAATCCTTGGTGAAAAAGGAAGTCTCAAGGAAATGATGATTAATATTGTCCTGTAAGTCCACTGGTGAGTGGCATTGGGTTTATCATGTAATTTCACTGGTGAGTGGCATTGGGTTATCATGCAAGTCCTCCTTAGTGAGGTATTGGAAAGAATCCACATGCGTGTGGATTGGTCAATACGTGAGTATGCGTTGAACAACATGGACTTTTAAAAGTCAAAGTTATGATTAATGTGAATAAGTGAGTTACATACTCTCTAATATGCAACCATAAGACATATTAGTGTTTATGTGTTATGTGATTATGTTGTTGTTACTACTTGTAATTGACTTGTAGTAATGATAATAAAAAGAATGGTAAATTGACCATATGTGTTATGAAATGTTGAGGATATGAAACCACATGATGGTGGTAATTAACTACTTGATAGATGTCTTGTAGTATTGGATGAATGTTATGTGCTAATTGCATAAGTTGAAAGGTGTTATTAAATGATAATTTATAGTTGACACTATAAATTGATGGTAATCCACATTGTGTGGAAATATATGAATATGAAACCACATGGGGTGGTATTTGGATTGTGGAATTGATTAATGTTATGATAAATTGCATAACTAATAAAGGTGTAGTTATATGTTTAAAATAACTGACACAGATAATAGGGGACGATTCACATTCGTGTGAAACTGATGTAAGACCACTGGTGCGTGGCATTAATATTTGTAGGTAAGTCCATAATGAAATGGCGTTGGTGTTTGTCATGTAAGTCCACAATCTTGTGGCGTTGGGGGTAATTCATGTATATGTACATGATAATGAGTTACTCGTTTTGTTGAATTTGTAGTCATAGGACTGTGTAAGTCCACACTACAATTGTTTGTGTAATTAGCATATATGTGATTGGTTGTTTTAAGTGAAGCGGATGTAAAAGGTTATAGTTAGTGTCGTTATTATAGTTGAATGATTTACGAGGTATGTGAACATTCAACTAGTAATAATGATTGAGTTGATTTACAAGAGTGTAAACAACCATTATAATGTAGATGTTATGGTGAACAAAAGATGATCTACAAGAGTGTAGACATCTAATTTCAAGAGTCAAATTGTTGAAGTTTGACTTTTGGGAAATATGATGCACAACTGGAATTTGTGTGCGCACATATATGTTGTGTTAAGTGATAATGGTTGAGCAGGAATGGTAGATAAGAATGTCTATCTATATAAATGAATGAGTAACGCGAATGTTAAGTCATTCGGTTGTGGTTGTATTTTAAATACGTTATACATGATGTTTGGCTTTAAAAAGTCAGAGTTATGCCTATTTGTAAAGAAATAGGATATTTATTGTATGTAGAAATACACTTGAGTGTATGATTTGGCTTGGATGAGGAAAGTCAAACCAAATAATCAATTGTGGATTGATTATGTAAAATCATGTATAATGATTACGTTCATTTATATGTGTTAGAGAAGTAGTGTCTAGGCATGGTGTGCCAGTGGCTATTATTTCTAATCGAGACACTTGATTTACTTCTCATTTCTGGAGAAATTTCCAGGAAGAATTAGGATTGTTGATAGGCACGGCGTATCATCCTCAGATTGATGGTCAAAGTGAAAGGACCATTTAAACGTTGGAGGATTTGTTACGAGCGTGTATAATTAATTTTGGGGGTAGTTGGGATGATTAATTACCTTTAGCAGTGTTCTCATACAATAACGTTTATCATTCCAGTATTGGAATGCCTCCATATGAAATGTTGTATGGATGGAAATGTCGTACTCCTGTGTTGAGGAGAAGTTGGGCAATGAGAACTGGCAAATAAAAAGGTAGTTAAATTAACAAATGAACGAATAGATTAGATTCTAGTTCATTTGAAGGCGGCACAAGACCGTCAGAATTCCTATGTTGATGAGCATAGGATGACTATTGAGTTCCAAGTGGAAGATTTTGTAGAGTTAAAGGTCTTTCCTTGGAAAGGTGTTATATGTTTTAGAAAGCAAGGGAAGTTAAACCGTGTTTCATTGGACCATTCAAGATTATAGCTCGGATAGGTAGTGTTGCTTATCGTCTTGAGCTACCGGAGGAATTGAATGGCATACATGACACTTTTCATGTGTCATATCTGAGAAAATGTTTGGCGGATGAATCGGCTTATGTGCCACTAGAAGACTTGGAAATTGATGACAAGTTGAACTATGTGGAAAGTCGGTAGCTATACTAGACCGAAAGGTCAAACATTTGAGAAACAAGTCCTTGAACCAGGTAAAGGTTCAATGGAAATACAGAAGGGAATCTGATGCCACGCGGAAGTCAGAAGATGAGTGGAAGAAATTTTATCATTTCTTTTAAGGTATAAGCGGTTTCGGGGACGAAACCTCTGTAAGGAGGGGAGATTTGTAACAACCGGTTTTAATAATTGAACGAATTTTAAATAATCGTTAAAATAACGATTGTGATTGTTGAAATTTGAAAGTATGTGAGAAATCATGAACGTGGGAGAAAACCGTGCGCGAAACAGAGTTACGGATTGTCCGGAATCGCGAAACAAAGAAAATGACTCTTCGCGGTACGCGAAGGTGGTTTTGAGGGTCCTTCGCGGTACGCGAAGAGCCCAAAATATCTGATTTCTCCGAATTGCTTCGCGGTACGCGAAGAATTCTTTTGCCCCGCTTCGCGGTACGCGACGGGTAGGGCGGTTTGACAGATTCTTTATCTTATCAGAATTTGATTAAGAAGAATATATTTTTCTTCTCTCGACTGAAATCGAACCAGGGGACGAACAGAGCAACTTTTTGTTGCTAGATCAGTATTTTGAAGCTACCAGAACGTCCGGATCGAGCTAGGATTCGATTCTACAACTTCTGATCGTCGTTTTCATCCGAGAACTTCGTTGAAAAGGGTAACGATTCGAACTCTCCTACTAGTTTGATATTCTGTGGATTAAATTTAGTTTTGAATGTATTATTATGATTATGGGTATTGATTATCGCCTAGTTGATAACTAGGGATGGTTAGAAACGAAGAATTTGATGTTTTGATGGTGAAATCTTCGTTTTGAAGCCGGGATAATGTCCGGTTGTTATAAAACCCATATCATGGAGTGATAACTAGTAGGATGGGTAGGATATGATTTTAAATGAAATATGGATTATGATCCATGGGTTAAATGATGATTTTGATGAATTGGTGTTAAAAATTATTAACAGTTATGATTATAAATGAATTTTGATTAAGAGAAGTGATTGAGATCATAACTAATATAATGAACATTAATTATTTGATGAAATGCCTAAGAGAGGCATGGGATATGATTAATTGACTAATACTTACTAAATATAGTAAGATAGAGTCAATTATGTGATAAGTTGACTTTGAGAAAGTCAAACCAGTCAAGTGAGTTGAACTTGATTGTATGTGTTATATGTATTGAATATAGTTGTATATGTGTGAATATGCAACTAGGTATTGGTGATAGAAGTCAAGTGACAATTCACAGAAGTGGAGGTTGTAAGAAGTGAACAACCGTTTGAACCAGGTAAGTTACCCAACTTACTGTAACATTACATATAAGAAGTAGAATGAGTCTACTTGTGTGCCTGATATGTGATTGAAACTAATGGATGAAAAATCCTTTAGTTTGTGTTGTGGTGTTTCTATGAGAAACGTGTATGCAATATATTTGCATTGGAATAACCGGATGAACCGGAGATTAATCAATATGATTTTGGTGTTTATATAAATGATTGTGGTTATTATTGTTGCATGATTCACAGTGTGTGTGAACATGTGGTGATCTACGAATGCGTAGATGTTGAATTGGTAATGTGCATGTTTGGATTCACAAGGTGTGTGAACATAAAAACTTGCAATTCCAATGTAATTGATTCACAAGGTGTGTGAACAAATGGTGGATTGGAAATGTGCATGCTGATTCACAAGGTGTGTGAACATAAGACATGTAATTCCAATGTAATAGATTCACAAGGTGTGTGAACAAATGGTGGATTGGAAATGTGCATGCTGATTCACAAGGTGTGTGAACATAAGACATGTAATTCCAATGTAATAGATTCACAAGGTGTGTGAACAAATGGTGGATTGGAAATGTGCATGCTGATTCACAAGGTGTGTGAACATAAGACATGTAATTCCAATGTAATAGATTCACAAGGTGTGTGAACAAATGGTGGATTGGAAATGTGCATGCTGATTCACAAGGTGTGTGAACATAAGACATGTAATTCCAATGTAATAGATTCACAAGGTGTGTGAACAAATGGTGGATTGGAAATGTGCATGCTGATTCACAAGGTGTGTGAACATAAGACATGTAATTCCAATGTAATAGATTCACAAGGTGTGTGAACAAATGGTGGATTGGAAATGTGCATGCTGATTCACAAGGTGTGTGAACATAAGACATGTAATTCCAATGTAATAGATTCACAAAGTGTGTGAACAAATGGTGGATTGGAAATGTGCATGCTGATTCACAAGGTGTGTGAACATAAGACATGTAATTCCAATGTAATAGATTCACAAAGTGTGTGAACAAATGGTGGATTGGAAATGTGCATGCTGATTCACAAGGTGTGTGAACATAAGACATGTAATTCCAATGTAATAGATTCACAAAGTGTGTGAACAAATGGTGGATTGGAAATGTGCATGCTGATTCACAAGGTGTGTGAACATAAGACATGTAATTCCAATGTAATAGATTCACAAAGTGTGTGAACAAATGGTGGATTGGAAATGTGCATGCTGATTCACAAGGTGTGTGAACATAAGACATGTAATTTCAATGTAATAGATTCATAAAGTGTGTGAACATGCCGTTATCGTTATTGTGGTTATTGTTGCTGCATGATTCACAGGGTGTGTGAACATGCCGTTATCGTGATTACGGTTATTGTTGCTGCATGATTCACAGGGGGTGTGAACATGCCGTTATCGTTATTGTGGTTATTGTTGATATATGACTCCACAATGGTGGATAGCCAGAGGTGCTGGCAATTGTCTAGATGGAAGTACCGGTGGGTGAACATCTTAGACTTAATATTTATGACTCCACAATGGTGGATAGCCAGAGGTGCTGGCAATTGTCTTAGATGGAAGGACCGGTAGGTGAACATCTTAAGACTTGAATTATTTATGATACCACAAATGTGTGGTTAGTCAGAGATGCTGACAAGTAACTATGGTGGAAGTACAGGAATGTGAACACCATAGTGTAAATTTGATTAAATTATTGTGAGCAATAGTTGATGATTGGTAATATGATATTATTACCTGGTGAGAGATTTTTAATATACGTATGATACCACAAATGTGTGGATAACCGGTTAATCCGGAAACTAAATTGTTGAAACCACAGGTGTGTGAGTAATTGGTTGAGCCAATATATTTATATATATATGGTGTTTAATTTAGCCAGAGGTGCTGGTGATAGAGTTGGATTAGATAATATAATCATATTTGTGAAAATGTCCCATTAAGGGAAATAACTGCACAATGTGTGATGTGTGCAATTTGATGTTGAAATATGATATATATAATCTAGACGTGATAAACATCCATATGATATGTATGTGGATGTGTTTGAATGAATTGTGGGAAATTGGGAGGGGTTACTTACTTAGTTCTAACGAACTAATTGTGACCTTATATGTGATGTTACAGGTTAAAGATAGATATGCATCAGGCGATCAGATCGGGCACGTTGTGAAGCAGAACCAAACGTTATGTAAAGTATGTGGTAGTATTAAACTTAAACACACCAGTTTTTATTAATCATAAACGTAAATGATTTGAAATTAAGTGTGTTTAAATTATGAAATGTTAATTTCACGCTTCCGAACATGATTTTCAATAAAGTTTAATTTGGGACCTAAAAATGGGACACGTGTAATCGTGTGTAAAGTTTGGGTGTTACATATGTATAGGGCATATGTGAGGGTCAGTCGCAACTGTCCTAGCCACCGTCCCACCGCTATTTCGATAAACCATGACCATGTGTCCTTGACTATGTTTAGTAACCAAACAACAACCAATTTAAATCCCCTTTCCATTTCCAAACCAAATCCATAATCATCAACAATATAACTGCGATAAACTCTCTGGTTTTGTTTAGTTGAGTTACAACTAAACTTCCCATGGTTTACACGTATAATATGTTCTAAACATGTATACCAGTAACAGTGATTATCATTAATAATATCAGCAAATAATCCATCATCATTAATCATAATAAATCTCAGATCGTAACAGTACAATCGTACGGATGTACGGACGACCGGAAGTACAGTGATGTTACAGTCTCCCCTAGTTAAGGGAATTTCGTCCCGAAATTCAACTTGGAGTGACCGTAGTAAATAAGTGTGGATACTTAAGCTTCATCTGATCTTCCCGCTCCAAGGTGAATTCTGGACCCCCGCTTCGATTCCCAACGTACTTTGACAATTGGAATTCTACTGCGTTTGAGCTTTTTAACCTCACGATCCATTATCTCCACTGGTTTTTCAACAAAATGCATGGTATCATCGACGCGAATGTCATCGAGTGGTACCTAAAGATCCTGATCAGCTAAGCACTTTCTTATATTGGACACGTGAAATGTTGGGTGCACGTTACTAAGTTCAGTTGGAAGTTCCAACTTGTAAGCAACCTTCCCGATCCGTTCAAGGAACTTAAAAGGGCCAACATAACGTGGAGCAAGCTTCCCTTTCTTTCCGAATCGAACAACACCCTTCCAAGGCGACACTTTGAGTAATACCATATCTCCCACATCAAACTCTAAAGGTTTTCTTCCGCGTAGCTCTTCTGTCGACTGCGAGCAGCTAACAGATTGTCACGGATCTGGCGGATCTTGTCAGTCGTTTCCTGAAAAATCTCAGGACCAGTAATCTGCGAATCACCGACTTCGGTCCAACAAATAGGTGACCGAAATTTCCTGCCGTAAAGAGCTTCAAATGGCGCCATACCAATGCTCGCGTGATAACTGTTGTTATACGAGAACTCAACCAACGGTAAATGGCTATCCCAATTGCCACCGAAATCGATGACGCAAGCTCTCAACATGTCTTCTAATGTCTGAATCGTTCGCTCCGTCTGTCCATCCGTTTGAGGATGATAGGCAGTGCTAAGATCCAATCTTGTTCCAAAGGCTTCATGAAGTGATTCCTAAAATCGTGCCGTGAAACGAGCATCACGGTCCGATATTATACTTAAGGGAATACCATGTCGTCTAATGATCTCATCAATGTAGATACGCGCTAACTTCCGCACAGGGTACGTCTCGCGTATCGGTAAGAAATGAGCCGACTTGGTCAATCTATCCACAATCACCCATATACTATCTTTACCGTTTGTGGTTCGTGGGAGTTTAGTAATAAAATCCATGGAGATATTCTCCCACTTCCACATGGGTATTTCAGGTTGTATTAACAATCCAGAAGGTCGCTGATGTTCTGCCTTGACTTTAGCACAGTTGAGGCATTTAGTCACATATTCAGCAATATCCTTCTTCATTCCAGGCCACCAGTACAAGCCCCTAAGGTCTTGATACATCTTGTCAGAACCTGGATGGATTGAGTAACGAGACTTATGAGCTTCATCCATAATCACCATTCTAAGATCACCCCTGTTTGGTATCCACAACCGATTCAAATAATACATCAATCCATCATCCTTAGTTTCCAATAAAATTTCAGCCCCGCAAGACATCTCATTTTTCAAGTCATCCTGGGCTAATGAGAGTTGTTGGGCTGTGAGAACATCATTACGGAGACTAGAGTGCACTCGGACACTATGGATCTGAACTTGACTTTTGCGACTAAGCGCATCTGCTACTACATTCGCTTTACCAGGATGGTAGCGAATTTCACAATCATAATCATTCAACAGTTTAACCCATCTCCGTTGTCTCATATTGAGCTCCTTTTGATTGAGAATATGTTGTAAGCTATTATGATCAGTGAACACTACACACTTAGTGCCATAAAGATAATGTCTCCATATCTTCAAAGCAAACACGACTGCTCCAAGTTCCAAGTCGTGTGTAGTGTAGTTCTTCTCGTGAATCTTCAGTTGTCTTGATGCATAGGCTACAACCTTTCCCCGTTGCATGAGGACACAACCGAGACCTAGGTTGGATGCATCACAATAAACCACAAAATCACCATTTCCATCAGGTAGTGTCAAGACAGGAGCATCACAAAGTTTCTGCTTCAAGGTCTGAAACGCTTCTTCCTGCTTTGGTCCCCACTCATATGGCTTATTCTTTTGAGTCAAAGCAGTAAGCGGGACAGCAATCCTAGAGAAATTCGAGATGAACCGCCGATAGTAACCGGCTAGTCCAAGAAATGATCGAATCTCCGTCGGTGTCTTCGGTGTACTCCAATTCTTTACCGCATCAATCTTTGCAGGATCTACGTGAACACCATATTCATTGACTATGTGTCCCAAGAATTGAACTTCCTTAAGCCAGAATTCACACTTAGAGAATTTGGCATACAGTCACTCTTCTCTTAGAATCTCCAAAATCAACTTAAGGTGTTTCTCGTGTTCATCTTTGGTCTTTGAGTAGATCAAAATATCATCAATGAATACAATTACAAATTTATCAAGGTATGGCCTGCAAACACGATTCATGAGGTCCATGAAAACCGCAGGTGCATTGGTAAGACCGAAAGGCATTACCAAACACTCATAATGGCCATATCTTGTTCTGAATGCAGTCTTGGGAATATCATCATCATGTACGCGAAGCTAATGATACCCAGACCTAAGATCGATCTTTGAAAACCATGCCGAGCCTTGAAGCTGATCGAATAGATCATCAATGCGTGGCAGTGGATATCGATTCTTGATTGTAAGCTTATTCAATTCGCGGTAGTCGATGCACATTCGGAATGACCCGTCCTTTTTCTTCACAAACAGAACTGGTGCACCCCATGGCGAATGGCTCGGGCAAATGAATCCTTTATCAGTAAGCTCTTGCAGCTGGCTCGCCAATTCTTGCAACTCTGAAGGCGCAAGTCTGTAGGGAGCCTTAGCAACTGGATTCGCACCAGGTACTAAGTCAATTCGAAACTCTACTTGACGTTCTGGTGGAAGTCCCGGCAAATCATCTAGAAATACTTCTGGAAAATCTCTGATCAGAGGAACATCTTCAACTCTCTTTCCCTTATCCTTTTTCTCCACAATATGAGCTAAAAATGCTATGCATTTCTTCCTAAGGTACTTGTGTGCTTTAGTGCATGACATAAGCTTAAGACCTTTGCTAGAAGTTTCTCCAAAAACTCTTAAAGTTTCACCCGAAGGTAATGGAATACGAATATATTTTTCATGGCAAACTATCTCCGCTTTATGTGTGGCTAACCAATCCATGCCTATGATAACATCAAAGCTACCAAGATGCATAGGTATAAGATCAATCGGGAAAACGTGATCATTTAAGTTCACAGTACATCCGATAATAACAGTGTCAATATCAATGGTGTTTCCGTCAGCCACCTCCACATTAAACGGTTTATCTAAATATGTACGTGTTCTACCAAGCAAGCATTCAAAATCATATGAAACGAAACTCCTATCGGCACCAGAATCAAATAAGACAGATGCACAAGAGTTGTTGATCAGAAATGTACCGTTGACCACGTCCTGGTTGGCTTGAGCAGCTGGGGTATTCAGTTGAAACGCCCGGCCTCTTGCCACCCTCTGGTTATTTCCAGTCAACTTTGGGCATTGATTTCTGAAGTGACCCACTTCACCACACTCATAACAGGCTCTTGCCTGTGCTTGAGGTACCTGGCGGATGGGTACAGCTGGGATAGGTTGAGCTTGTGGAGCTGGCAGTGCAAGCGGTGCATGTTGCATCCTTTGTGCTTGTGGTGCACTCCGAAAAACATTAGCAAAATGGCCATACTTGCCACAGTTGTTGCAGATGCGACAAGGCAAGTTTGGCATATGATGATATCTGCAAGTATTACATTGGGGAGTATTCCCAGGGTAGTTCCTTGCAGTAGAGTTGGTTGATGATTGCTGCGCAAACTTAGTAGCAGGAGCAGTGACCATGAAGTTCCTGGTCTTCCTCTTTTTGTTGCTGCTCTTTGATGAACTAGAAGCCTCGGTCTTGATCTCAGTCTTTGCTTCCTTGGCGGTATTCTTCGTCTCAGTCTTCTTCGTTCCTTTTCTCGTGAGAGTTCCAGCCTTTACATGGTTATCTGTAAGTGTAGCAGACAACCGGATCGCAGCCTCAAGTGTTTTGGGGTTGCTCCCATAAACAGTATCTTGAATCTGCATCGGCAGCCCGCCGATATACTTCTCTATCGCTCTTTCCAACGGTGTCACTAAATGAGGCACCAGCAGGCTATACTCATGGAACTGAGTATTGTAGATTACATTCTCCCCGCTGTCCTGCTTGAGTTCCCAGAACTCAGTCTCAAGCTTCCTCATCTCACTTCGCGGACAGAATTCAGTGGTCATTAGGTTCTTGACCTCTGTCCATGTCAGTGCAAGGGCAGCATCAACTCCCCTAGTTCGCTTCTCCCCATTCCACCAAGTTAGTGCTCTCTTCTGGAAAACACTGGTGGCATAGCGAACTTTCAGGTTATCGGGGCAATCACTGTTGATGAAGGTATTCTCCATGCTCTCAAACCACTGCAGTAGACCAGTGGCTGATTCAGCACCCGTGAACTTCAGAGGATTACAGGAGTTGAAATGCTTGAAAGTGCAAGTTGGCGGATTTGCACCACCTCTGTTTTGATTGATGTTCTGGTTGGCTTGTGTCAGTTGATTCACCTGTCAGTTGATTCACCAAACCAGTGATCAGTGTTGCTAACTCTTGGATGCCGGAGTTGGCATTACCGTTGTTAGCATCCCCACTGTTCAAGTCATCTTCGTTGTGACGGCGCGGCGGCATGTTTCTGAAGAATTAGAAACATGTTACTACCGTTTACAACGCAAATCATACAAACAATGGTCAAATGAGTTCATTTTAAACAGTTAGGATTACATATAGGAACTATATTTCTCCCCTATCTGTCATTAAACTCATAATATTTATAAATTTCCTAATATTTTTCTAAGTGTCCTAGTTGGTCATAACTAATATTAACTAACTATTCCTAAGTCCTATACATTCTCCCACCCTATACCAACACTGACAACCTCCCGATGCAATGCAACAAGCTTATATATAGGGCATATGCAGAGGTAGATCGCAATCTCCTCTACACCGTCCCACCACCGTTCCATTGCACCACGATTATGCCCTTGTTAGCGTTTAGGGTGTATCATGTATCGTACCATAATCTTACTTCACAAACCTTATCCTAGGTAGGATAATTTTGAGTGAAGTAATCTCTAGTTCCCTTGGACAATTAGGTTTGCCTAATGTCTAAGTTCACCTGACATGTAGGTTTACCTATTTCTAAGTTCACCTATTGTCTAAGTTCACCTGACAGTTCCCCTAATTGTCTAAGTTCACTAAATTCTATGTTAATCCCAATGTCCATACTTATCAAGGAGGGTTCATATCATCACCGAGTGCTCTTATTGTCACTAAGTGTTCATATCTTCCCTATAATTTATTTTCATCAAGTGTTCATACCATCACTAGGTGTTAGTATCATCACTATGCGTTTATATGATTATCAAGTGTCTATATCATCTCCCAAGTCCATATTCCATCACTAATCACTCATATTGTTCGTTAATCCTATGCACCCTACGTGTCCAATCAGTGTATCTCATAAATGAATTTATGAGTGTTTATCAAGTATGATCATCCATGAGTCAATCCAAACCAACCTTAACCAACATACCATCAACATCCATCAACCATAACCTTAAAGCAATCCCTAATAATATCCTGAGTTCCTGACACTGACAGACCCCCAATATACTACAAATGGTATATGTATAGGGCATATGTAAGGGTCAGTCGCAACTGCCCTAGCCACCGTCCCACCACCTTTGTAGTATACCACGAGTGTGTCCTTGTCCGGAGTTTATAAATCATACAAATAATTCTCTAAAGCAGATAATTCCTAAGCAGTTAATTTCCTAAACAGATAATTTCCCAAACGGGTAGTTCCCACATTCTTCAATACTGACATCCACCTAATGCACCGTAAATGGTATATATATAGGGCATATGTAAGGGTCAGTCGCAACTGCCCTAGCCAACGTCCCACCACCTTTACGATACACCACATGCATGTCCTTATTGAATCATTAGGGCACACATAAGCAAGAAATTAATAAGCAGTATATGCATAACAGATGTATAACAGGAGTTCAGTTAACATGTAATAAACACATAAGCATGAAATCCTGAATATACTAACTAATGTATGAAGTAGCTTCATACTAGGGTATCCTACGGTTATAGACTAGGTCAACCATTTCTAGTAACCTAATTCCCTATAACCCAGGCTCTGATACCAATCTGTAACACCCCGACCGATGGCGGAAACGTCGGGATGCCACGAGGGATGTGTAGATTGTTCAAAAGCTCGTGGGCATCTAAATCCAATCATCATATATCAATCATTCAACCAAAATAATTACACAAAAATCATGTTCAACATGAAATAGTTACAACAATTACAAAAGAGATTTAGCTATCTAACTAAATTCTAGTCGCCAGATCTTTAGTTATTTAGCTAAGTCCAAGACCCTATATGATGATGTCCAAAATAGAAGAGATCACCCTCTTCATCCTACTTGTCTCCATCACCTGAAACATGTAAGAAATCAAGTGTCAACTACAAAGTAGTTGGTGAGTAATCATAAGTTTTTATACTTAAAAGATTTTTATAAAATGCATTTAAGAGTTTAAGTTTAAAAATGGTTTTATAAAAGGTTTAGATAAAATGAGTATAAAGGCTTATGATTTCCTGAGAAAATCCACAATAATACTTGTATAAGATAATCCAACAACTCCCCAAACTTAACAACCAAGCACATACACAAACACATAATCACATAAACAATCAGTCATAATCAATCACAGATAATCATAGTCAGAAAGAGATAATCAACCCACATAACCAATCAATCAATCTCAATATCAACATTCTCAAATAATATCTGTGACTATACATGGACATTATGTAATTAACATAAGTTAAAAACAAGATCCATGGAGTGGTAGCTAACCACGTGGCTATACATGAAGTCAAAGCAATTAACCGGAGTTAAAGGCGATGATTCACGGATGTGGAAACCATCCACGTGACAATACATGAAGTCAAAACAAATAACCGAAGTTAAAAGTAATGATTCATGGAGTATGTGACAATACATGTAATCCTTGTTATTGACCGGAATCAATAACAATGTTTACACGGATGTATAATAATTAGTAATAATCCATAATATAAATATCATAATGATAAACAGGTATTATCCTTGTGTTATCAAAATAATATTTAAACCGGTATACATGCTTCACCTCCGAGTTTTAAAACAAAACATTTTAAAGAAAAGGAGGTTATGAGAACTCACCTGAAGTCCTTAGAATCAGTGTTCTCTTATAATGCGCGCTCACGTATGAAAACCATAACAACTCAATAACCTGTATTTATTGCGTATTGGTGTTCATGAGTATAAGTGTTTCATTTATCATTAAGTGCCCATACTTGTTTATATCATAAACTCAGAATTATTTATTAGCTTAATTAATTCCATTTAAGTTAAGATGTTCTACTTACAATCTTATTAATTTATCATCTTTCTAGGATGCTTCACATTTATTAATGTTGATTATCCGATATATGATGATCCTTAACAATATACACAAGTGATCTAGGTTGTAATGATGTCATCCTTATAACTTATGCATATGTACATACATAATTGCATACATGCATGATTAATTCAAGTGCCCACTTTTATTCACACTAGAAAATCTGGTTTGAGTTTACGCAATAGATACTCAAGATATTTACATAAAACATGTAAACTATGCAAAATTTCATAATTCAAGAATTATATAAGTGTACTTCTTAGTTTCTTAAAATTCAAATTAAAAAGGAGAGGTGGTGGTCTAGATCTATCATGCATGCATGGATACATCCTTACGTGTATCTATGCTTATATAAATATAGATATGCATGCCTATACACCGTGGTTTTATCCCTAACCCCTTAGTTAAACGAAGTTAATTTTCAACCCCCTAAAAGCAACGAACCCTTGTCATGGTGGTACCTAGGTTCGTCCAACAGCACACAGAGGGTTCGACCTAAGTTCAATTAGGTTCGGCTATGAGGAAGGCCAAGGTTCGTTGCTGTTACTCCACGAACCATTAGGTTCGGTTGCTGGCTAGGTAGGGTTCGTAGGGGGTTCGGTCACCAGGTAGGAAGCAAGGTTCGTTTGATCCTATAAGGTTCGCTCCATCATCACTTCGGCCAAAGGGTTCGCTTATCCTGCAAAGGTTCGGCCATAGCATGCTTCGGCTGACCACATGATGCAATAGGTTCGCCATGACTGAGGAGGGTCCGGTGGTCTAGACAGGTTCGTGGCCCTCCAACAAATCTGATGATGATGTAGGTTCGCAACATCCAGGGTTCGGCCACACTCAGGGGTTCGGCCAGTAGCAGTGATGGTTCGGCCACCTTTAAAGGTTCGGCCGACCTGCAACTCGAACTGTTCATCATCATCAAGATCGATTTCCTGCGGCCTCAAGGCTACCTATGTCTTCTACGTGTTCTTATCATCTCGTCTAAGTGTTTTACAAGTGTTTTAAGTCGATTATAACCACAATAAACTATATATTCGTGATTTACAATAAAACCGTGATTAAGTCCTTAGATTTACCTCGATTCGTTGATGAAGCGTGAGATATTCTTGTATTTCCTCGTTCTCCTCGATCTCACGAACGCGTAGGCACCGAAATCTCTCGAATCGGTTGAGAAACGAGTTCACGAAGCTAGAGAGAAGGTGGAGAAGAAGTGTGTGTGTGTGTTTTTAGAGAGAGAAGTGTGATGGTGAAAGTGAAGGGAGAAAACGCTTTCCCTTCCTTTTATCGCGTATGAATACCTCGTGGTCGGTCTCCTTTTTATCGCGATTAATAATTAATAAGTGCTCGGTTTTTACCCGGTTTTTAATAAAACATATGAAATGCGTAAAACGCTCAATAAATAAGTTTTGTTTTCAATAAAATAGTTTTTAAGTATAAAGTCGTTTTAATAAAAGATCTCCGTTCAATTTTCGTTAGATTAAACACTTAAATAAATTTATGCGTTTATTTCCATCTAAGGTTGTGATTTCTAATAAACGTTTTAAGTTCCCGTTTATTAATTTAATATCGTTAGATTTTATTTAATTATCTCGTCGAAACGCGTTACTCGCATACGTATTCGTAAAGATCGTCACCTTTGCGAATACGATGCTCGTATCGTATTTCGATTTGATTTATAATTTATAAAATATCGTTTTCAGTACATTATTCTTAATAATTATATTCATGTGAATCGTCACTCACGCGAATACATTATTAAGTTAATATTTCTGAATCAACATTCGCGTTTAAGTAATATTCGTAACCTCGCTTCGCGTAATTAATTCCCATTATTTATTAACTTTAATATTATTATTCCCAAACCAAAACCCACTAAACCAAGTCACTAACACATCCATGACAGACCGAAATATGCATATGTATAGGGCATATGTAAGGGTCAGTCGCAACTGCCCTAGCCACCGTCCCACCGCTATTTCGATAAACCATGACCATGTGTCCTTGACTATGTTTAGTAACCAAACAACAACCAATTTAAATCCCCTTTCTATTTCCAAACCAAATCCATAATCATCAACAATATAACTGCGATAAACTCTCTGGTTCTGTTTAGTTGAGTTACAACTAAACTTCCCATGGTTTACACGTATAATATGTTCTAAACATGTATACCAGTAACAGTGATTATCATTAATAATATCAGCAAATAATCCATCATCATTAATCATAATAAATCTCAGATCGTAACAGTACAATCGTACGGATGTACGGATGTACGGACGACCGGAAGTACAGTGATGTTACAACCTGTGAACTCACCAACCATCGTGTTGACACTTTTTCTAACTGGTATTCTCAGGTAACTAGCGTGGCAAGCAGGAGGACAAGAATGCACAAATTAAGGAACGAGCATTAAGAACTTACATGCATTCTGTCTTGTCATTTTGAAAACAATTTACTTTTATTCTGTTAAACAATGTTGTGTTAAACTATTTACATCTCCGCTGCATTTTGTCAAACATTTGATTTTCCGCTGCAATATGATATGAATCACTTTCCGCTGCAAACTGTTTTATTAAGTGTATGTGTCAAACGTTGGATTTGTAAACGCATATAGAGTTGTTCTATATGACCTTGAGCTGTGATTCTGGACATATCACGCCCACGTGGACTGACACCACGAGTGGGAATTTGGGGGTGTGACATCAAATCCTAAGACAATAATGATGATGCATGAGACTCCATCCTAGCATCCTATCCTCAAGTGCGTGCCTTAGTTACCTGAGAAAACATGCGAGTAAAAGGGTCAACACAATGGTCGGTGAGAGCACAGGTTTTTCACAAGCAGTAAACATCAAAATGTTTAAAGTAAGAGTTTTACAGATTTACATATCATTACAATGTGGTATCGATTGATAGCTAGTCAATACAGTTATATTATATTGTGGATGGTACCGAAGCTGACAGTTGGTGCCTCCCGCCATGCCCATCACAAGACTATGGCAAAGTGTTGGTCAATATTGCACTGTTCCGACCTCCAGTCGGGTGTAGTGGGGCTTGTCAGGCCCAATAGTACTATTCAAGATTACCATGCTAGGCGTTATGCTATTAACGGTCCGAGGAGTATCGTGAGGACTTTTAGTTGTGATAGGGGCCCACGCATATACATATAATGATAAAGCATGTCCATACGTAAATAAAATGAGTTGTTGTTCAAAAACAGTTGTAATGCAATGTTTTCTCCCCCAAAGGTAGAAAAGATAAAAAGGGGCCGTGAACTCACCTGATGAAGTAGTTCCGGTCTTATGTGGTGTTCGCGACTGCGAAAGCTAGCAGTCCTGCTAGTAAGCACCTATAATCATATAGGTGTAAGTATGTGTTTTGTGGTGCGTTATAGTCCATACAACTCCAAGTGTCGGTGTACTCAACCGAGTGTGTGTGTGTGTGTGTTGACTAGTGAGACTCGACGAATCGTTGGTGACACGATTGTTGTGTTTATGTGCCTCAATGCACACAAGACACCAAAATGCATCCTATGACTCTACTTGCACAAGTTACCATTTTTAAAAAGTTTCCCATTTAAGAAAGTGTGGTTATGAAATTCCATTTCATGATGTTAATACCTTTAATATGTTTATAAAATACATTTAAACCCTTAAAACATGTCGTTTGCGCATAAATCACCATTTATGTTGTTTTGCCCAAATAAAGTTTCCTTATTTGGAAAGTATCCGTTTAAAAGTTCGTTTTCACAAATCCAAGTTTCCAAATATGTTAAAAACCATTTCTAAACAAATTTCAATAATCCAAGTTCATCAAAACGTTTTAAAACATTAAAAGCCCTCTTTACAAAAGTTTCCATAAATAGTAAGTTTCTACAAAACCGAGTTTTTGACAAAATCAAATATCCCAATGTGTTTCTAAACACTCCAATATACATTTAACAACATCTAGACATGTCTAACATGTCTAGATCATTACAAATCCAAGACTTGCAACATAAAAGTTTCCTTTTATGGCAAGTGTACCAATACATCATCAAATCAACCAATAACTCAACAAAACTCAATCTAACATTCTAATACTTTAAAATCAGTAAATCTATAACATCTACACAACAAATCACCAACAAATTTGTGCACAACAACCGTATGGAGTTGCATGTGGGTTTTTACCCATTGAATGTACGATCTAACACTAGATAAACGTTTAAAACTACCTTAGATGACAAGATCCGAGGTAGAACAGCTTCTGGAGGTTCTTCGAGTGGTTGAGATTGGATCTTTCGTCGTTTCGATGGCCTCCCTAGCTTCCTCGTTGTTCCTATGGCTCCAAATCACTTCAAGGTTGCAAGGAAGAGCTTCAAGAATGTTACCAGGGGTCTTGGGTGCTGGTTTCAGAGGGATTTGGTCGAGGATAAGTGAAGAAAGTCGGAAGAATGAAAGAAGAACCGAGTAAAATGAGTTTGGGGTTGATTAAATAGAAAATTTGATCTGCATGGCCTTCGCGTACCGCGGAGGCCAATCAAAATTTTTCTTCGCGTACCGCGATGGGATTCGGGAGTATCGACTCCCGGTTTTCTTCGCGCACCGCGAAGACTTTCGCCAAGGGCTGTCGCGTACCGCGACAAGTCCATTTCCTTGTTTTTCGATTTCTTCGATTCGATTACGCTCGTACTCGATTCCTAACGTTTATCCTAAACGTCTAACACATATTTAGCACATAAGCACATAAGTTCGGTTATTGTTTGATCACCAACGTTCGTGAGACTCGTGTGTGTGTTTCGATAATTCCTTGAATTACCTTTGATGGTTCGTGTTTATGTGTTTACGAAGTGTTTGCACGCTTGATTAATCCTAATCAACGTGTAAGGCACAACTCAATAATAATCCAAATTATTGTTTTGTGTTTGTGTTTAGCTCATCTAATTAAACTCAATTAAATGAAATGCAACAAGTATGGATGTGAAATGAGTGTTGCAATTTACCTAAAATTGTCGGGTGTCACAGAATGATATGATGATATGTTGCTAGCATGATATGTGTATGATGCTAGGATGTTATGATGATATGATACTAGCATAGCCTGTTATGAGTAATCCTATGTTATGATGATATGTACTAGCATAGCATGTCATGATGAATGATGTTGCTCCCATATTCGTATGGGGTAAGTATGACGTTGCTCCCATATTCGTATGGGGTAAGTATGGTTGCTCCCGTACTTGTTACGGGGTAAGTATGACGTTGCTCCCATATTCGTAAGGGTTAAGTATGGTTACTCCCGTACTTGTTACGGGTAAATATGATGTTACTCCCATATTCGTATGGGGTAAGTATGGCTGCTCCCGTACTTGTTACGGGGTAAGTATGATGTTGCTCCCATATTTGTATGGGGTAAGTATGGCTGCTCCCATATTCGTATGGGGTAAGTATGGTTGCTCTTGTACTTGTTACTGGGTAAGTATGGATCTGCAGAACGCTTCGGTGGGTCAGATCAACGGTTATGGAGCCTTGTGCCGGCATAAGCCCACTGTTACGCTCGATAGCAGTGGTTGTATGATGATGATTAGGATGTTTATGTGACAAGGTTTTGGATTATGTGAACGAAATAATGTCTTATGTTAAATATGTTTTAACTTAACAAAACGTTTACGATGTTTTATGAAAACTAGAACTCACCAGCGTAAGCTGACATTTTAGCATGTATGTCAGGTTAAAGCTAAGGTAAGAAGAAACGTGGAGCTCGGGCATCAAGATAGGGAATCCGGTGGTGTTCGCAATCATTTATGTTTTAATTCAGACATTATTTCATGCATATTTGATAAACTATGTTTTAAATTCCACTGCTATCTACGAAACTTTTTAGTTTAAGAGATATGTGTTATAATGAAAACCAACCTCTAGGAGCCACCTGGGATCGGGGCCTCACATAGGGTTAGAATGGGTTACGGGAATTGGGTGAGAAAAAGGGGGGGAAAGAATTTGGGATTTTGACTTGGGGGTATTTTTAGAGGTATTCTTTGGGTAATTTTTAAAAGTTATTTTTGCACAAACCAAATATAAAAATTTTTGGTTTTCTATTTAAAAAGATACGGTAATCTAATTTTTTAAATTGAAGGGGGAAACATTTTTTTTTTAAAATAAACTTTGGGTCTGAAAATTAACACTACTGACGAAAAGAAAAGGAGGCAGCCCCTTGTCCCTAAAGACCTTCGCCCCTCGTTAAGATCAATTGAATGTTAATGTGAGACTAGCCTATTTGGTAGATGCAATGTCTCTTAGAAAGAACATTCTGGGTTCAAATTTAGACAAGAAAAGATTATTTAAGAGTAGAATAGAAGCATGTTAGTATTGCTATTAAAAAACAATTGAATTCATCAATGATTATCAATTTTACGGAGAGTTTTAGCTTAATGGTTGGCTATCTGTTTGATTTTTCAACATCTAGTCTTGGATCGAATTCAAACTAAGACATGCTTGCTAAGGCTTAGGGGTTTTACCAGTTAGGTTCCTCTTGTGGTGAACTCAGACGTATGCTCTAGAGTATTAAATCTGAGTCGACGATTGAAATCCCGTTTTAAGTGTCGTTGTTTCAAACCGTTAAGAAAGAAAAGTTATGAGCGATCTTTATTGAAAGTTGCTACATCAGGACTACTAAATAAATCCAAATTGAAACATCGATTTAAATCCATTTTATTCATATAATTGTTGAGTTACTCGTATTAACTTGCATTTTATTAAAATGTTATTTATCTCAACTTTTTATATGTTATAATTTTACTTATTTCAACCCGAAATAAAATATATGTTCAAAAAATTAATCCATTTATCTTTTTTTGTGTCAACATTGCCTAGTCTATGTAGGTGCCCACACGGGTTTAAGTGTTTAACTTATCTTTGTAAGATTGTAGGTTAACCATTACAAACCCGAATATTTAACCCAAAAACCATATCATAAATATAAATCTATACACTACATGAATGTTCGCGAGTTGACACAAACATGACTCGTTTGACCCGATATTTTTTATTTTTATTATTTTTTTAGTTTATTATAAAAAAAATTACAAGTATATAAGAAAAAGGATGAAATCTAATTATAGAAATTCCATGTTAGATTTTTTTAAAATTAAACTTTCGGTATTTAATACTCAACCAAATTAACATAAATAGATTAGACGAGTCAACCCGTAAACCAGGTTGGATTGACATAAACCGACCTGTGTAGCTATACAGATTCAACCCAAAACTGACCTAGAATAGGGATGACAATAGGTCGGGTTTGGGACGGGTTTGATCAATCCGAGTCTCATACACGATTATAAAAGCTTGTCTCATACCCGTCTCAAAAAATAATTATTATCAACAAAATGGTTAAAAAAAGCCATTGTAGTTGTCATGAAAAACAAACATATAAAAAGAAACAAAGTATATAATTCTAAATTTCAAAAGAAATAATAAAAAAAAGAAACAAGTTCTAGTAACTTCAAATATATATATATATATATATATATATATATATATAGATATTTATAATCGAGTATACGGGGCGGGTACACGGGTATATGAATAAATCCCAAGCCCGTTTCATACCTTCGAAAATTTTAAAAATTAATCTCATACCCTGCTCAATACCTATTGTCTATTGAGATCCGAAATACCCGTCGCATATATAGTGGCCTTCGAGTAAACACATTGGGCACGAGTTTTTTTTGCCATCGACCCGAATTGATTCATTGTAAACTCAAACCTTATAACCAATGTTTTCATAACTGGACAGGACGTCGAACCGGTCTCCTTACTGGTCAGAGGTCCAACTGGTCGGACCGGATTTAAGAACCGGATGAATTTATATACATTTTTTAAATATATATATATATATATATATATATCAAAAAAAATTAAAAAATATATATAAAAATATAAAAAAACGGTCCGACCACCGGTTCGCCGGTTCGACCAAAAACGGCCCAGAACCCCTAACCGGACCGGTCCGACCGGCCGGTCCGGTTTTAAAACATTGCTTATAACAATTTAATTGGAGCATGGGTGGGGGTGAATCTATTGACCAAGTCAACGATTAAAACGGAGTTGGGGGAGGGGTCAATAATTGGTACGTCGACAGTCGAGTTTAAAATTGAGATAGACTTAGTCGTCACGTCACCCAAATGTCAAAGAAAGAAATTGTTTATGATAAATTTTTAAACATCTGAAATCAAATGCAACAAAAATCAAGAAGCTACCAAAACACAATCGTCGGTGACTTTGATATCGATTAAAGATGAATTAACCACACAAACATTAAACACAAAAATTTGCAACAAAAACATTCACAAATAAAATCCCAAAGTCAGTTGTTATTGTCATCCTTCTGGAATGCATTCGGGTTTTGCTTCTTGAAATGAGGCGCGGTCAAGCTCATGCCAGGTTCTGCAACAGCATCCGGATATCCGGTGAACGACGGCCCGGTTTGAGACCCATCCCGTCTACCAACGTCGTTAAGCGACGGTGGTTGATCGTTAGTAGAGTGATAGCCGGTGCCGGAAGGCTGAGAAACCACGAATTGCCTCACATCTCCGATAGACGGTGGTTGACCAAATGAGGTATTATAAGGGTTTCGTAGACGACCAGAGAACGACATAGCGGCAACAACTTCATCTTGATTGTTAGCCGTTGGATTGAGGATGGATCGTGGGTTGGTCGGACCTCCGAGTGTCTGTGCATCGGTGATAGCAACGACATGAGGTGTTTTCTGGGGATTCATTCTGCAGATGGGTTTTGAATATGAAAACCAGAGGATGATGATGATGATGATGATGATGATGGTATATGTAGGTTGCTAATTATACCCCCAAATTAAGGAAGTATCCAAGAAATTAGACGATAAAAGCCAAGTCAACTTCAACTCACGCTCTTAGAAGTTGGAGCTTCCTTCACAAAAAATGCTTTGATTGATTCTAATTTATAAAATTAAATTAAATAAAATTAAGTAGGTCTTCCTTCTCAACTCTTGCGTTCATATGTTGTTGCTCTAATAAAAAAAAATCATATGAAATCTAGAATCGTTATTACAAATTCACAATATTACAATGCTTACACTCTCAAAATACAAAAAATATACGAATTTTTTTCCAAACAAGTGTTCGTACAAAACGTAATCATTAAATTGGGTTTATTGAAAAATTATTTACTAAAATAGTGTTTTAATTTTTTTTGGTTCTTTGAGTTCTAATAACATTGCTTAAATCTAAATCAAGAATGTCTAATTAATAAAAAAAATAATATTGCTTATCTAATAATTAATTCATCATTTTTATTAGGTTTTAAATGTTTGCATGATTTTTTTTTTCACTTTTACATTTATGTATGTTTCTTTTGCATGTAATGAAAATACCTGGCCTTATTTAGTTTAGATTTATTGGTAAATTTTAACGTATTTAATTTGGATTTTATTTACTATACAAATTAAATTATAATAAATTCAAAAATCATTTAAATGTAGATTAAATATCAAATCTATATTGAATTCCTAAAACAAATTACACTAAAATTAATCGAATTATATATATATATATATATGTATGTATATGTATATATATATATGTGTGTGTGTGTGTGTGTGAGTTAAAAAGGGTGAGATTGGTGAAAAGTATGAGAATGAGTATATGGTTGACAAGTAACATTTCTCCAATTTTATAAAAAGAATATTTTGGTCAATGTTTTTAATATTTCAAGTCATTGTGTTTAATGCTTTAAGACATTGTGTTTAATGTTTTTATTATTGTGTTTTATTTTTTATATCTTTTGTTATTTTGTTAATGTTTTTTATGCATTGAATAAATTGTTCTTATTTATTTTTTATGTTTTATTTATTAAAAATACATAATTGTGTTATTTCACCATTATGTTTTTAAAACTCATAATTTTAAAAAAACATAAATTTTTTAATTTTTTGAAAAATACATTTTCTTTATTGTATTTTATGTTTTGATCATTCTTTAATATATTAATCATTGTGTTTTATCTTCAGAACATTGTGTAATATATTCATCATTGTGTCTTATGTTCAGGGCATTGTGTAATATATTCATCATTGTATTTTATCTTCAGAACAATGTGTAATATATGCATCATTGTGTCTTACATTTAGGTCATTGTGTAATAGTCATTACTATGTTTTACGTTAAGGTCATTGTGTTATATACGATTATACGCATCATTGTGTTTTACGTTTAGATCATTGTGTAATATACCCATATTTATGTTTTACGTTCAAGTCATTGTGTAATGTACTCATAGTTGTGTATTATGTTCAAGTGGCTGCATAATATACTCATTATTATGTTATACGTTTAGGTTATTGTGTTTTACGTTCAGGTCATTGTTTCGCCAATATTATCTATAAAGCTCATCATTTTATAAAAAAATAGTTAGACACAACATCAAACAAAAAGAAACAATCGCAAACAAAAATATACATTAACAAACAAAAAGACACAATGACACACTACAAATATAAAAGGTGGAGGAAAACATATTTTTTTATATAACAATACTATACTCGTTTTAAAAATAAAAAAATACTCGTTTTTTGGGCGTATTTTTTTTAAAAAATAATATTGTATATAAAAGTTATGGCCGTTTATAAAAAAATGGGGAACCATGATAAAAAGTCAACAAAAGTGTATATGACTAAAATACCCTTCCACTAACTTTTTAATACAACTTTAATCTCAACTATTAAATTATGTATCTAATGGCTCACAATCCTTCTCACACTTTTCACCAATCTAACCCCTTTTTAAATTATGTATACAACTTTTTTTTATTATATACATGGTTGTAAAAGTCGCTAGGCGCTAGTCGGGCTGCGAGGTACCGCTTAGAGTTTAATCGGGATTAATTGAGATTAATAGGCGCTAGGCGGATTGGAATTTTTATATGTAATTTTATAAATATATATTATATACACACATTAATATCAATAATTTAATATAATACTTCAAATATATTAAAAAATAAACTTAAACATACTAAGTCAAGTATTTCAAATTACAAACTTAAACACAAAATTCAAAGTTTACAGATGGATTTCGATGTTTAGTGGCAGGTTTCAATGTATAAGATGTTGGATTTGATGTTTTAAAGACATATTAAGTATTTAGGATTGAGAAATGTCTTGAATAATCACTTCCTGGGTCCTTTTTACTCGAAAAAAGCCCAAAAAAACCAAAAAAAAAACAGGAAAAAAATATAGGCCGCCTAGGGCAAAATGGACAAGGTTTCTGGTCGCCTAGGCCGATTTTTACAACACTAATTATATATATATATATATATATACATATATATTTCATTTAACTATTTATTAATTTAAGAATTACTTCAATCGAAAACATTTCAAAGTTCTTTTGATAAAACAAATATTACAAGGTTTTTTTTTTTAAATAATAGTACATGTCTTCATATATATATTTTTTATTTAATTTGTTCAACGGATAAAAGCCAAATTAAATACATCATAATCTAGTGCAGTATAATTTTTATATATTTAATCTATATTTAAAATAATTTTTTCTTTAATTTAATTTGTTTAACGTATAAAAGCCCGAATAAAATACATTAAAATTTACTAATAAATCTAAACTAACTAGGCTGGCTGTTTTCATTTCATGCAAATATATGTATATCATGTAAACATATAAAACCTAATAAAAATACCAATGTAGAGAATGTGTAATTTGTCATAAAAATTGCACTTTGTGGTAAAAATTATCATCGCTACGTCGAAAAACCCAAATAATAACACAAATTTGACCTAACTTTAACAAGAAAAAAGTTTAAAAAACAATTTTGTGATAAAAAAAAGAGAGAAAACTTTAGGCTTTATGGCTAGATTCAAGATATCATACACACACAATTTTGTGATAAAAATTGCATATAACTTTTTTTAAAATTTTTTTAATTTCTTATAATAACATATGTTACATATCCAAACATTAAAAACGGATTTTTTTAAAATTATACTAGGTTTTCTCAACTCTTGTAGGTTTTCAATATATCATTCCCCTATATATTTGTAATATAGGAAATTTATTATGTGAAAGTAGAGGTGCTCAAATCGGTTTTTTTGGCCAAACCGGTTCGGGTCCCAAACCGAACCGGTTTCTATAGTGTGGTACACAAACCGGTTTGGGTCGAAACCGATTCGGGTTATAAACCGGTTTAAGCAATGGAGAACTCGAACCTACCAAACCGATTCGGGCCGGAGTGTAAACCGGTTTGGGCCAAACCGGTTTTTCCGGTTTTTTTTTTTTTTTTTTCTAACCCTTAAAACCTTAACATTTAATAAAAACTTAAACTAATAATAAAACCTAAACCTTAACCTTAAACTAATAATTAATAAAACCTTAAACTAATCAAATCATAACTAATAATTAATAAAAACCCTAAAAAAACCTTAAATTAATCAACATAACTAATAATTAATAATACATTAAACTAATCAAATCATATCTAATAATTAATAAAAACCCTAAAAAAACCTTAAACTAATCAAAACATATCTTTAATAAAACCCTAATAAACCTTAAACTAATCAAAATCATAAAATAATCATTACTAAAAACCCTAATATAACCTTAAACTAATCTTTAATAAATATACACATATAATACAATTTATTAGTTTAAGGTTTTATTAATAAGTATTAGTTGTTTTTATTAGTTTAAGGTTATATTAGGGTTTGTTGTAATGATTAGATTTATGATTTGTTTAGTTTAAGGTTTATTAGTTGTTTTTAAAAGTTTAAGGTTATAATAGGGTGTGTAGTAATGATTAGTTTATTATATGATTAGTTTAAGGTTTTATTAATGATTATTAGTTGTTTTTAATAGTTTAAGGTTATTTTAGGGTTTTATTAATGATTAGTTTATTATTTGATTAGTTTAAAGTTTTATTAGGGTTTTTAGTAGGGGGCTGTTAGGGAGACACCCGACTGGATCCTCGGACACCCTCAATACGGCCCGTAAAGCCCTTTACGGGTCGTATTGAAACGAATATTTCTGACAAAAGCTGACACGTCAAATCATAGGGCTGACGCAGGCTGACACGCAGTACATACGGGCCGTAAAGCCCTTTACGGCCCGTATTGAACGCCAATAATTTGAGCAGCGCAAATTATTTGATTTAACGTAATAGATGTATGCGTAAATTAATCGTTCGATATATATCTTCATGGCATACGTTATAATGCAATGCTTGAATCAAAAAATAAAACGCAGACAGGAACAATTTGATTTTCTAAACAATTAGGTTTTGGGGTTCTTTAACAAATTCAAACTCGTAAAGGTTTAACAATGTCGATGGGAGGCAACAACTTCGGTGATGAATATATGTGTGTCTATGAAACTGATCAGGTAACAAACTTATTCGTTTAACGGTTGTTAGTTTATAAAATCTTATACATTTTTTTTTCAGGTTTTTGCCGGTGTTGATGAACTTGTTGATTGGGCGATTGCTAGAGGGCGTGAAAATGGTTATGTGCTAGTTAGACGACGAAGCAAAACTAATGCAACCGGTGTAGTTATAAAAGTGTGGCTTAAATGCGATCGCGGTGGCGTGTATCACGGTGAACCAAAAGTTAGACGTACTGGTTCGAAGAAGACTGGGTGTGAATTTGAGCTGATTGGTAGATACGAGAGAAGTTGTGGTGGTTGGAAGTTGCGTGTGGTCAATAATGAACACAACCACCTAGCGGCTGAACAACTAGGCGGTCATCCATATGCGATGAGATTAAATGAAAATGAAACCCGTCTAGTTGAGCAACTGTCAAACCAAAACATGTTGCCCCGTGATATACTTGCAGCTGTAAAGGACCAAAACCCCGATAATGTTTCCAACCTCAGAAATATTTACAATGCGCGACGGAAGTCTCGTATTGGACAAAACACGGGGGAAACTCCAATTCAGGTCCTTTTTAGCACATTGCAAAGAAATAATTTTATTTACCAAACGCAAGACGATGCGTCGACAGATGTCGTGGAACAGATTTTTTTTATCCACCAGACATCTTATAATATTTGGCGAGCATTTCCTCATGTCTTGTTAATTGACACTACTTATAAAACGAACAAATACAACATGCCATTTGTTCAAATAGTTGGTGTCACATCAACACACAAGACATTTAGTGTTGCACATGCGTTTATAAGTAAGGAACGTGAAGAGAATTTTGTCTGGGTGTTACAAAACCTAAAAGATACACTTCAACAGTGTATGGAACCACGCGTTATTGTAACCGATAGAGAATTGGCTCTTATAAACGCATGTAGAAGAATATTTCCTAGTGCTGCCCAATTACTATGCAGGTGGCACATTTTTGAAAACATATCCAAACACTGCAGGCCTAGTTTTTCGCAATCAGACTGGCAAAAGTTTGGATATATGTGGTCGGTTGTGATTGAATCTGCAACTCCCGATATCTACGAGTATAATTATAGCCGACTACATGAATGGTTATGGACATCTCATCAGAGTAATGTTCTATTTCTCATTTTTAATTGTATTTGAGTTATATGAAACGTATTAATATGTGTTTGTTTTTTAGGGGTTATCGGATATTTGCAAGTAACATGGTTGCAAAAATACAAGGAAATGTTTGTGTCTGCGTGGATAGACAAAAACCGGAATTTTGGTCAACGAACCACCAACAGAGTTGAAAGTCAACATTCTCTATTAAAGAAAAGTCTCCATGCAACAAACAACACGTTAGACAACATTGTTGGGCATGTCATTCAAATTGTTAAATCGCAAGCAGAAGCTATAAACGAAAGCTTTGAAAGAAGCAAAATATTTCGTATGGCACATCACAACGATGATCAATTTGAATTGTTAAAAGGGAATGTATCTCATGTAGCTTTAGATCTGTTGGTTGGTGAGAAGGCAAAAATTCAGATGTTGATATCATCAAATTCATCTTGCGGTTGCCATCTCTTCACGAGTTGTGGATTGCCATGTGCTTGTCGTCTATTGAATAGTATGAATTAATTAAATTTAATTATATATTTACCTATTATTTATGTATAATCATAAATATTATTTTTATTCTTTTAAAACAGATGCTAAAGTTACACTGGATGAGGTAGACTTGTTTTGGCGTAAGCTTGATTTAAACCCGTCGTTACTTAACGAGGATGAAGGTGCTGATATTGATGCGCAATTGGATCGGGTCATACAACATATCAAGCTTCAACCAAATCCAGTTAAAAAGAGTATGATGTCAAAGGTTTTTAGTGCGGTTTTCCCATTTAAATCAATGAAAAAAGAACCCGTCGTGCAAACTAACACTCGAGGGCGACCAAGTTTAAAGACACAACAAAAAAAACAAGAGCCTGCCCGACATAGTTCATTCACAAAGCCAAAGAAAAATAAGCAGGATGATTCAACGGTCACTCACGATAGTCAATTGCAGCGTGCTAATTCGTATTCTTCAACGACAAGAATGCACGATTGGTCCAGGTTTTCTCAACCACAAGACGGGTTTTCGCAACCAACTGTTGGGTTATCGCAACCAGCATTTGACATCCCGGTACATTTAACTGATAACAAACTTTACAATTTTAACCGGTTTAAGGATCACATTCCTGACATCTTCCACCCATACATATCAAGAATACAAGACGTTGTTCCAGACGGAAACTGTGGCTTTCGATCTCTGGCTGTTGCATTAGGACTTCCGGAAACAGAATGGTTAACTATTCGTCATGCACTCCTGACTGAGAGTATCCAAAATGCAAACGTGTACATTAACGTCCTCCTTGGTGTTTTTGACGAAATTCAAGAATCCTTGAAATGGTCAAAACCTGAATTTGCTCCAAGGCGTTATTGGATGCAAATGCCAGAGACCGGACTTTTGATTGCAAATGCGTTTGGTGTGATAGTGGTTTTTATAAGCTTAGGCGCTTCTGTAACGATTTTCCCGCTATGGACGTCGCCTGAATTTCTCCAACCACATCGTATTGTGTCATTCGTATTTGTTAACGATAACCACTTTGTAATGGTTGAACTTACCGGAGATTATCCAATCCCGACACCAAGTTGGTATTGGTCAAGATTCAAAAGTCAAGACGCCGCAGCCTGGGAAATGTGGTACAAGCAACGCCTTGATTTGTATACCAATTGGTTGGAAAGCCATCGAAAACCACCGGGTTTTGTAGATTTAGACAAGTACGGATTGTAACTCGCAAATATATGTATTTAATCATTTTGTTGTTCTTTATAATAAGTAGTAATAATAATAATAATAATAATAATAATAATAATAATAATAATAATAAATAATAATAATAAATAATAATAAATAATAATAATAATAAATAATAATAATAAATAATAATAATAATAATAATAATAAATAATAATAATAATAAATAATAATAATAAATAATAATAATAATAAATAATAATAATAAATAATAATAAATAATAATAATAATAAATAATAATAATAATAAATAATAATAATAATAAATAATAAATAATAATAAATATTTTTAATATTAATAATAATATTAAAAATTACTGAAAATATTGAATTTTTATATTTATTTAAAAAACTATACGACTCGTATACTCCTTTACGAGTCGTATAGGGTTTGACTATATAATCACACAACCGCTCACAACTCGTATCCCAACCCACTGGGCGCAGCTGCAACCTTGCATGGTTGCTAGCTGATTATTTTGCTGGCTTTATTAGCCGTAAGGCTACTAGAGCTATTATGTGTGGCTCTTTTATCACACGTATAGCTCGACGTATCGGTCGTTTTTCGGCCGATATTAGAGATAGCATGACCGTGACTTACGCCTCGACACTGCTGGGGCGTAACACGGTCATGCTAATGGGTATAGCGGCCGACTTACCCCGTGTGGGTCTGCGATGGTCGCTGGATCGGCGCACAGAGTGGGTGCCGCCAGTCCCTGGTCCACAGCAGCAGCCGGGGGCACAGCCGCACGTACAGGAGCCCCCGGCAGACCAGGATCACGCAGACCAGCCACCGCCACCGCCACCGCCACCAGCACATCATGTCGTTGTTCGTCAGCCACGACTGCATCCGGCTGACGCGGCGATCTTACGCGACCTTGTTGGAAGCGTACGCGACCTTTCTGGTCGCGTTGATCGCTTGGAGGGGATGATGCGGTGGATGACGGAGCGTATGGCGGCATCTGCTGGCATGGATATTCCCGTCTTTCCAGGACCGGGACATCATCAGGATCCGCAGGATCCTGGTGGTCATGCTTAGTTATTTTTTTTTTATTTTGTCTTTTCTTTTTTGGATTTTGATGTATGGACACTACTTTAGCATTCGATGTATGTATTTTTATTTTGTATATATGTTGTGTATGGCGTGATTGTTTGTTTTATCTTTTATTATATAATTAAAAAATGTGCGTGATTGGGAAATATATAATAGATAGTTAACAATTTTTCTTAAAACCGTTTAACGTTATTTATATTCTGATAACTATTGTTTTAAAATCATTAAACACGATTACGTTAAAATAATTTTCAAACAAAACATTTAAATTTACGAAAAACATAACTAATTATGTTAAAAAAAATTGTTATTTATATTTAAACGTCACGATGTTAAAATATTTTTCAAACAAAACAAATAGACAAAATAATTAAATAATAACGTTAAAATACTTATTATTTTACAACAAAACGATTAAAAATGGTTACGTTTTTTTTCGAACAATTAAACGATATTATAAGTTACTTAAACACGTACCGTACGTGTTGCATTTAACAAATACCGGATTTCAAAACAAAGTACGATTATACGCTATTATAAACAGATATTATTTATAACTTAAAAATTAAATAACTAGACGATATGATATAACAATTAACGTTAAACGCGTACGTATACCGGAATTCAAACAACGTGCGGATTTTATAACACGTATATATAATAATATATATATCATATGTTTAATATATAACGTTAAAAACGTACGTATAGCGATTAATATGTGAAACCATTAAAATATATGTTTTAACCATTTAAAACAGTTAAATAATTACAATGTTTCAAATAAGTTAAACACGTACGTATATCGGGTGGAAAAACAAAACTTATTTTCTTTTCAGGTTTAAAAACGAGTCGTATAGGCCTTTACGGCTCGTATTCCGTTTTCAGCCGCCAGACATCTCACTGACATTTTCTGACACTCTCTGACGGCTTTACGGCCCGTAAAGTCCTTTACGGCTCGTATAGATAGGGTAGGTGTTGACTGATCCGTAGTGGGTGTCCAAATAACGCGCCCCTTTTAGTAATATAGTGTGTGATTTGATTAGTTTGAGAAAAGAAGATACAACATAATGAACAAATTGAAGTCAAACATAAATTAAATTACTTAAAGAGTTAAAGTCTTCAACGATTACAAAAAAACAAATCGTAAAACATAATGATGAAATACATGCGTCTTCTTCACGTTTAGTTTTCTTCCGAGTTTTCTCCCGAGCTAAGTTGATAAATGCAGCTTCTTCCTCGTCGGTTATTCCTTCCGACAAACCCGCCTCGACCTCCTCTTGCAATAGCTCGCTCTCGTAATCCATCTCGCCTTCAAGTGGAGACCTATCTTGAACTCTTTCCGCCGCATCCAAGTAATCCTTCAAGCAAATCGACATCTCTACTGCCGGAGGAGTGAGTCTTGTTCTTCTTAGTGAAATGACCCTGCCACTAACAGAAAACGCCGATTCCGAAGCTACCGTAGAAGCTTGGACGCTTAGTAGATCTTGGGCAATAGCGGATAGGATCGGGAATTGGTCTTCCTTACCTTTCCACCAAGCCAAGATATCAAAGGACATAAACTCTTGAGGAGTCATGCCCGACAAAAAGTCGGTGGCAATGTATCTTCCAAGTTCACTACTTGGAGTATTGCCTCTTTGCCTTTTACTATTCTCGTTCATTAGTAAACTATAAAAAGCGATTTGTGGATCGGAACTACTAGAACTTGATGCCGCGTTTCTCATTGTTTGGTGTATGGTTGATGTTGTTCCAAATTTTTGAACATAAACATCAAACATATTTGAAAATTGTTTGTTAAAAGTTGATTGCAATGTTTGAGCGTATAAAGGATCGTCATCAAGTAAATCTAAATCGTAACAAATTTTTTCAAGTAATGTTTCAACCCCCGCAACATTCACTTAAAGGTTTTGGTCTAAATGAAAATTCATTTAATTTTGAACTCATTAAATAAATTTGGTTAAGTACCAAAGGACTTGTTGGATAATAAACACCGGATAAAAATGTTGTTGCGGTTTTAAAAACATGAAGCATTTTGGCTATTTGTTCAATAATTTCCCAACCCGCCAGACTAAATGCTTCAACCCGACCCTTTTGCGCCAAATTATTATGGAAAACAATCAAGCTTTCTTTTTGTTGTATAGCTTTCTCAAACATGTTACATGTCGAATCTCACCTAGTTGTTACGTCCCAATTTGGACCTAGGTATCTAGTATTCGATTCTTTACAAAAACGACGATAATGAGTATGTCGTTTGGTTGAGCTAAAAACGTCGTGTAGCATTTATTTAAATTTATCTTTTGTATCTTCAATAGTTTTAATCCCGTCTTGAACCACCAAATTAATGATGTGTGCAACACATCGACTATGAAAAAAACACCTTCGCAAATAGGTTTGTATTTTAAAATTAGTTGTTGGACGGCACGCGTATTATTCGACGCGTTATCAAATGAGATTGAAAATATTTTGTTTTCCAATTTAAAAGTTTTTATAACTTTATCTAAAATATGAAATAAATTCGCACCCGTGTGAGGATAGTCAAATAACTCAAACGCGACCGTACGTTTCATTAATTGCCACGTATCGGGTTGTACCCAATGAGTGGTAACACAAATGTACGAGTCGGGTGAACCATGTGGAGCGGACCAAACATCACAAGTTAAACTAACGCCGGTTTGTAAGTTTTCAAAACCCAAAATAAGTTCATTTTTAGCTTTTTTCCACATTTTTAAACAATCCCTTCTAATGGTAGAACGACTTACGTGTGAGTAACGAGGTTGAAGAGTTTGTTGAATAAGTCGAGTTAGACGTGGGTTGTCGAAGTGGTTAAATGGCAAACTTTGTTGAATCACGAATTGCGCCATTTGCTCCCGAACCGCATCAACACTATAAGCGAAAATACTCCCGTCGTTCGACATCGTCGATTGACCTCGTGACGCTTTGTTCTTCAAAGCTTTGCAATACTTGAACTCGTGATGGTTTTTCAAAGTAGTATTCGCCTCGTGTTTGAAAAAACTACCACAAAGCTTGAAACGAGCTTTATTCGGACCGCTCGACATCTTACACAAATCGTAGTTTTTCCATATTTCGGGATTCCTCTTCGTAGGAATAATTTCAACAACTTCAAGGTTTGTTGAAGCATCACAACCAACGGGCATCACAACCAACGGAAGAGTTAGCACTTGATGAAGCCATTTGTGAGCGGGTTTGCGTTTTGAGAGTTTGGAGAGCGGTTTTTTGCGTTTGGAGAACGTTTTGAGAGCGTTTTTTGCGTTTGAGAGTTGTGTGATTGAACCTAAACAACCACTACCTATTTATAGTGAAGATATGGGGTCTAAAACACCAAAAGACACCAAAAAAGGTCAAAAATCGTCCCTAACGGTCAAAAAACGGTAACATAACGGTAATGTTAAAAAGTAGCCGTTGAAACCGGTTTGTAAACCGGTTTGTGAAATCGGTTTCTAAACCGGTTCGGTTCTTAAACTGGTGCAACGGTCAGAAATCCAAACCGGTATCAAACCGGCGGTTCGGTTCGGGGGCAAAACCGGTTTGGCCGAAACCGGTTTTTTTTGAATCCGAAATCGGTTTTAAAACCGGTTTTTCGACCCAGTCCGGTTTTTTTGAGCACCTCTATGTGAAAGCTCAGTCTTAGATAGTAGACCCTTAAACCTTATTAACACTCTCCATTTGGGATCTTCAAAAATAAATACATTATCAACATTAAACTATTTTAAAAATGGTTATTTTGGTCCCGGGTCAGAATGGTTTTGACAAAAATGGTTTCGGGTCAGTACGGGTCATCCAAAAAATGGTCAAATTTGGTCCGGGTCAGAACGGGTCAAATTTCGAAATACATAGTCTTGAGTCAAAACGAGTCATTTTTATCAATGTTAAAGATTGTCAAGTTGAAGATTCCAATCCATAATTCTATCATAAAGCAAAAAGTCAGCATGATAACATCCAAGGCCTGATCAAATGCAATTCAAAGTTTTGGGATAATGCATGATCATACAGAAAGTTAATTAAATTTAAAATAAACTAAATATTCAACTATATTAAGGAATTAAAAAGGTATATAAAAGAGCATCCGAATTCTTACTTCTCTAGCATCATATATAATTGTCTGCTTGTTAAAGAAGAACTGATGATAATTTACACATAAGAAATGATATTGGCAGGAGATGGAGGAACCACAAGTTCATCACCCATTTGAAGGTAAACACCATAGAAATATAAAATTAATGCAATTTGACAAGTTATCTTTAAAAAAATAAACAAAGATACTGAAATTCAATACAAACACTAAATTTTGTTGATATCTTCATCTTCAAATTTTTATATTAGAAAAAAATCATTAATCTAACGTACATGTATTTGACAAATCTCCAAGATGGTATATTCATGATTCCTTCACATAAATTAGAGCAAATTGCAAATAAGGTTAGAGAAGAAGGGCTGTGTTCTCCATCTGTAGTTTATATGAAAAGGTTGGGGCGATGACGTTTGGAAACTGGACAGAGGGTAGGAACCCTAGTACGAGATTGGAGAAGGAACTATAGCCCTAAACAGAGCAATCAAAGTAAAACAAAGATCAATTTCTTCAAACCATACCTGTACAAAAATCGATTTCTTCAATCTTCCGGTTATCCAATCTTCCAATCGATTTATTCAAACCAGTTCTCCCTTGGATGTGTTCGACGATGTCACAGTTATCCAATCGACATCATGATTTCAACGTGTGTTCTTCCTGCGTGATAGTCAAGATTTCACGATTTCAACTGGCGCCTTCTCCTTTCTTCACTTCGGTTCTTCAGAAGAACTTCTTCTTGCTAGGGTTAAGAGAACCCATGAATTTACTCTTTACCCATTCTGACCCGCCTTCTAAATTTGTTTTCTATATATTACCCATTCTAACCCCCTTAGTTTTTTTTATTGACATAGTCGGTTTTTAGTTATTACAAACCATTCGGTTTTCGGTTTTTCGGTTTTTTTGTCGGTTTCGGTTCGGTTTTTTCAGTTTTTATTTTACTTTTTTTTTTGTTCGCTCTTACGCCCAACATTGAAAATACAAACATGTTTAACAATTAATAAATTAATTGATCGAGCACCAACTAATTAAAAAACAAAATAATTACCACCATGTTCTTACATTTAAAAAAAATAAAAAGTAAATAACTAAATATGCAATAATTCTGATATTTACCTTTTAAAATGATAGATTTTATATAATCTAAATTTTTATCATCTCTAACGGTAGACTTTTTGTATGTTTTTTCCTATTAAATAAGTATGGAAATAGCAATATATATAAATATATATATATATATATTAATTTTTAAGAAATATTAAAAATCGGTTCGGTTCGGTTTTTATAAAATGAAAAACTGCAACCGAACCGAAAAATTCGGTTTCGGTTTTTTTCGGTTCGGTTTTTCCCGGTTATTCATTCGGTTCGGTTTTTTAGGTTCGGTTTTTTCGGTTAATTCGGTTCCGGTTCGGTTTTTTCGGTTTTTTGCTCACCCCTAAGTAAAATCCAGTTATCTCACATGTTCACTCGTTACGTGATGTGAACAAACGAGATGTGACATGTAAGAGTTACACTGTGATCAACGAACATTAAATCTACTTTATTTGATTAATGGTAATCACGAACAGATTTATAATTTATAATTGTTATAAATAATATAACTTTAGTTATTTATTTAATTAAACTATTGGGCTAGATGCCTAGATGTTATTTATTGGACCTTAAATAACTTGATTGTGCTTTGCCTCGAAAGTTATTAAGATGTATAGGATTAAAATAAATTAGATGAATCCTTAAATTGTAGAAGTTTTTTGAATCCATAGCATATAAAAGTTTTTTGAAGACATGAGAGTTAAATTTTTGAAGAGTTTTTGAAAGATTAAGAGCGTATGTAAGTGTTTTTGATTGTCTGTTGAATGAGTTTATATATGATTTAATTTTTTCGGCCTCCCAACGGTCATATAGCCGTTTTTATTTTTTATCTTTTTCCCCTTGGCTTCCAACGGTCACATGGTGAGTGCTCTCACGCCTTCAACCCTCACGCCCCACTCACACCTCATTACACATAGTCTAATTCCTTGAATGCCGTCGCACCACAAAGAAAAAGTGATTTCCCTAATTCTTGAATTCTTGATTGCCGTAAAACCACAAGAAGAAAACAACTTTCTTTCTTGTTTTTGCTGTTGTCGTACACCCAGACAAAAGGGAACCCATTCACAGCTTCCGATTAACCACCGCAAAACACAAACCGCTTTCACTGTGAATAAGGAACGCGTTCATGATCGTGCTTCTTGAACTTTGGTTTCCGTCCATAGTGTTAATTTTTCGGCCGAAATATTATTTTTAGATAAAAATAAAAATAGTGGTTTCGCTCTCCTTCGCTTCAAAAAATTAACATGTATTCCATGTTTCAAAAATTTCCGCCCATTCTCTTATATGTAACTAAAAGGGCATAATATTAATTTTATTATATGTAGATTAGATTAATTTTATTATTTGTATTTATATGTTTTATATACATAAAACATATAATGTATATATGTGTCGATAGCTTCTTGAGGGGCAAAAGTAAAATTGCACTAATTTTAACGTTATTTTACTTATTCAGTGAAAATAACGTTAAAATCGTTTCGGACGGTTGATCAAGCTTCATGAGCCGAGGGTCTCACTGGAAGCAGCCTCTCTACCCCTACGGGGTAGGGGTAAGGCTGTCTACATCTCACCCTCCTCAGACCTTGCCTTAGCATGCTAATGGCGGGATATACTGAGTACGTTGATTGATTGATATGTTTTATATACATGATTCTAATTGGGAATTTTATCAAGTGAACGGTTCGAAACTCTAATTCTGCTACATTATATTAAATGTGAATTTAATATACTAATTGGTCAAACTTGTTTTTATCTAAAAGTAAAACCGAATATCACGTTCTTATTATAACAAAATAATGAAATATAAATAATAACGATACTCTTGTTATTCATAGAATATAATTTAGTACTGTATGTAACATCCGGCCCCGTCTATCACCAATATTGTCCGCTTTACCCACTCGAAGCTCACGGTTTTGCCTTCGGTTCCCCGGGAGAAAACTTTCTAGGGAGGTCACCCATCCCTGGATTGCTGCAGCCCAAGCACATTTAACTATGGATTTTTCATGTGTCCCACAGCTAGCTAAGGTGTAACACCCTGACCGATAGCGGAAATATCGGGGCGGCACGAAGTGTAGATTGTTAAAGCACAAGGTATATAGATGTAAATAATTCAAACATTCAATACATTGCTTAAAATTCAAACCCTAACTATTACATCAGTTGAATTCAAGTCATTCAACATAAATAACTCAAATCCAAGCTCAATACTATAGCTAATTGGCATTGCCACTTGAAACATGTTTAAAATTAAGTGTCAACTACAAAGAGTTGATGAGTTATCATAGGTTTGATCATATAGCAAAATAGTTTAATAATAGATAAGTTAACACACATGATTACAAAAGCAAAATTCACATAGATTGTAAATGAACAAACATTAGATCATATAGTTAAGTTTGACCAATAGGGAACAATCACTGCGAGCTTTCCCCCATAGGAAAAACCCATCCCGAGTGGGTGGTCAATCCAATGGAATCCATTATTGCTACCAATAGATAAGTTGTAACATCCGGCCCCGTCTACCACCAATATTGTCCACTTTGCCCACTCGGAGCTCACGGTTTTGCCTTCGGTTACTCGGGTGAAAACTTTCCAGGGAGGTCACCCATCCCTGGATTGCTGCAACCTGAGCACGTTTAACTATGGAGTTTTTATGTACTCCACAGCCAGCTAAGCCGAAAACGCGTTGGTGATTTAATAGGCGGATCGTTACTTATGAGTCAGTAATCTCTCATGTTCACGGCCGATGTGGGATTTGCCTAGGATGTTACATACACCCCCTTAGGGACTCATCGTCCTCGATGAGGTTTGCCCCACCATCCCGTGTGAAACAGGAGTGACTCTGATACCATTCTGTAACATCCGGCTCCGTCTACCACCAATATTGTCCACTTTGCCACACTCAGAGCTCACGGTTTTGCCTTCGATTGCTCGGGTGAAAACTTCCCAGGGAGGTCACCCATCCATAGATTGCTGCAACCTGTGCACGCTTAACTATGGAGTTTTCATGTACTCCACAGCCAGCTAAGCCGAAAATGCATTGGTGATTTAAGAGGCGGATCGTTACTTATGAGCCAGTAATATCTCCTGTTCACGTCCGATGTGGGATTTGCCTAGGATTTATTGCTACCAATAGATAAGTTGTGATCAATGCAAGTTCAATAGATAAGTTCAAAACAACTAAGGCCATTTAAGTTAAGTTCACATGGTTTAAAGATAAGTTAAGTTCAAAGATACATGTTTCACCCCAAAAGTTCAAAACAAGTAAAAGAGAGGCTATGAAGACTCATCTAGATGGGTGAGATAGCTTTTGCAAAATAATTGTCAAGTTGTAGCTCAAGTTGTATCCCAAACACAATCACAATCAACTTAGATAGTTCTTCAAGTATAAGCTAATGTAGCAATGTCTCTAAGGAATCCCTAAGTTTAGATAACAATTGCTTTGTTTAAAGCGATATTAAATTTCATTGGGTTTTAGTGTAAAAATTTACATTTAATTTGTATTAAAATTTCTGAAGTTTGAAATTCTTTATTATGTAAACCTTTTAATGTTTTAAAATTATAGAAATTAAATGTTATAAATTTGATATAGTTTTAAAGATTTTAAATAACAATATCAATGCATTACCATGATTTAATAATTTGTAGCTAAGTTTAATAATATTGTATTTAAATTAAATTGATATATTTTTTATTTTTATTTTTTAAGAAAACTATTTATATAAATTTTACAAGTTGAAGCAAAGGTTCAAATATATGTATGTGTGTCTATATATATATATATATATATATATATATTACATTTATAAAAATATAAGAATTATTTGTATATTAAAAAGTATGGTTATGATTATTTGAAATATAATTTATCATAAGTTACTAACATACATATATAAGGTGTAAACAATTTTTATAAAAATAAAATATTCATGTAAGAGATACTTATTTGAAAATAATAACATAAACATTTTATATATATATATATAGGGGAAATATCAAATAAAAAGTATATTTTGCCTAAGAAGGCTAAGAAGGATTTTTAAAATCTCCAAAACCAACCCAAACGAAGTCCGATTGAACTCATTTCGATGGCATTGGAACCGTCTCATCGAACTCTACAATATTAGCTTTTAAGTTTTCGTTTTAACAACTAGATTTAGATTTTAGGTTTTAGGGATTGGTTTTTACCTTTTAAGTTTTATCTTTATGTTAAAGATTTGTTTTTTAAGTTTTGGTTTTAGTATTAGGGTTTATTGTTTATGATTTAAGGTTTGGGTTTCAGGGTTCGACAAGCCGGTTCCAATAATATAAAAATGAATTCAATCATGGTTTGTTTGAGTCGATTTTCAAGTTTTTGAAAATCCTTTTTAGGGTTCTTAGGCAAAATAGACTTTTTAGGAGAACCTTACCCTATATATATGTTATTGTTATTGTTATTGTTATTATTAAAATTTTTATTTTTATTTTATTATTGTTATTGTTATTATTATTCACAAGCATTGACCGGTTGGTCTACATCCTCAGAACGGAAGTTTGTGGTATCGTTTAATTATATAGTTAATGCTCTTATTTCCCCCCAATTCAGAATATCATAAATCGAGAAACCCTAGTTCTTTCTCGGTTAAATTCAATCGTATATGATAGCGATCGCCAAAGGAATCATAGGGCTATTGTTTGTAATCGAAAATCGAATAGAATAATGTACAAGTCACTAACCTTTATGTGCGTTTAGGTGGATTTCGAGTTGAGAAGTTAGAGTCGAGCGGTCGAAGGTTTGTTGGTCTTGATTCGTGTCTTTAAGAACATTTGTATTTGTGGTTTTTGATCACATAAAGTTTAGAAACAATCAATGGATTGTTTTGGCCGAGTTAATTGGGTTCTTATACACTTTGATTTTGAATTTCGATCATTTGTTCTTTATTTTGGAAGGTAGTTCACATGTTAATGGCTTTGATCCTCGTTTTAATTGATGATTGAAACTGATTAACGCGTTAGAACCTTCCTATTTGATCACAATCAAGTTGTTCTCACGATTAATCGAGCTGGCTTTGGAATCGGGTCGAACGAGATGTTGGATCGGGTACCATGGGTTGTTTGGGTGTAGAAGAAAAGAACTTTGGGAATATGGCAGAAACAACCCTCCTAGTTTTCTTCTTTATTTCCAGTTTTAAAATTTGTAGGATTAGTCCTTTAAATTTATAAAACTATGTTTTTAATTGTTATAAAATTTGTATATTGTATTTAAATTCCAATAGACTAATATAAATAAAGTAATTATATTCTTGTGAATTTTTTGTCATTTAAATTTTATTAAAATAAGATTATTTGTAATATTTATATATAGTTTATGAATTTTAATTATGATTAAAATACTTAAATTATTTTAAATGTTTCATTTATTTAATAAAATGTTTTGTGCTTAAAATTTTATAATTAAAATTTAGTTATTTGTTTAAGTTATCTATTTATAAATAAGTTCTAACTCTTATAAAACATATAATAAATTTATAAATATATTTAAAAATATGTATTTTGCTTTTAGCTTTAACTTGTAAAATTTTAAATAATTACATACATACACACACACACACACATATATATATATATGTATATTAAATATGTTTAAATTTTTTTTCTCATATGTATATATAGATATAACTGTGAATAACTCATAGATAAAAATTTCAAATGATGTCATAAATTATTTATTAAATATAATTGCTTATTACAATTTACAGGAATGTTGCATAAGTCAAAAACGCGTTGGTGAGGTAAGAGGCGGATCGTTCATGTTCACGGCTGATGTGGGGTTTGCCTAGGATGTTACAAATACCCCCTTAGGGACTCATCGTCCTCGATGAGGTTTGCCCCACCATCCTGTGTGGATTAGGAGTGTCTCTGATACCATTTTGTAACATCCAGCCCCATCTACTACCAATATTGTTCGTTTTGCCCACTCGAAGCTCACGGTTTTGCCTTCGGTTGCTCAGGTGAAAACTTCCTAGGCAGGTCACCCATCCCTGGATTGCTACAGCCCGAGCACGCTTAACTGTGGAGTTTTCATCTGCTCCACAACCAGCTAAGCCAAAAACGCGTTGGTGATATTAGGGACAAGTCGTTACTTAATTATGAGATAGGAATCTATCTATCACCCGATCGATGGCAGAATGCGTCGAGCGCGATTATGAATACTCAAAAGCTCATGGTGCTATTATAACGTTTGAATATTTAATGCATCAATATTACAAAACAAACACATCATTTATTGAATCAAATAATCATTACATGAATTTGAATATACAACATTTACATTTGCAATGCTAAAACATTGATTACAATTTAACTAGGTCACTAATTCTTATCCTATGTCTTCATCATGCTTCCTTATCATGTTACACATTCAAAATAAGAGTTTGTCAACTATTTGTATAATTGGTGAGATCACACACACAGCTTGAATAGTGCATCTAAAAAGGATGCAAACTATAGTCTAACTAGAATATGTATCGATCTTAAGCATAGCATGAATACAAGTTTGAATAAATAGAATAAATGAATATATAACCATAGCTTGTGTCCAAACAAGTATCCATACAAACAGTTAATTCAAGCATAATCATACTATAAATCAACATTTGTATTTCAACAAAACTTCTAGGTGTACTTTTCACCTTTTTCACCCAATGACAAAAGAAAATGCGAAGATGGTATCTAACACATCTTAGGCTACTAAGTACTAGTTTGCTTGACTGGTAACACACATAGAATCAACACATTGTATAAGCTTAGCATATAACGCATAAAACTAACTAGGTTTAAGGCTTGCATCGTAGATTGAATGAATAATAGAATGAATAAAGTTTGAATAAGATATATGTAACATCCCAAAAACAAAGAATGTAAAAGGGAGTGTGAAGAAACTCACTTGTTTATATTCTTAGCTAGTTCCAAGGTTTTTGAAATGAGGAGGCAAAGCTATCTACTCATCCTAAAGTTGAGTAACAAGTCTTAGCATTCTAATAGTTTAAAGTGAAACTATAGCATCCTAATGTAAGTCCTAGTTTAAAGAAATCTATGTTTGAATGGATACTTAGAATAACTAAACATATAATATTGATTTAATAAAATAGAATATCAAATGTATTCTTTTTTTATTTATCAATATCATTGTATGAATAACTAGACTAGTTGTTTAAGAATATTTAATAATATTCTTATAAAATATGAGATATTCATTTTATTTAATTGTTTGTATATTGAACATCTAAGAATATTTATTAGTTTTAATTTATAAGATTTATTTATTTGAACATTATTTATAAAATTTTAATTGTTCTTTTTTTAAAAAATAAAATAATCATTTTGAATTATCTTGACTTCATGTTTGAAAAAAAATCTTTTAAAGCTTAAATTTTAGTTTTAATTTTTGAAAATATTCTTAAACTTTGATTATTTAAAAATGATTGTAATATGTTTTGGCAAACACACTTTAATACAATATTCAATCATTTAATAAATTTTATAAAAGAATTTAACTTGAATTTATTTAAAAATTGTAACTGAATGTGTAAAGAAAGAATAAAAAAACAAATAAATAATAAATAAACTTTATGTGTAAAGGATTTTAAAACATTTTATTATAGTTTTTAAATACATAATAAATAAACTTTATAAAATAAATAAATTTACTTCTATTAAAAAATTTGTATTTAAATCATACAGAAGCTTAGAAATTTAGTTTTTGGATTTTTAAACATATAATAGAATTTTTATAATTCATTTAATATCTTATTTAATTAGTTTTTATTATAAAACTAATAAAATTTGGGTAAAAATTATATTAACTTGACCATAATACGTGAAAATGATTTTTAAGATTTTTAATATAAATTTTATAGAAAAAATGGGATGGAAATAAGGGATAATGCTCAAAAACCGGTTTTGGGGTAGCCGGCAAGGGTGGAACCCGGGCCTCTACGCCCCAACTCAACCATCTTAACAGTGTACTGAGCTTATTTGCCTTGAAGGTAAAGGATTCAGCCAGATATTATACCAAATTGAAAATCAGCACAAATTCCAGATGAACCCTAATAATCTTTGTGGTTCGAATTCGTTTATTCCGAAGTTTGTATGCCCTTGAAATGATAGGGCTTTTAATCCTCGTTGAATCACGAGTCTAATGGTATAAAGATTTACCTGTTTTGAGTTAGAATGAGGAGAGATCGAGTGAGTAGAAGGTTTCGGCCGTCCTTGGTCTTGAATCACAATCAGGAGTGTTCAGGAATGCTCGATTCTTGCTCAGAAACTTTCGTGTGATCAGAAGGAACGAAATGAAGTTGTTTATTTAGCTATTTAAGCTGGTTTTATTTGAATTTGATTTCCGTCGATTAGTTCAATATTTTAGGTAATGAATCCACGCGTTTATGCGTTTAATGGCTATAATTGTTGATTGACAACGAATTTAGTGTTCGAATAGTTCCCTAAAATACCGACGATCGAGCTGGAAACCATCTGGATCGAGCTGTCACTCGAATGGGTCACCGTGGGTTTGTATTTCATGTTAAAAAAACTATTATAAATATTTATAAATCTTGCTTTAATGTCTTTATAAATATCAAAATTTTATTATTGTTATTTATTGATTTGTTATTATTATCATTATTATTATTATTATATTATGATATATATATATATATATATATATATTAGATTATATAACCAATATATACTTATGTATATATATACATTAGTTTTCATAATCTTATTATTTAAAATTTGACTTATAACTTTTTAAGATAATTATTTTATACAATATATTTTTCCAAGATAATTAAATTATTATTTGTGTAACAAAATAGTTTGTTTAAGTATATATATATTTATTGAGTTATGAATGCAAACGTTTCAAAGGATACCGAAAGCTTTGTTTTATTATAAATAAAAGATGATTATTTTAATCGAATTCGTAACGAAAACCTCGGGGATTACACTATACCGGTTACAAGACTAAAATAAAATAATATAAGTTATGAATTTATATACCAAACTTGTTTTGAACAAAATCTTCGTTGGATACAAATTTATATACCACTTAATAAGAGGGTTTTAAGTGTTTAACTTATTATGTTTGTAAGATGGTAGGCTAACCCACTACAAACTCGAATATATAACCCAAAAATTGTGTCATAAGTATAAATCTAAACACGACAAAAAATATTCACGACTTGACACAAACATGACCCGGTTGACCCGAAGTGTTTTATTTTTATTAATTTTTAATTTTAAAATTACAATTTTAAATTAGACTTTAGTATTAAATAATCAACCAAATTAACATAAATAGATTAACTGGGTCAACCCGTAAACCTAGTTGGATTGACGTAAAGCGACCTGTTTAGCCTGAGTTCATTCACTGTAAACTCAAAACTTAAAACATTTTCATTTTCATTGGAGCATGGGTGGGGGTGAATCTATTAACCAAGTCAACGATAAAACAGATTTGGGGGAGGGGTCAAGAATATATTTTTTGAACGTCAAATTTCATTAAACCATCAAAAAATACACCAAAAGAGCCAACAAGGTGCTAAGCTCCCACACCACCAAATACAATAAAATTTACAGTGATCAAAATTAGAAAGAAAAAGAACACCACTCCTCCCAATTCAGCATCCGCCATTTTGCTCTATGTTTAACCCAAAGATAGCTTAGCATTTTAACCTCCTCGAGTAACTGTTGGTACGAACACCTCCTCTTGTTGAAGACATCATTTCTTTCTTTCCAAATACACCATGGTTGTTAATACAATGGCATGTATTATCTTCCTTCTCTTACCACTACCATTACGATACTTATATAACTCCAAAAAATCCTTCATTGAAAAGGCAAAAATGAGTTGTAACTTGCACCATGTGGCTATGCCCGTCCATACCATCAAGCTATGTAACAGGAAGAAAACAGGTGGATCACCGATTCGTTACAATCCCCACAAAGCGGACAACTTTCCCCTTCAATGCGTACACCTCTTCGGACCAAAGCTTTCCAAGCCAGTAAATTAACTTTTATAGGCACCCATTTACTCCAGGATAACACAGTCTAGGCTCTAACTCTCTATCCTTAGCACAAATTGAACGAAAGGAGCTGACTGAGAATTAGCCATTCTTATCACCATCCCATAACCATCTATCTTCACCTGCATTAAAATTAGCTTGCAAAATCATTTGATTACAAAGGGTAAGATCCTGTTGTTCAGTCGTATTAAAACTCCGCCTTGTCCAATTCCAATTTAATTGTATGCCTCCCCCTTGCCTCACCACTCGTTCCGAAATGAAGCACGTCTTATCTCTTTCCAAAACATATAATGCAGGAAATACTTCAGCCAATGGTCTATCTCCCACCCAAACATCTCCCCAAAATTCCACCTTATTACCATTTCCAACGACCCCTTTGATTAATCTTTGAATATTATTATTACAACCCTTTAGATAGGAATCGATTCTCGTGATATTCTTCCAAGTACCCGATTGTATATTTTTGCATGGGAGAAAACCCGGAACCCGTACTGATGAATGCAAAGCATTGATAGCCCTTCGCCATAGCTTATCCGGTTCCTTTTTATACCTCCACCACCACTTAGCCAATAAAGCCAAATTAGAATCTCTGAGATTCCCCACCCCTAATCCACAATTTCTTTTTGATATCTTAATTGTCTCCCAATTAACCCAATGCATTTTTTTTCTTCTTCGAATACCCGAACCCGCATCCACCCCATAGAAAATTTCTTCTCATTTTATCAAGGGATTCAATGACTCCAACCGGAGCCCTAAAAAGGGAAAAGAAATATAATGGCAATGAGCTAAGCACCGATTTAATCAACGTAAGCCTCCCCCCATGGACAAAGTAGAGGCCTTCCAATGAGAGAGTTTCTTTTCAAACACATCTAGTACCGGTTTCCACATATGTATCCGGTTCATGTTTGCACCTATAGGAACCCCCAAATACGTGAAGGGGATTTGAACCTCCTTACAGTGTGGATAGTCAGCCAAGGATGCCACAACCCCATCTGGCATATTGAATCCAAATAAGCTGCATTTACCAAGGTTAACCTTTAACCCCGAAGCCAAGATAAAAACATTTGAGAATCCTTGCCAAATTCGCAATGTTAAATCTTGAAACTACACCCAACAGAATAACATCATCTGCGTACATTAAGTGAGACATAACTGGACCACCATTAGGTAATTGTATCCCCCCAATAAACCCCAACTTTAGTAGCTCTATTTATTACGCAATTAAAAGCTTCCATTGCAATAATAAATAAGAACGGTGATAATGGATCACCCTGTCATACCCCGGGGGGGGGGGGTCAAGAGTTGGTACGTTGAGTTAAAAAATAAGATAGACTTAGTCGTCACCCAAATGTAAAAGAAAGAAAGAAAGAAAGAAAAAATAAGAAAGAAATTGTTTATGATAAATTTTTAAACACCTTAAATCAAATGCAACAAAACCAGGAAGATACCAAAACACCATCGTCGGTGATTTTGATATCGACTAACCACACAAACATCAAACCCAAAAATATGCAACAAAAACATTCATAAATAAAATCCCAAAATCAGTTGTTATTGTCATCCTTCTGGAATGCATTCGGGTAGTGCTTCTTGAATTGAAGAGCGGGCAAGCTCATGCCAGGTTCTGCAACAGCATCCTGATATCTTGTGAACGACGGCCCGGTTTGAGACCCATCCCGTCTAACAACGTCGTTAAGCGACGGTGGTGGACCATAACAATACTTATTGCCGGTGCCGGAAGTTTGAGATACTTCGATTGGCCTCACAGCTCCGATAGACGGTGGTTGACCAAATGAGGTATCATACGAGTAATTTTGTAGACGACCAGAGAACGACATACCGCCAACAAATCTATCTTGATTGTTAGCCGTCGGATGGAGGATGGATGGTGGGTTGGTCGGACCTCCGAGCGTCTGTGCATCGGTGACATGAGGTGTTTCCTGGGGATTCATTCTGCATATGGGTTTTGAATTTGGAAACCAGACGAAGATGATGATGATGATATATGTAAGATGCTAATTACACCCCCAAACTAAGGAAGTAGCCAAGAAATTAGACGATGAATCCAAGTCAACGTCAACGTCAACGTCAAAGGGAACGCAGCGAGTTCTTTGACTTGTTCATTCAGCTCTTTGAAGTTTTAACTTCCTGAAACAGTAGTCTATTTGTCACGATAATTTAAAAAAAAGTTAGATCTTCTCAAAATATAATTTGATTGATTTTCTAATTTATAAAATAAAATTAAGACTTCCTCTCGGCTCTTGCGTTGATATGGTGTTACTCTGATTAAAAAAAATCATAAGAAATCAAGAATCGTTATCCCAAATTCGCAATATTATAATGCTTACACTCATAAAATACAAAAACATAAAAAAAACAATACATTGGAATTTTTTTCCAAACAAGTGTTCATACAAAACTTATATATTAAATTGGTGTTGTTGAAAAACTATTTACTAAAATAGTGTTTGAAAAAAAATTGTTTCTTTGAGTTCTAATATTATTGCTTAAATCTAAATAAAAAATGTATGATTAATAAAAAATAATATTGCTTATCTAATAATTAATACATCATTTTTATTAGGTTTTAAATGTTTGCATGATTTTTTTTTTCACTTTTACATTTATGTATGTTTCTTTTGCATGTAATGAAAATACCTGGCCTTATTTAGTTTAGATTTATTAGTAAATTTTAACGTATTTAATTTGGATTTTATTTACTATACAAATAAAATTAAAATTAATTCAAAAAACATTTAAATGTAGATTAAATATCAAATCTATATTGAATTCCTATAACAAATTAAACTAAAATTAAATCAATCGCCTTAAAGATATATAAATATTTCATTTAACTATTTCTTAATTTAAGAATTACTTCAATGGAAACATTTCAAAGTTCTTTTATAAAAACAAGTATTACAATGTTCTTTTTTTTAAAAAAAAAAAATAACAGTACATGTCTTCATATGACAATTTTTTTATTTAATTTGTTCAACGGATAAAAGCCAAATTTTATACATCAAAATCTAGTGCAGTATCATTTTATATTTAATCTATATGTAAATATTTTTTTCTTTAATTTAATTTGTTTAACGTATAAAAGCCAAATAAAATACATTAAAATTTACTAATAAATCTAAACTAACTGAGGCTGGCTATATTCATTTCATGCAATATATGTATATCATGTAAACATTTAAAACCTAGTAAAAATGACCAATGTCGAATGTGTAATTTGTCATAAAAATTGCACGTTGTGGTAAAGATTATCATCGCTACAAAAACCCAAATACAAACACAAATTTGACGTAACTTTAACAAAAAAAAGTTTAAAGACAATTTTGTGATAAAAAAGAGAGAAAACCTTATGTTTTATGGCTAGATTCAAGATATCATACACACATATATGTATGTGTGGAAAGAATAAATAAAAACTCATTTGAGTTGAGAAAACCTGTAAAAACCAGTTGTAACTTTAAATTCTTTCTTTCCTTTTTTTTTGTGTGGATACATGTAATATATGTTGTTATAAGAAAATAAAAAATAAATATAAGTATTTATTACACATGTGTTATAGAATAACATTTCTGCATTGTGCAATAATAAAAACCAAATATGTAACATATGTCTAACAAACTCATATAACTTTTTTTTATTTTTTAATTTCTTATAATCACACATGTTACAAATCCAAACATTAAAAATGGATTTTTTTAATATTACACTGGATTTTTAGGGGGTTTCTTTAACTCTTGTAGGTTTTCAATATATCATTCACTTATATGTTTGTAATATAGGAATCATATTATGTGAAAGTTCAATCTTAGATAGTAAACCTATAAACCTTATTTACACTCTCCATTTGGAATCCTCAAAAATAAATATGTGATCAACATTAAACCATGTTAAAATTGATTTATTTATTCAATATATATTTTTTTTCAATTTCAATAAGGAAAACATATTTATTTTCAAAATTTTAAATAAAGGGTCCTGATAGAGTTAATGGTTTCTTTTATAAGATTGAATTTTCACATACACAGTACAATCTAGTATCTAGTAGGGTATAGAAGAAGCAAGATAAAAACAAACATTACTTTTATGTTAACAGAATTAAGAAGTTGTTTTTAAATACATTATGAAACAATGTATGCTATAGCTAGATCAAATATATGAGGTAAAAAAACAGAGTTATTTAATTTAGGCTGGGAGATATATAAGTATATAACTAGGGGTAGTCCAAAGAATCCATAAAAAACTAACTAACATCCAACAAGGAAAATATCACAGATAAGTATATAACTTCTTGGAGAGCTAGGAGTTTTTTCAGTGTGAGTTTCCTCCTAGATGGTGCAACGGTTCCTCGATTCGGCACTCGCCAACGCCCGGCTTTAAATGTTTCCGGGGGTTGGTAGCGGTCTGTGGTCGCAACGCATGGGTTGTTGGGTCCGAGAACTTGTTTAGCTGTTCAAAAAAAAGTATATAACTGTTTTGTCATGAGAAGTATCAAATGGAATTGTCATATTTTTATTGGACGGTGCACCTTTTGTTTACAGCTTCTTATGTTGGCAACAATGATAGGTGCCCATTAATAAAAGGTGTTTAAGTGATTTAACTTATTATGTTTGTAAGATGATAGGTTAACCCACTACAAACCAGGAAATTTTGAAACATCTGAAATCAAATGCAACACAAACCAGGAAGTTACCAAAACACCATCATCGGTGATTTTGATAACGATTAATCACACAAACATCAAACCCAAAAATATGCAATCACAAATAAAATCCCGAAATCAGTTGTTCTTGTCATCCTTCTGGAATGCATTCGGGTAGTGCTTCCTGAATCGATGTGCGGGCAAGCTCATGCCAGCTTCTGCAACAGCATCCGAATGTCCGGTCAACGACGGCCCGGTTTGAGACCCTTCCCGTCTACCAGCGTCGTTAAGCGACGGTGGTTGATCATAAACATAGCTATTGCCGGTGCCGGAAGGTTGAGAAACCACGATTGGCCTCACAGCACTTTCAGACGGTGGTTGACCAAATGATGAATTATACGAGTTTCCTAGACTACCAGAGAACGACGTCATACCGGCAGTTAATCCATCTTGATTGTTAGCCGTTGGATTGAGGATGGATGGTGGGTCGGTCGGATCATCGACCGTCTGTGCATCGGTGATAGCATCGGGACCATCGACCGTCTGTGCATCGGTGATAGCATCGACGTGAGGTGTTTCCTGGGGATTCATTCTGCAGATGGGTTTTGAATATGGAAAGAAGAAGAAGAAGAAGAAGATGATGATGATGATATATGTAAGCTGCTAATTTATAAGGAAGTAGAATAAGAGGATGAAGCCAAGTCAACGTCAACGGCAAAGGAAACGCAGCGAGTTCTTTGACTTGTTCATTCAGGTCTTAGCAGTTAAATATATATAAATATTTATTTAAATGTAGATTAAATATCAAATCTATATTGAATTCCTAAAACAAATTAAACTAAAATCAATCGTCTTAAATACATATATATATTTCATTTAACTATTTCTTAATTTAAGAATTACTTCAATGGAAAACATTTCAAAGTTCTTTTGATAAAACAAATATTAAAAGTTTTTTTTTAAATAATAGTACATGTCTTCATATAATATTTTTTTTGATTTAATTTGTTCAACGGATAAAAGCCAAATTAAATACAACAAAATCTAGTGCAGTATAATTTTTAATATTTAATCTATATTTAAAATAGTTTTCTTCTTTAATTTAATTTGTTTAGCGTATAAAAGCCAAATAAAAGACATTAAAATTTACTAATAAATCTAAACTAACTAGGCTGGCTGTTTTCATTTCATGCAAATATATGTATATCATGTAAACATTTAAAACCTATTAAAAATACCAACGTAGAATGTGTAATTTGTCATAAAAATTGCACTTTGTGGTAAAAATTATCATCGCTACGTCGAAAAACCCAAATACAAACACAAATTTGACGTAACTTTAACAAGAAAAAAGTTTAAAGACAATTTTGTGATAAAAAAAAAAAAAAGAAAGAGAGAAAACCTTAGGTTTTATGGCTAGATTCAAGATATCATACACACTCAAATATATGTGTGTGTGGGAAGGATAAATAAAAACTCACTTGAGTTGAGAAAACCTATAAAAACCAGTTGTAACTTTAAATTTTTTCTTTCTTTTTTTGTATGGATACATATAATATATGTTGTTATAAGAAAATAAAAAAGAAATATAAGTACTTATTACACATGTTGTGTTAGATAATAACATTTCTATATCGTGTAACAATAAAAACCAAATATGTAACATATATGTCTAACAAACTCATTTAACTTTTTTTTATTTTATAATTTCTTATAATAACACATGTTACATATCCAAACATTAAAAATGATTTTTTTTAAATTACATTGAATTTTTAGGGGTTTTCTTAACGCTTGTAGGTTCTCAATATATCATTCCCTTATATATTTGTAATATAGGAAATATATTATGTTAAAGCTCAATCTTAGATAGTAGACCCTTAAACCTCATTAACACTCTCCATTTCGAATCTTCAAAAATAAATATTTGATCAAAGTTAAACCATATTAAAATTAATTTGTTTTTTCGAAACCTAAATTTTTTTATTAAATTTTAATGGGGAGAACATATTTATTTTCAAGATTTCAATAAAGAGTCTGTATAAAGTTTAACATTTTATATTCAACGTATCTTTAGTTCTTCTTTTTAAAACGAAAGATCTTTGTTTTTTTTATAAAATATCTTTTGGAGTTTCACAAGTCAATCTAAAAATTATATACCTATTTTAATAAATAAATATTTATAGACATGCTTCAAAAGTACGTCAACTTTGATTTCTCGTATTTCTCTCTTATAAATACATCTCATATATTTAATAATATTAAATATTATATATACTTTTTATATATTTTTAAAATATAAAAAGATTTTAAAAAAAATTTAAATCAAAATTATTATAAAATATAAAATTTTCAAAAACAATTTTTTAGGTTGAAATGTTTAAGACACAAACTTTAAAAAATTAGCATTTAAAAAATAATACTATTATTTTAATACTTAAATTATAAAATTATACTGTAATATATATTTAGAATTTGTCTAAATTTTCATTAATGAGTATGTATTATGTTTATTTATTCAATCTGTGTATAATACATCTAACATACAAAACTTGCCTTTAAGTAACTTGCTTTTCAAAGGGTTAAAAAAAAATTTTCTAATATCTTTAATCAGTTCCATTTTCGCTGGCCCACCCAACACCTCAATACCAATATGGGTCAGACTACAAACGGGCTTCGGCGTATCAGTATGTGATATTGTGATTGTTATTAGGCCCAACAACTCCATAATAGAATTTAAGATTACTGAAAATAGTTTTAAATTTACCGTTTCAAATTATTTAAAAATAGTATTTTTTTTTTCCAAACCCATAATTTATATATTCATTTACAAGCTCCTCAAAAATATGCTGTTGCATGATTTTTTTATGAATATATGGCTAAGCTTTTCAAAAAATACTAATGCCGAAAATGAGTGAAGGTATAAATAAAATTTCAATCATTTTTTTCTGGTTTGGTATCAGTATCGAAAATAATGATAAAAAAACAAAGGATGAATACAACAAACATTAAAAAGAAAACTTGTACATGTACGATAGTATTCGATCAGTATCGTTTGATACGAATATCACTATGGTATCAATACAGCGGACAAAATGTTCGCCCTTATCCTGTCTTGTCTTTTTCTCACCTTTTCTTAGATTGAAGGCAACGCGCACGTAAGGCCTTTTGCACGTCCTACGTGACACATTCTTCTCTGGTGGATGCATTGGAGCACCACGCATGTTCCCCTCCTTGCACTTCCGGAAGTGCACTCAAGTGCGGTGAGAGAAGATGATCCTCCTCTTTAAAAGTCATTTTTTTAAAAAAAATGGAGAGAAAATGCATGTGTGAAGGATGTGTTAGAGTTAAAAAGAGGAGAGGGAATACACGTGAAAAGAATAAGTAAAAAGCTGATTTGGCAGTGATGACTAGGATGCATTGCGGGTAGTCTTAAGCCCAACATTTTATTTCAATAGCCCAAAGCGTTTGCTTTATTTTCTTACTTCAGTGATAAGACTAACAAAAAAACAAACTTATCCTGTATATTCTTATTTTTCAGTAGGGTTTAAAGAAAAGGATAGACACAAACCTCACCCATATCTCAATTGGGATAGAGAGGCTGCTCTGAAAGAGTCCCCGGCTCAAAGTTATCGTTTGAAGTTTATGATCCCAACATTTTTAACGTTATTTTCTCAAAATAATAAAATAACGTTAAAATTATTGCAATTTTACTTTGACCCTTGAGGGACCATACATGTATACATTATATGTGTGCACCGCAAAATGGGGCTTAAGTGATAAGAATAGTTCGGTTAATTTAAAGCATTCAAATTTCAAACAAAACAAAATTAGATTTAGACAAGTTTTTAATATTTAATTTAAACACAACCTGTAATATTCGAAAAATTAATAACATTATTAATAATGATAAAATATATTATATTTGACCCTGATCCGTTTTTAGCAAAACTTAGGTCGAAACGTAGATAATAATGAGTAGATGACATTAACATACTTGAAAGTTTTTAAAACATTGTATATTAAGAATTATTTAAAAACAAAAACTTAACTTAACTAAATTAATAATAAATAATAATAATAATATGATAATAATAATAATAATAATAATAATAATAATACTAATAATAATAATAATAATAATAATAATAATAATAATAATAATAATAATAACAACAACAATTAGTAATCCTAAAAATCTAGAGAGTGCACGTGTGAAGTGAGTCATCAAACAATCTTCATGAAGAAGATATCTTCATGAAAAGAAAGAACATCACAAAGCAAAAATAAGCCGACGTACATCAAGTCGGTTAAACCAATTATATATATGGTTTCTTGGTTTTAAGTTCATACTTTTCAATCATTTCTTTATTAAAGTTGGAACATGTTTAGGAGGATAGCTTGTGTAGTGATTCTAATCTACAGTTAAGGTGCGGATAGTCTAATGTCTTTCTTTTGATATGTGCCAACTGGCCTTCGGGCATCTGATTCTTATTAATGTTTCGTATTAAGTTTTGTTAATCTGATTTTATTCTGTTTCAAATTATGTTGTTATGTTTTATGTTTCGCATGACCTTTTATTACAAAAATATGTTTTGGAAGTTAGAAGCGTTTTAAAAATATTTTATATATTCTAAAAATGTTTATGAAATTTGTTATTTATATACTCGTGAGTTTACATGTTTGTGAGTGTCACACCCCGAGCCGGCGGGGTTGGATCGAAGTCCCCGTCGGGCGGAAGGTTCTCGGGGCGCGATATCGTGAATGATAATCGTGATGATCAGATTGTTTACATAGCATCAATGTTAAGAATAATTAAGCACAATAAAACATTAACTAAGATTACAAAGTTAAATTACATTTGACAATGTTTAATAATTTAACTAAGTAAACCTATCCAAAATAATCAAATATATCTATCTTGTAACTGTACAGGATATCAAAAGAGATTCATATTGATTTCAAAAGATGTGCTTCTTCAAAAGTCAACTAGGATCTATATCTGGGCATCCTAGTATGTAATCATGTATCTTAGCTTAATCATGTGCATCACCTGAGAAAGCATGTAAGAAAACAAAGTCAACACAATGGTTGGTGAATTCATGTAGTTTTATGTAAAAATAGTTTGAAAAATCCTTTGAATGAAAACCTTAACCTCACCATTAACCACATATGCCATTTGTTTCAGTATGCTTATATATAGGGCATATGTAGGGTCGAACTTACCGTCCGCCCAGCCACCGTCCCACCACATACCAAACCACATGATATATTGTTCCTGATGATAATTAAGCATTTCATTCTACATCCTTGATTTCATAACATTCGATTCATTGAATTCGATTACCCTGTAATTGTTTACCTTGATTCCCTGAATGACAACCTTAACCTCACTAAAAACCACATATGCTATCCAACCAAGTATGCTTATATATAGGGCATATGTAGGGGACAAGCCCTAGCCACAGTCCCACCACATACCAAGCTGCTTAACATATTGTTGTTAATGATAATTAAGCATTTCATCCCACTACTTTGATTCCAAGACATATGATTCTTAGCATTTGTTTTCCCTGCCAATGTTTACTTTGTTTCACCCGAAATGACAACCTTAACCTCACTAACAACCACCTATGATATCCAACCAAGTATGCTTATATATAGGGCATATGTAGGGGACAAGCCCCAGCCACCGTCCCACCACATACCGGGCTGCTTAACATATTGTTGTTAATGATAATTAAGCGTTTCACTCCACCCTATTGATTCCATAGCATATAAGTGTTAAGTTTAAGAGGCACCATTAGGGACAGTTGAGCACCATAAGGAATTCAGCATCCATCCATAATGGTCCTAAATATGACTCGTGACATGTTATGATAGAGAAACCTTCAAGTTAACACAAAGTCAACTAGAAGAACCCAAATCATTCTAGTCACTTGTCATAACCATGGATGAATCAAGAAGAACACTGAATGACTAGTAGGGGTTGACACCTAGGTCAACACACGGCGGCCAATCAGTCTGTCTTACATGACTCTGATAAAGAAGAACACTGATGACTAGTAGGGATTGACACACAAGTCAACACGCGGAGGCCAACAGTCTGTCTTACAATGTCCTATAGCTTTAGCATACAAGTTTAACGCATGCACATAGTTTCACTGATGACTAGCAGGGGTTGACACACAGGTCAACACGCGACGGTCAATCAGTCTTTTGTTTAAGCATCCAAGTGTATCAAGCATTCCAAGTGTTTATGCATCCCAAGTATATCAAGCATTCACGTGTTTCAAGTATCCCAAATATATCAAGCATTCACGTGTTTCAAGTATTCTAAATATAACAAGTATTCACGTACTTCATGTGTTTCAAAGTATAACAAGTATACACGTGTAGTTTCATCCTGAATTCCATAGCGTAAGCATCAAGTTTTAAGTTTAAGTATATAGTTTCTAGCATAAGCTTCAAATCTCAAGTTTACACCTATAGTTTCTAGCATAAGCTTCAAATCTCAAGTTTACACCTATAGTTTCTAGCATAAGCTTCAAGTCTCAAGTTTACACCTATAGTTTCTAGCAGAAGCTTCAAGTCTCAAGTTTACATCTATAGTTTCTAGCATAAGCTTCAAGTCTCAAGTTTACACCTATAGTTTCTAGCATAAGCACTAAGTCTCACGTTTAAGCATTTAGTTTCTCGCATAAGCATCCAACATATAGTTTCAAGCTTTAAGTTTGAAGTATAAGCATCAAGTTTATATTTTCTCCAAGTATACTAGTTTCCAAGCATAAGCATCAATATAAGTATCATGTTTAAGTTTAAAAACATTAAATAACATTTCAATAGTTTATTAAAATGTTTAACATGCTTCTCAGTCCCGAAGTAAAACAAATAAGTTTGAAAAGGGACAAATGAACTCACCTGGTGTTTGAAGTGGTTGACTATGTAAAAACAAGAATGCGCACACTCGTTGTAGTATTTGTTGTGTTCACAATCCTGTATTGATTTCATATCATTGTATCTTATAAGTATAAGTTATAATGATTCATGTGCGTGTAGGTGTTAGTGTTAGCCCTAAAGTTGGCTAACACTAGTAAGTCGCGGTCTTCATTCGGCCCGGTTTAGTTGTTAAGGATTTTGATAACACGTAATTTACTAAGTTTAGGTTAGCACGCTTCGTTGTTGACTTTATGTTCCCCTTGAATTATTATCATGACAAAAAGAGTTCTAAGTATAAAACTTAGGTTTTAGGTTAGGTGTTAATTATCCTTTGTATCTTGTCACAAAGTCTTGCATCTTGATCGTTTCATTTCTATCATGTGGGCCGAATGAGTTGTCATTGGGCTAAATGAATTATTTTGGCCGTGTGTGTGGGTAGACCAACTGTTGGGACCAAGAGAATTCTTTAGATTAAATCTAGAGTGTTGGGCCGTATAATACACCGATGGGCCAAATCTCAAACCCTTGGGCCGATTCAAGTTGTGTGTGGGCCGGACTAATCCTATAGACCAACCCAATAATGATGGGCTTATATTAACACTTGGGCCGACAGCTTTACAGTGGGCCGAAAGAAAGAAAAGGGTGTGGGCCGAGCAAGGAAATGGGCCTATTCACAATTTATTGGGTCGAGAGTGTTAAGGGGCCAAGTTAAAATCACATGGGCCTTATAAGTGTCGTGGGCTAACTGTCATTGGGCCGAGTGGTTTAATGTGATCCAAAGGCACTCAATTTGGGCCATAAATGGCTAAACAAATGGGCCAAATGAAGTGAATTGGGCCGGTATATGTAGTGTTGGGCCGAAGAAGTAAAGCTGGGCTACATGTTGCTTAATTCGTCCTGTGGTGTGCATCCTCAAATCCAGCGAACCTCTACTGAGGTTCGGCTAAGTTCTTATCAGCCAAGTAAAAGGTTCGGTGGTGCAAGAAGGGGTTCGGCTGGGAAGCACGAAGGTTCGGCTCGGGTCTGACTAACCAGGGTTCGCCTGGTGAAGGAGGTTCGTCTCATCAACTGGTTCGGGAAACAAAGGGTTCGGTAGTAGAGTCAAGGTTCGGGGAACATGCCATAAAGGGTTCGTGGTCAGCTGAGCATGCAGGTTCGTTCGTGAGAAGGCTCGGCGAGGTTCGTCTAGCATGTTCTGACCACGCAAGGTTCGGCAATGGCAGCACAGGGTTCGGCCAAGTTGTAGCCGCGAACCTTGTGAGCTTTTCCTTCTCCATCACGCTCAAACTCTCGATCTTGCAGCTCCCCTGACATATCTATGCACCGATCTGAACTAGAAATGTAAGATGTGTGCATTTTACTGCTTCTACACCTACGGGGTGTGTGCATGGGAAAAGTTCTATAAAAACCCTAGTTTCCTTCGACTTTCTTTTGATCATACCTTTGATTCAGCTGGTTAAAACTTCAGATCCCTTGTACTTTCATGTAGAGGGCTTCAAGATGGTCGTTTAGGCTCCAAGAACACGCGATTTGGCCCAAGAATGATCAAGTTATGAAGGTTTTAGTAATGAAATCTAGAGAGAGAGAGAGGTGACGGGATTTCTTGTAGAGAGAGAGAGAGAGGGTTTGGGTAAAAATGAATTAAATGCCATCATTTATGGCATATATAGCACGAGTGTATTCAGGTTCATTTCGGTTGCTCGGTTCGTATTTTCGTCGCGTTTCCGGCACGTTACGCGTGTTTATTGTAACTTTAAATAAAAAGGGTTTATTTTAACGATTTGGATGGTATTTAATTCTAATAATCATTTTAAATTTCGTTTAATTAATTTATTTATCGAATTTCATTATTTTTACGCGTTACGTTAACTGTCTCGCGAATTTACGTATTTTAAATTAAAATAGTTTCCTTTTAATTTATTTCAGATTAGTTTCAAAATTGTAAAACAGGAAATATTATATTTCCTTAAATTTATTATCGTTCGAATCGTCTTCGTTTCGTTTCGTCAGAAAACGTCACTTACACGCGTTTTCGTACAGAGCGCTAACTGTACGAACACGATCGTACGTTTCACTTTCTGATTTTGTTATCTACTTTTTAGTCATCATTTCAGATCGTTAAACTATCAGATCTATTCGTACAGATCGTCACCTATACGAATAGTTCGTCGGTTTAGCATTCTGTAACAACAACTGTTATAGTTTTGTTCTGGTTATCCTCACATACGTTTAAACCTAATAATACCAAATCAAGCATGTGTGTATCTGTTCATCGTTGTCTGATGTGTTTCTGGCTGTTTAAACCATAAGGTCTAAATCAGGATTTCAGAAACATGCATAATAGTTTGTGTGTAGCATCAAGTGTTAATAGTATCTATCTAGTTCTCATAGTCTGTACCTGAGTTACTGTACAAGTTACTGTACAGATTACTGTTCCGGTAACGATTCCGGCACAGATGTTACAGTGAGTTACTTGTTTATGAGTTTATGAGTTTATAAGTTTATGAGTTTGCATGTTTACGGGATTGCATGCTTACGAGTTTACAAGTTTATTTATTTACAAGTTTACAAACTTACATGTTTACAAGTGACAAATTTCGTTAGTTTACGAATAAGTATTTTGATGAATATATGTTATGTTATTTAAAATAATGGTACCCAAGTCTGTCACCACCTGAGGAGTTGACCCCAGGTACATCATTGTGGCATAGAATGATGTAGTACTTACTGTGACAGTACGCTGAGTTCACGGCGTCTCAATCTGGCTCAATGAGCATTCTGGTACATTATGTACATTCTGGAGGCGTATGGATCGATTCTAGAGAAAATTAATATATCTCTTATCTGGTGAATGATTGGTGTGATTTGCCCACACTCCATTTGCATCTGGATGTGTGGCTAGCTATCTTGCATTAACCTTTGAAATTAAATGAACCTTCTGGGACTTCGGGTACATTCTGATTTAAAAATACAAGTTTATACATCCTTGAAGTTATATTAATATTTAAATTTATTTGTTTATTTTATCCATTTTGATTTATGAAAAATCGAGACATTTATTAAAAATAAAAGAAGTCATTTTATTTTCCTCTATCTGCTCAGGCGCTCACTGGGCAAGATAAATTATTTTGCTCAGACGTACGTTTTGTGTTTTCCTTATTGTACCCAGGTTATCAAGACAATAAGGGATGGGATAGTGAAGAGAGCTCGAGAGTATAAAAAGATATTTATACAATTAAATGTAGATGATTAGCTTGTGTATATTGGTATTAAGTTGTTAAAATTCATAATAATTAAGATTTATGGAATTACATTTTTGGATCTAACTCTGTAAAGATGACATGTCAGCCTAGCCAGGTTGGGGGTTACACAACCATTTGATAATAAGTAATAAAAATAGGTTGATTTTGCATAATTTAAATTTTGGTTAAGTATCAGCTTATTCTACAAACTCAGTTTTAGCAACTCATAGGTTCTTATTTCGAATAAGAAAATCACTCATTGAAATATCACTATATTAAATATTAAAGTTTAACTTGTTAAAAGTAGATGAAACAAAATTCCTAAGTTAATATATTAAAGTATTTAAACTTGTCTAGCGTACACATAATTGTGATAGAAGAAAAAATAATAAATTTTATATTGATCAAAATAAAGTGACAAACTTTTTGCGTACAATAATAATTTTTTTGAACACGTTCCATATCAATTTGCCGTTTTTGATAGGGCATGAACCTTTGATCTGAAGTGAATCAACACTTCAACTAACTCTAATAACTTTATATTTAAATCCAAATCCCCTGCTCATAAAATATTAAATGCCAGTATAACAATTTTTCACTCATTTGAGGAGTATCATCAATTCATAATTTAAAAAAAAAAAAAAAAGGAATTTCACAAGTATGATTTTTTAATATTTATTTTTTTAAACGAGTAGGTTGCTTCCACCCTACTTCCCACGCTTTGTTACAGGATGTTAATTGCTTAATTGTTTTGATTGCGTTAAAGCTAAAACTAAATACACATACAATTAGTTTGAGAGAAACAAATAAGATGGACTCATGGTAATACCTCTAGTAAAATCTAGTTATCTCACATGTTCACTCGTTACGTGACGTGAACAAACGAGATGTGACATGTAAGAGTTACACTGTGATCAACGAACATTAAATCTACTTTATTTGATTAATGGTAATCACGAACGGATTTATAATTTATAATTGTTATAAATAATATAACTTTAGTTATTTATTTAATTAAACTATTGGGCTAGATGCCTAGATGTTATTTATTGGACCTTAAATAACTTGATTGTGCTTTGCCTCGAAAGTTATTAAGATGTATAGGATTAAAATAAATTAGACGAATCCTTAAATTGTAGAAGTTTTTTGAATCCATAGCGTATAAAAGTTTTTTGAAGACATGAGAATTAAATTTTTGAAGAGTTTTTGAAAGATTAAGAGCGTATGTAAGTGTTTTTGATTGTCTGCTGAATGAGTTTATATATGATTTAATTTTTTTGGCCTCCCAACGGTCATATAACCGTTTTTATTTTTTACCTTTTTCTCCTTGGCTTCCAACGGTCACGGGGTGAGTGCTCTCACGCCTCCAACCCTCACACCCCACTCACACCTCATTACACATAGTCTAATTCCTTGAATGTCGTCGCACCACAAAGAAAAGTGATTTCCCTAATTCTTGAATTCTTGATTGCCGTAAAACCACAAGAAGAAAACAACTTTCTTTCTTGTTTTTGCTGTTGTCGTACACCCAGACAAAAGGGAACCCATTCACAGCTTCCGATTAACCACCGCAAAACACAAACCGCTTTCACTGTGAACAAGGAACGCGTTCATGATCGTGCTTCTTGAACTTTGGTTTCCGTCCATAGTCTTAATTTTTCGGCCGAAATGTTATTTTTAGATAAAAATAAAAATAGTGGTTTCGCTCTCCCTCGCTTCAAAAAATTAACATGTATTCCATGTTTCAAAAATTTCCGCCCCTTCTCTTACTCCGCTCAAGCTCCGTCACTGGTGTCTCATACGGTTAAATATTAACTAAAAGGGCATAATATTTTCTTATATGTAGATTAGATTAATTTTATTATTTGTATTTATATGTTTTATATACATGATTCTAATTGGGAATTTTATCAAGTGAACGGTTCGAAACTCTAATTCTGCTACATTATATTAAATGTGAATGTAATATACTAATTGGTCAAACTTGTTTTTATCTAAAAGTAAAACCGAATATCACGTTCTTATTATAACAAAATAATGAAATATAAATAATAACGATACTCTCGTTATTCATAGAATATAATTTAGTACTGTATGTAACATCCGGCCTCGTCTACCACCAATATTGTCCGCTTTAGCCACTCGAAGCTCACGGTTATGCCTTCGGTTCCCCGGGAGAAAACTTCCTAGGGAGGTCACCCATCCCTGGATTGCTGCAGCCCAAGCACATTTAACTATGGATTTTTCATGTGTCCCACAGCCATCTAAGCTGTAACACCCCGACCGATAGCGGAAATATCGGGGCAGCACGAATTGTAGATTGTTAAAGCACAAGGTATATAGATGTAAATAATTCAAGCATCACATTTAATTCCTCATTAAATTCAAACATTCGATACATTGCTTAAAATTCAAACCCTAACTATTACATCAGTTGAATTCAAGTCATTCAACATAAATAACTCAAATCCAAGCTCAATACTATAGCTAATTGGCATTGCCACTTGAAACATGTTTAAAATTAAGTGTCAACTACAAAGTGTTGGTGAGTTATCATAGGTTTGATCATATGGTAAAATAGTTTAATAATAGATAAGTTAACACACGTGATTACAAAAGCAAAATTCACATAGATTGTAAATGAACAAACATTAGATCATATAGTTAAGTTTGACCAATAGGGAACAATCACCGCGAGCTTTCCCCCATAGGGAAAACCCATCCCAAGTGGGTGGTCAATCAAATGGAATCCATTATTGCTACCAATAGATAAGTTGTAACATCCGGCCCCGTCTACCACCAATATTGTCCGCTTTGCCCACTCGGAGCTCAAGGTTTTGCCTTCGGTTACTCGGGTGAAAACTTTCCAGGGAGGTCACCCATCCGTGGATTGCTGCAACCTGAGCACGCTTAACTATGGAGTTTTTATGTACTCCACAGCCAGCTAAGCCGAAAACGCGTTGGTGATTTAATAGGTGGATCGTTACTTATGAGCCAGTAATCTCTCCTGTTCACGGCCGATGTGGGATTTGCCTAGGATGTTACATACACCCCCCTTAGGGAATCATCGTCCTTGATGAGGTTTGCCCCACCATCCCGTGTGAAACAGGAGTGACTCTGATACCATTCTGTAACATCCGGCTCCGTCTACCACCAATATTGTCCACTTTGCCCACTCAGAGCTCACGGTTTTGCCCTCGATTGCTCGGGTGAAAACTTCCCAGGGAGGTCACCCATCCCTAGATTGCTGCAACCTGAGCACGCTTAACTATGGAGTTTTCATGTACTCCACAGCCAGTTAAGCCGAAAACGCATTGGTGATTTAAGAGGCGGATCGTTACTTATGAGCCAGGAATATCTCCTGTTCACGACCGATGTAGGATTTTCCTAGGATTTATTGCTACCAATAGATAAGTTGTGATCAATGCAAGTTCAATAGATAAGTTCAAAACAACTAAAGCCATTTAAGTTAAGTTCACATGGCTTAAAGATAAGTTAAGTTCAAAGATACATGTTTCACCCCAAAAGTTCAAAACAAGTAAAAGAGGGGCTATGAAGACTCATCTTGATGGGTGAGATAGCTTTTGCAAAATAATTGTCAAGTTGTAGCTCAAGTTGTATCCCAAACACAATCACAATCAACTTAGATAGTTCATCAAGTATAAGCTAATGTAGCAATGTCTCTAAGGAATCCCTAAGTTTAGATAACAATTGCTTTGTTCAAAGCGATATTAAATTTCATTGGGTTTTAGTGTAAAAATTTACATTTAATTTGTATTAAAATTTCTAAAGTTTGAAATTCTTTATTATGTAAACCTTTTAATGTTTTAAAATTAAAGAAATTAAATGTTATAAATCTGATATAGTTTTAAAGATTTTAAATAACAATATCAATGCATTACCATGATTTAATAATTTGTAGCTAAGTTTAATAATATTGTATTTAAATTAAATTGATATATTTTTTATTTTTATTTTTTAAGAAAACTATTTATATAAATTTTACAAGTTGAAGCAAAGGTTCAAATATATGTATGTGTGTGTATATATATATATATATTACATTTATAACAATATAAGAATTATTTGTATATTAAAAAAATATGGTTTTGATTATTTGAAATATAATTTATCATAAGTTACTAACATACATATATAAGGTGTAAACAATTTTTATAAAAATAAAATGTTCATGTAAGAGATACTTATTTGAAAATAATAACATAAACATTATATATATATATATATATATATATATATATATATAGGGGAAATATCAAATAAAAAGTATATTTTGCCTAAGAAGGCTAAGAAGGATTTTTAAAATCTCCAAAACCAACCCAAACGAACTCCGATTGAACTCATTTCGATGGCATTGGAACCGTCTCATCGAACTCTACAATATTAGCTTTTAAGTTTTCGTTTTAACAACTAGATTTAGATTTTAGGTTTTAGGGATTGGTTTTTACCTTTTAAGTTTTATCTTTATGTTAAAGATTTGTTTTTTAAGTTTTGGTTTTAGTATTAGAGTTTATTGTTTATGATTTAAGGTTTGGGTTTCAGGGTTCGACAAGCCGGTTCCAATAATGTAAAAATGAATTCTATCGTGGTTTGTTTGAGTCGATTTTCGAGTTTTTGAAAATCCTTTTTAGGCTTCTTAGGCAAAATAGACTTTTTAGGAGAACCTTACCCTATATATATATATATATATATGTTATTGTTGTTGTTGTTATTAAAATTTTTATTTTTATTTTATTATTGTTATTGCTATTATTATTCACAAGCATTGACCGGTTGGTCTACACTCAGAACGGAAGTTTGTGGTATCGTTTAATTATATAGTTAATGCTCCTATTTCCCCCCCCCCAGAATATCATAAATCGAGAAACCCTAGTTCTTTCTCGGTTAAATTCAATCGTATATGACAGCAATCACCGAAGGAATCATAGGGCTATTGTTTGTAATCGAAAATCGAATAGAATGATGTACAAGTGTGACATCCAGTACCAGATCGTCCGGCAAGTCCGTACGGTAGGTGTACTTTCAATAGTTACTATGTGTAAATACATGTTTGTGAACAGTACTTGTATTATCAGAATTCAAAATACAAGAAAACAGTTGTACATATTTATGTGTAAACTTAAATGCCATAAGTACAACACTCATTATAAACAATAGTGTTCAAGTGAATAACAAGAACAAATCGTTTGCGATATGATATGCATAAATGACAGGAGTCAGATGGCCGACAAATCAGTGTGAAAACAATGTGATAACAGTATGTTTAGTTGAGTGATGTCGACGGAGCTTAACTAATAAACTAACTAAAAACCGACTCTAAAATAGACACAAAGTAATAAATCTAGACTCTCTAAAACCTAAGCTACCGACAGGCAAGTGTACCTATCGTATGTAGCAAGACAAAAGTAAGTCCGGATATCGAACCCAAAGACTTCTACAGACTGTACTAACTAGACCCAAAGACTTATCTATACAAAATTTACTTAAACAAAATATTAATGAGGAAAAGGGGGATTTTACTACCAAAACTAAGAATAACTTAAATAAAGCAAGACTAAAGACTAGCAATCAACGAAACAAAGACTAAATCAATAGAAAGAAAGAAGCACTACCTAGGCTTGAATCATATACATGCTTGACAAGGTTCTATCGGTAATGGAAACAATGTGATACCGGGATCTGAAAATACTAAACCTATTGGAAACTTAGAGTACCCTCGACCCTTCTCAAGGATGATCAACTAAATATCCTAAAAGCTGTTACCACACGGTTGAATGGATTTCCTTCACAGGTCATCCAACTGCTTATGAAATATCCGTTAGATTATCTACCTCACAGTACGATAATCTCAAAACACCTAAGAAATAACTGTTAGACAATCTACTTCACAGCGCGAAAGTCACAGTTCACTTAAATGTTAGGGATAACTTGGGTTTTCCTATTGAACTCAATAAACAAGGTTTGATAGACAAATTAGACTGATCTTCTCACGAAGTCTCTAACCTAACAAGCTAACAACCAAGACTTATTGACAACTTCTCACCTCACGGCTATTAAAGTTGGTTGCATATTTTAATCGTCTAAATCATAATAAAACACTCCTATGAATTACCTGATCAAAATAATTCATCCAATAATCAAAGACACACAGTAATTGATTCTAGCATGCACCTATTTCGCGACAGACAATCGCCAAGACACATGAGGAACATAATATTAATCATTTAACAATCGAAAATACACATACACATCCAATATTCCAAACCAAGTCTTTAAATCATAAATCCATCACATCACATTGTTCCAAAACCGAAATAAACCAAAATCGATCATGTACAATCATCTAACCTAGGTAGTTCTAGAAGTTTAGCCAATAAACATCATATGAAAACAACCCATAATCTGTTTAATGTAAGAAAACATGAGAAACAAGAGAAACAAAGTAAACCGATCACGTTACACCCTTCGGATCACTCGTTTAGGGCTTCCCGATAATTCCGATCGACTCCAATCTTGTCCTCTAGCTTCTAGTCGCCTCTATGCTCGTCTCTAATCGTCCAGAATCCAATACCCTAGCCTCAGCCGTTTCAGAAACTTAAAACTCGATTTTCTGCGTTTTTAACCCTGTCGCGTAACGCGACAGGCATCCAGTAACCCTTCGCGCTACGCGAAGGCCCCCACTACCCGACAAAATAGTCGGGTCAAACCCGTAATCATTAAAAGGGTAAAAACGACATTTTCCACCTGTCGCGCTACGCGACAGGGTTTCGTGTGGATGTCGCGTCACGCGACAAGGCTATTTGCAGCTTTTATCTTCTTTTGTTCTCGGGTTCGTTCTCGTTCAACCGGAAACTCGTTTTCTTGATCTTTAGCACCAAATATAACATGTTTATTACCTGCAAGCATCAAATTACAGAAATGTGAAGCACCAGCTTAAATCGACTCTAAAACTGAATAAAACGGTACTGAAACTTAACAAAAACACATGGAAAAATAGATGTGTTTTACAACACATCACATCCCCACACTTATCTCTTTTTCGTCCCTGAAAAAGGCTTATGCAAAAATCTGGGATCATAGTTAGACAAAATGGTTTCTACACAACTAAAGTAGTTAATTCAAAATTCAATGCTGCTTTGGAAGAGATTGCAAATATCGTTATCCTATTAAACCCATACTGATTATTCTTGTCCCTCAATCATGGTTCATTAAGTTCAAGTTCTACATTTCATTTCATTTGACCCACACTTAGGTAATCTAAAATCAACTCAATCCTGGATTCTAACTTTTAAGTCATCCTTACATATAAACAAACAAAAAATTTCTCAAATCAGATTTTTACAATGGAAGCAGATGAAAGCGTGAGCATTTTTCTTTTACACATTGAACTTAACTCAGTGGTGTTTCAACCAGGCTGCAACCCGGCGTGTGACACATAAGTTTTCATCCAAATTCTTTCTTTTATTATTTTCTTTTAGCTTAGCTTATTTGGTGAAATGGGAGCGCCATAAGACTCGGATTTATTCTCATAAAAAGAGTACTTATGTGCCAAACAAAAATCAGATTTTCAAAACTCTTACTTGTTATTATGCAAAGACTCCTTTACAACTATAAAACAGTTTCATCAATTCCAAACCCCCAAGATGTTTCCCATGAAATTCATGCAATTAATTAAGATTTTACCAATCCTGCGGGACAAATACAATCAGTTGAGTCTACTTACACATCCCATAACCAAAACATAAACCCAAACCAACAAGTTAACTATGAATGAAACCACAGAACCCAACTCTCTTATCATTTCCCATCATGCTTTTGCAACCAACTTAAACCAGGACAAAGAAAATCTAAGCTAAAGATGTAAAAAAAAAAATAAAAATAAAATTTTCAAAAAATTTAACCTAAAACTAACTACTAACATAAACTAAACCAAGTTTCCCATCCCCACACTTAAACTTTACATTGTCCTCAATGTAGAGAAAAAGGAAAATCAAAGAAAAACTAAAAACTAAAACTAAAAAAACTAAAAATAAAAACTGAAAATGACTTAGCTGGTTGAAGATAAAACTGTCGAGTGCCAGTCTTTCCAAGAAAGCTCCACAATCTACCATTTTGCTCCACAGGCTGGTGCCTCAAATCCATCTTTCTTGCATCAAAATGATTAAATACCTGCAAAAATCAAGGAAACACACAAAATCGAAAACGAAAAAAAAACGAAGAACAATAACGAAAAAAAATGAAACACACCAAGGAAACTAAGAAATACAAACTATACACTTGGGAGTTTAACCCAAGAGCCCACAATCCTCAACTCAGATGGGAGAATCAAGGGAAACCTCATCCCTCGCAATTCGATCATGACCACAATCACCAACATCCCATGGTCCTCCTCCCACAACTTCATTCACACCTAACTCATCACTCAACGAAATCACACCATCCACTTGATGGACTAACTCACCACCGGCTCTCACAGAATTTGCTATCTTGAGACAAACACTCTCATCACCCACTCCAAGAGTGAGTTTACCCTCATACACATCTATGATAGCCTTCGCGGTGCGTAAAAAATGGCCGCCCAAGAATGATGGGAACCTTCATGTCTGCCTCCATATCCATCACAACAAAGTCCACGAGAAATACAAACCTATCCACTTTGACTAACACATTATTCAAAATCCCCCGTGGACACTTCACCGACCGATCTGCCAACGACAAAGTCATGCTGTGGGGGACAAATCACCAAGGGCTAGCTTCTCATATAAAGAATATGGCATCAGATTGATGCTAGCCCCTGAGTCCGCCAGAGCATACCTCCTCACATCATCTCCAAATAAGCACGGGATAGTGAACATTCCCGGATCTGCAAGCTTTTCGGGAAGCTGTTTTTTAAAATCACCGCGGAACAACCCGCGCTTATTGATACGTTGGCTACCTCTCCTAAACGGTCCTTACCTTTCAGCAACTCTTTCAGAAACTTGACATACTTAGGTATTGATGGGTTGTAAAACACATCTGGTTTTTAAATAGTTTTTAGTTGATTTTAAGTTGTAAATATGTCGTTTTTGTTTATTTTTAGATTCTTTTTACATGTTTATTGTTTTTACAGGCTTGTCGAATGAAATGAGCGGAAATCGAGTTCGAAACCCAAAGGAATCGAGCCCCGGTTGAAATCAAGAGAAAAAGACAAGTTTTCATATTATGACATCATCGCGGTACGCGATGAGGAAGAAATTCACCTTCGCGGTACGCGAAGGATTTCGGGGGTTCCCCGCTTGTTTTGTCCATCGCGGTACGCGGTGTATTTTGAATTAGTCTCCGCGGTACGCGACAGGTTTGAAATTTGAAAAAAGTCAAGATTCAAGCGAGATTAAATAGGAGACGCTCCCCAGCCGTTTCAAGGATCATTCTCGACCATTTTTGAAGCAGGAGAGCTATCCAGGAGCTGAGGAGGCATTTGGGAAGCATTGGAGGGCTAGAAGACTTTGTTTACATGTGATATCATCTTGGTCAATCTTTGTTCTCAATTGTTCTTAATTTTCAGTATTATATTTCATCTTGTTATGATAATTCTGAGATTTCTTGACTGATGATGATGTTAGTAGGCTAATTGTTTGATTCTACTTAGGTCAGAATGAATGTCTGAATGATTATTGATAACTATTGACTATTGTTTTGAGTTATGATGGAAAACACTTTTGTAACAGATCTTGTTATGTTATTTTGATGAGTTTTGCATATCTAATCTTGATTATATCAGTTTATATCATGTTCCATATGTGTTTATTGAATGTCTTTCGGTGTTAAACACGTATTAGGTCATCGACTTGGTGTTATGACTAGTTTATGGTTTGTTGATATCGCTAACCATAGGAAAAGATATAATTGATGTTTTTAGGGTTCTTTGTGTATCTAAGTTTAGAAATCCGGAAGGTGATAGACTTGTCGGGTGATCTTTAACATTAGGGTTTTCATGATAATTATTCGGGAGAGTTGTTTAATTGAAATACTTAATGTTATTGTCATTTCGTGTTAAAATAGACATTGTAAGATTACTCCTTGCATCTATGATGTATTGGAATGAGAAAATCAGGAATGTGACTTGTTCATTTGAGTACAAAGTGTTATTGGAGAAATCCGGGAGGTGATTCAATTAACTAGTGTGTTTATTGCAAGATTAAGTTTTCTTAATTGGTTATATTTGGTAATTAATCCAGAATACATTAAGTTACTTATATTTTGCTGTTTAAGATCCTAGTTCCATCATATCAAACAAAGTCAATAGTGTCAATAATCATAAACAGGAATTTTACCTAAGTAGAGTTTTCTCATTTGTTTTAAGTTTTTCTAAATTATAATTCAATTTTCTTAATTAAATGCATTAATCTGTTTTAGGGTTTAAATATTAGTTAAATTGCTTTTATAATTTAATTAGGGTAATTAGTTTAATTGAATTATCATTTTTATTCAAAAAAAAACCCCCCTAATTGTTTTAATCATTTTCTAATCTTGTTTTGTTAAGTCAGTGTCTCGTGGGTTCGATATCCGGACTTTCATTAGCTATTCTACAATTGATAGGTACACTTGCCTGTCGTAGTGGTTTAGTTTAAGATTTTCGGTTTTAACTCGTTGTAATTAAGTTGAGTCTAGGTTAGTGTTTATAGTTATTTCCTTAGACCACTTTCGAGGACATCAGGTATGTGCTGAAGGGCTTCAATAAAAGGGAGATTGATCTTAAGTTGTCTAAACATGTCAAGAGAAATGCTCGTATTCCTTAGCATGCTTTTGATTAGTTAACGCGCAGGATAGGAACACGGGTAAGATCAATCTCCGATGTGGGCTTAAACATGACCGGCTTACCAACTGCCGGCTTCTCAACGGGAGACTCACTGTTAGGTGCGGTACTTGCTGGGACTAGCCTCGGGGGCACCCTCCCAGGAGTCTCCATTTCAATTTCCTCATCCACCGGTTCCTCCTCATCTAAATCAACCGATGGGACCACTCTCTCACTCTCCTCAACTTCCACCAACACCGGTGGAATGAACACCTCTCCTCTACCTCCTCCAGAACGAGTAGTGACCGCCTTAACGTGGGCGTTTGGGTTGGTTTGGGCTGACCCGGGAACTAGCCCTGAGGTCATTCATCCAACCGTTTGGCTATGTCACCAACCATTCGTTGTAAATCCAAGAACGCAGATTGCTGGTTCTTGAGGAGAACATCATGCTCATGTAGGATCTTCTGTGTAGTGGCATCCTTAGCCACTAACTGAGTCAACAACTCCTCTATCCTACCTAAACCACCACTAGCACCTGAATTGCTACCCTGATTACTACCACTAGGAGCAGGATTATGTCCCTGATTATGACCAGAATGAAAACCAGGGGGATTACCTAAAGATCTATAAGTCTGGTTAGAAGGATTTCCCCAACCGGGGTTATAAGACTGCCCAAACCTACCCTGTCCTCCTACATAATTAGCCTGCTCCTGGCTCACCAAACACTCAGAAGTAGGATGACCACCTCTGCAGATCTCACACCTATCTACTCTCATCTTCAACTCCTTGACATCCCTAGCTAAAGACTCAGAGCAGCAACACTAGTGTCCACATTAACGTGGTGAACTCCTCTTATGGAAGAGGAGGAACTAGCAATAGGAGTGGAATTCCTATTTGAAGACCGCTGCTCATACTCGGCCTGAGCAAAACTCTCAAATAAATCATTACATTCAGCCACATCCCTCTTACCCATGAGATGGCCTCCTGCAGAAGTGTCAAATCTGGCACGAGTCTCATATGTGAGCCCATTGTAGAATTTCTACAAGGGCCCAATCAGACAAACCATGCTGGGAGCATCGGCTTAGAAGGTTTTGAAACCTCTCCCAAGCAAGATAGTAGGGCTCATCAGGGGCCATTCGGAATGAATGGATCTCATCTCTCAGGCGGGCGGCCTTAGCAGGTGGAAAGTACTTTTTAAGAAAGCATCCCGAAGGCTAGCCCAAGTAGTGAAAGTGCCTGGAGGATGAGAGTCGAGCCATGTGGCTGCTCGCCCCGACAAAGAAAATGGAAACAGGTGCATGAAAATCGCATCTTCGGTGGCCCCTTGAAGATTAAAGGTACCACAGATGCGTGTGAGCCGAGCAAGGTGTGCGGGTGCATCTTCATCATCACGACCGCTGAATTGAGCATTATTAATAGCGGTCATGATATATGAAGGAATCTGCCATGAATTTTCATTCGGGATCGGTGGTAGGTGTAATGGGGTTGTTAAGCCCCGTGAAACCCGCAGTGGCCTGCTGATGAACAGTGCGACGCGCCACCATTTGTGAATCAAAAAGCACGCGTGGACTAGAGTGAGTGGAATAACTAGAAGAAGAAGATGGTGTGTGATCAGAAAAATCAACAGAAATGGGAGTAGAGAGGCACCTACCTCGCTCGTAGAACCTTCAGAAAAGTCCCGCGAATCGTTCCTTGATGGCAAGAAAGCTCAGGTGGCGGTCCGTGTGAGCGTAGGTGTGGCATACACTACCAAACCTGCAAATAAACAAAATCAATCAAAAAGAAATAAATAAAAAAAAATAAAATAGAACTAAAAATAAACCAAAACGCAAATATGCACAAATAAGAAAAAGAACTAGTAAGCACAATCGACTAAGAAGTCCCCGGCAACGGCGCCAAAAACTTGATGTCGACGGAGCTTAACTAATAAACTAACTAAAAACCGACTCTAAAATAGACACAAAGTAATAAATCTAGACTCTCTAAAACCTAAGCTACCGACAGGCAAGTGTACCTATCGTATGTAGCAAGACAAAAGTAAGTCCGGATATCGAACCCACAGACTTCTACAGACTGTACTAACTAGACCCAAAGACTTATCTATACAAAATTTACTTAAACAAAATATTAATGAGGAAAAAGGGGGATTTTACTACCAAAACTAAGATATAACTTAAATAAAGCAAGACTAAAGACTAGCAATTAACGAAACAAAGACTAAATCAAGAGAAAGAAAGAAGCACTACCTAGGCTTGAATCATATACATGCTTGACAAGGTTCTATCGGTAATGGAAACAATGTGATACCGGGATCTGAAAATACTAAACCTATTGGAAACTTAGAGTACCCTCGACCCTTCTCAAGGATGATCAACTAAATATCCTAAAAGCTGTTAAAGCACCGGTTGAATGGATTTCCTTCACAGGTCATCCAACTGCTTATGAAATATCCGTTAGATTATCTACCTCACAGTACGATAATCTCAAAACACCTAAGAAATAACTGTTAGACAATCTACTTCACAGCGCGAAAGTCACAGTTCACTTAAATGTTAGGGATAACTTGGGTTTTCCTATTGAACTCAATAAACAAGGTTTGATAGACAAATTAGACTGATCTTCTCACGAAGTCTCTAACCTAACAAGCTAACAACCAAGACTTATTGACAACTTCTCACCTCACGGCTATTAAAGTTGGTTGCATATTTTAATCGTCTAAATCATAATAAAACAGTCCTATGAATTACCTGATCAAAATAATTCATCCAATAATCAAAACACACAGTAATTGATTCTAGTATGCACCTATTTCTCGACAGACAATCGCCAAGACACATGAGGAACATAATATTAATCATTTAACAATCGAAAATACACATACACATCCAATATTCCAAACCAAGTCTTTAAATCATAAATCCATCACATCACATTGTTCCAAAACCGAAATAAACCAAAATCGATCATGTACAATCATCTAACCTAGGTAGTTCTAGAATTTAGCCAATAAACATCATATGAAAACAACCCATAATCTGTTTAATGTAAGAAAACATGAGAAACAAGAGAAACAAAGTAAACCGATCACGTTACACCCTTCGGATCACTCGTTTAGGGCTTCCCGATAATTCCGATCGACACCAATCTTGTCCTCTAGCTTCTAGTCGCCTCTATGCTCGTCTCTAATCGTCCAGAATCCAATACCCTAGCCTCAGCCGTTTCAGAAACTTAAAACTCGATTTTCTGCGTTTTTAACCCTGTCGCGTAACGCGACAGGCATCCAGTAACCCTTCGCACTACGCGAAGGCCCCCACTACCCGACAAAATAGTCGGGTCAAACCCGCAATCATTAAAAGGGTAAAAACGACATTTTCCACCTGTCGCGCTACGCGACAGGGCTTCGTGTGGATGTCGCGTCACGCGACAAGGCTATTTGCCAGCTTTTATCTTCTTTTGTTCTCGGGTTAGTTCTCGTTCAACCGGAAACTCGTTTTCTTGATCTTTAGCACCAAATAAACATGTTTATTACCTGCAAGCATCAAATTACAGAAATGTGAAGCACCAGCTTAAATCGACTCTAAAACTGATTAAAACGGTACTGAAACTTAACAAAAACACATGGAAAAATAGATGTGTTTTACAACACATCATTGAGTCCGGCAGTGAGGAAATACAATTTAAAACAATTTGTAGTGTTATTTCAGAATAGCAAACTGACAGTGTGTTTGCGTGGGTGACGATTCACACAACATATCTGTGAGTTTAACGTTCCGAAATAATGACTGAAAAGTAGAAAACAAAAGTCGAAAAGCAAAACCATCGTCGTATCCGTTCGGGTGAAACGATTCGAACGAATACGCACGATGGTGACGCGTTCTGATGAAACGAAAACGAATTACGACACGAACGACAAATAAATAAGAGAAAATATATATTTTATATTTTTACAATTTTGAAACTCATCAAAAATAATTAAAACCATTCTTTTAATTTAAAACAAGTAAAATACGCGTTACGTTCTGGAAACGCGACGAAAATGCGAACCGAGCGACCGAAACGAACCCAATACCCCCGGGTATAAAAGCACCAAATGAGGTGTTTTTCCCTCATTTTTCATCAGCCACTCTCTCACTAAACCCCCATTCCCGAACCTTTTCTCACACTAGGAGAATCACTTTTCAAATCCTCATAACTCACTCGTTTCTCAATGAAATCGGGCATTCTTGGTGTCCACGCGTAGCTTTTGATCTCCTCTACAAGGAAGTACAACGGATCTGGAGTTTTAACCGGCTAAAATAGAGGTATGAGCAAAAGAAAATCTGAAAAAATAGGGTTTTTGTGTCTTGGTCGACCCACCATGTAAAACCGATTCAAGGCCATGTCTTTCAAGTCCTACACCTTCGAGGCACCATCTTAGCATAACACAATTATTGGGGGCACTTGCAACTGAATTGAGGCGATGAGGATGAAGATGATCGACAGGTTCGCCAAGGGAGGGCTGTCCCAGCCGAACCTCATCAGGGGGTGGCCGAACCTGTTACGAAGCCAGAGGAGCGGCGAACCTTCAACCCTAAGGGCGAACGTATTCATCTGGACCGAACCCATGTTCATCAGATCACCAGCCAAACCTTTGCTACAGGCGAGCCCACGAACCTCACCACAACCACGAACCATTCTTTCCCGGGCGAACCTTGAGGCTGGTTATAGCCGAACCCAGCCACCATGCATGAGCGAACCTAGGCGAACCTGTAGCTAGCCACAGCCACCGAACCTATGCTCCCACCTGGCCGAACCTTACACCTAAACGAGTTCAAGGTTCGCTGCCATGGGAAATGTCTTCTTCGATTGTTTGATTGAACCAAGCAGCCGACCCAACCCTTGTATACTGGCCCAAGTGAATTAGTTGGCCCACACTTCATCTATCCCAATAGTTTGGGTCGGCCCAGTCTAGGCACACCGGCCCAAACTCTCATACTTAGCCCAATAGCTTACATGGGATCCAAACAATTATAATCGGCCCAACCTCCTTGCCAACCGGCCCATGAGTCATCACCGGCCCATCCACATATGTTTTAGTCCAATAGTTTGACCCACAACACATACACTAGGCCCATATTATGGGATTCGACCCATGTAAAACTATCGAACTAAGGCCCAATTCCATTTGGCCCAATTGATTTCGAATCATATCGTAACGATATAACTAACATATTAGACTATGAAAATTTGATAGCTACACAAGGCAAATATTAAACTACAAACCTAAGTCTTTTACTTAATATCTTTTGTTATACATTAAAACAAAAGGATGTAAGCAAGTTGACAAGGACACTAGCATTACATGATTAGGCAAAGGGTTAACAAAATCCTTAGTAAACAAATTTGGGCTGAATGGAGACCACGACTCACAAGTGTTAGCCAAATTAAGGCTAACCCATACACGCACACAAATCGCAATAAATGATACTTATGAGTCAAATACAATGTGAAATCAATACAGGATCGTGAAAAACAAACACAAGTACAATCAAGAGAGCGTGCATTCTTCGTTTAAGCTAAGTCAACCACTTCAACAACAAGGTGAGTTCATATGCCCCTTTTCTTTAATCTTAACTGATTTTAAACTCACGGGGCTGAGAAACATGCTTACTTTTATTTATTTAAAAGTTTTGCTTAGCATATTGCTTATACTTTGATTTAGATAATATTAAATGGCTTATTATCGCTTATCATTGTATGCATGCTTGTGTGATCATGATATGACAGGGAAAAACTAAGATGAATATGATAAGATAATTTCATAATTCATCAACAAACTAGAATAACATAGTTGTAAGAGTATATCTCACAACACTTAGTTATTCTTACACGAACAAACATTGGGATAATCATAGGCAAACATAAGAATGTTACAAAGATAATATATATCTTTAAATAACATTTAATACAAGAGTTAAGTAAGTGTAATAGGACAAGTTCTTATAACACTTAGCTTTACAAACTCAACACATATTACAGGGTAACATGGAACAAGAATCATCCACCACCTGAGTCGACTAAGTGTAATAAGACTAGTTCTTATCACAGCTTAGTGACAACATGGTGATTACATGGAATAACAAGGAATGATAATCATGATAATATAACTTCATGATAACACATCATTCACACAATAATTAACATAACGTAATAAGACAAGTTCTTATTTAACTTTGTTAATAACAATGAGAATACATAACATTGAGAACCATAACATTGATGAACACAATTACAATTAATTACTATTGAAATGTTGTATTATATCATTTCAATCATGTGTCATTTATGCAATTGATCATGTAAGCCCCTTTTAATCGCTGACCAGTTAGTTTGACGTGACTAAACCGACGAGAGCATAGTGGTACCATAGGTTTGACAAACCTCCGCGGGTAGGTCGGTATGTTATTCATAATTTCAATTGGTCTGTAGCGTATGACCGGTAACATGGCGACTTCAAGTTAGGTTCTGGAAAGCGTCACATGGTGATATTAATCAGCAGGAATATTGTAATTAATCCAGCAGAATCCTATTGACTAGTAGGTTGAGAAATTGATCTTCTCTCATGTTCCACTACTAGTAATAGCTTTCATTGAGGGTATGGGAATACAAGGTGGTAGAGGTAAATTGGGGTGCATTGTGATCTGATTTGTGAGGATAACAATGGACTCCTATTTATGCTCTATGCGCTTCAAGTTGAGAACAAATGACAAACGGTTAACTAACACTCTAATATTTAGAAGTGAATAACAGTTAACCCCACAAGCAATGGAATAACACAAGGAACATATTTAATTATCTAAACTCCTTAACACATAAAGGTTTATCAATACTTCGGGTTGATAACTAAACCCCCATATTATATTATTCTACATGTGATACGACATATGAATTACAAATGGGTGATGAACATAAACAAATGGATACACATCAAACAAGTTAAACATATGGGAAACAGAAATGGAAATCCGTAGTTGTATTACAAGTAGTGTGAAACTTGATTGAGCATTGTGGTGGGATGGCATCTGGGCTCGACCTTTTCGTATGCCCTATATATAAGCATGCTTGATCGGGCGTCACACCACTTGTACATACAACTAAGGAGAGTCCATTGGGTGGAACAGGTGAATCAATTATTACAAGAATCATGTGAAACACTGTGACTGTGCTTGTGAACATTCAAGGTTTTCAATTATCAAACTTATGAACTCACCAACCTAGTGTTGACTTTGTTTAAATGCATGTTTTCTCAGGTGACGAACAAGTTTAGTCGCCCATATTCAAGAACATAGCTAGTGGACTTTTAGAGGACCTAGCTACATTTTGTGTGATCATACTTCTGGATGGCAAAATAATGAATCATCTTTTGTATATCTTGTACAGATACAAGATATAAGCTCATTGATTTTTGATTAGATTTATTTAGTTAAATTATGAGAAACAATGGAATTTAACTTTGTAATTCTATTTCATGTCATGTTAGCATTTCTCGTTTATATCTCATGTGCTATGTAAACAATCTGATCATTTCGATTATCATTCACGATATCGCGCCCCGAGAACTTTCCGCCGACGGGAAAGTCGATCCAGCCCGCTCGGAGTGCCGTGTCTCTCGGGTGTGACTAGTCACTAACCTTCTGTGCGTTTAAGTGGATTTCGAGCAGAGAAGTTAGAGTCGAGCGGTCGAAGGTTTGTTGGTCTTGATTCGTGTCTTTAAGAACATTTGTATTTGTGGTTTTTGATCACATAATGTTTAGAAAAATCAATGGATTGTTTTGGCCGAGTTAATTGGGTTCTTATACACGATTTGTTTGATTTTGAATTTCGATCATTTGTTCTTTATTTTGGAAGGTAGTTCACATGTTAATGGCTTTGATCCTCGTTTTAATTGATGATTGAAACTGATTAACGCGTTAGAACCTTCCTATTTGATCACAATCAAGTTGTTCTCACGATTAATCGAGCTGGCTTTGGAATCGGGTCGAACGAGATGTTGGATCGGGTACCATGGGTTGTTTGGGTGTAGAAGAAAGAACTTTGGGAATATGGCAGAAACAACCCTCCTAGTTTTCTTCTTTATTTCTAGTTTTAAAATTTGTAGGATTAGTCCTTTAAATTTATAAAACTATGTTTTTAATTGTTATAAAATTTGTATATTGTATTTAAATTCCAATAGACTAATATAATAAAGTAATTATATTCTTGTGAATTTTTTGTCATTTAAATTTTATTAAAATAAGATTATTTGTAATATTTATATAAAGTTTATGAATTTTAATTAAGATTAAAATACTTAAATTTTTTAAATGTTTCATTTATTTAATAAAATGTTTTGTGCTTAAAATTTTATAATTAAATTTAGTTATTTGTTTAAGTTATCTATTTATAAATAAGTTCTAACTCTTATAAAACATATAATAAATTTATAAATATATTTAAAAATATGTATTTTGCTTTTAGCTTTAACTTGTAAAATTTTAAATAATTACATACATATACACATATATATATATATATATATATGTATATTAAATATGTTTAAATTTTTTTCTCATATGTATATATAGATATAACTGTGAATAACTCAAAGATAAAAATTTCAAATGGCGTCATAAATTATTTTATTAATATAATTGTTTATTACAATTTACAGGAATGTTACATAAGTCGAAAACGCGTTGATGAGGTAAGAGGCGGATCGTTCATGTTCACGGCTGATGTGGGATTTGCCTAGGATGTTACAAATACCCCCTTAGGGACTCATCATCGTCGATGAGGTTTGCCCCACCATCCTGTGTGGATTAGGAGTGTCTCTGATACCATTTTGTAACATCCAGCCCCATCTACCACCAATATTGTTCGTTTTGCCCACTCGAAGCTCACGGTTTTGCCTTCGGTTGCTCAGGTGAAAACTTCCTAGGGAGGTCACCCATCCCTAGATTGCTGCAGCCCGAGCACGCTTAACTGTGGAGTTTTCATCTGCTCCACAACCAGCTAAGCCAAAACGCGTTGGTGATATTAGGGACAAGTTGTTACTTAATTATGAGATAGGAATCTATCTATCACCCGATCGATGGTAGAATGCGTCGGGCGCGATTATGAATGCTCAAAAGCTCATGGTGCTATTATAACGTTTGAATATTTAATGCATCAATATTACAAAACAAACACAACATTTATTGAATCAAATAATCATTACATGATTTGAATATACAACAGTTACATTTGCAATGCTAAAACATTGATTACAATTTAACTAGGTCACTAATCTTATCCTATGTCTTCATCGTGCTTCCTATCATGTTACACATTCAAATAAGAGTTTGTCAACTATTTGTATAATTGGTGAGATCACACACACAGCTTGAATAGTGCATCTAAAAAGGATGCAAACTATAGTCTAACTAGAATATGTATCGATCTTAAGCATAGCATGAATACAAGTTTGAATAAATAGAATAAATGAATATATAACCATAGCTTGTGTCCAACAAGTATCAATACAAACAGTTAATTCAAGCATAGTCATACTATAAATCAACATTTGTATTTCAACAAACTTCTAGGTATACTTTTCACCTTTTTCACTCAATGACAAAAGAAAATGCGAAGATGGTATCTAACACATCTTAGGCTACTAAGTACTAGTTTGCTTGACTGGTAACACACATTTTCTCAACATTGTATAAGCTTAGCATATAACGCATAAAACTAACTAGGTTTAAGGCTTGCATCGTAGATTGAATGAATAATAGAATGAATAAAGTTTGAATAAGATACATGTAACATCCAAAAACAAAGAATGTAAAAGGGAGTGTGAAGAAACTCACTTGTTTATATTCTTAGCTAGTTCCAAGGTTTTTGAAATGAGGAGGCAAAGCTATCTACTCATCCTAAAGTTGAGTAACAAGTCTTAGCATTCTAATAGTTTAAAGTGAAACTATAGCATCCTAATGTAAGTCCTAGTTTAAAGAAATCTATGTTGAATGGATACTTAGAATAACTAATTAAACATATAATATTGATTTAATAAAATAGAATATCAAATGTATCTTTTTTATTTATCAATATCATTGTATGAATAACTAGACTAGTTGTTTAAGAATATTTAATAATATTCTTATAAATATGAGATATTCATTTTATTTAATTGTTTGTATATTGAACATCTAAGAATATTTATTGTTTTAATTTAAGATTTATTTATTTGAACATTATTTATAAAATTTTAATTGTTCTTTTTTTAAAAAATAAATAATCATTTTGAATTATCTTGACTTCAAGTTTGAAAAAAAATCTTTTAAAGCTTAAATTTTAGTTTTAATTTTTGAAAATATTCTTAAACTTTGATTGTTTAAAAATGATTGTAATATGTTTGGCAAAACACTTTAATACAATATTCAATCATTTAATAAATTTTATAAAAGAATTTAACTTGAATTTATTTAAAATTGTAACTGAATGTGTAAAGAAAGAATAAAAAAACAAATAAATAATAAATAAACTTTATGGTAAAGGATTTTTAAACATTTTATTATAGTTTTTAAATACATAATAAATAAACTTTATAAAATAAATAAATTTACTTCTATTTTAAAATTTGTATTTAAATCATACAGAAGCTTAGAAATTTAGTTTTTGGATTTTTAAACATGTAATAGAATTTTTATAATTCATTTAATATCTTATTTAATTAGTTTTAATTTATAAAACTATAAAATTTGGGTAAAAATTATATTAACTTGACCAGAATACGTGAAAATGATTTTTAAGATTTTTAATATAAATTTATAGAAAAAATGGGATGGAAATAGGGATAATGCTCAAAAACTGGTTTTGGGGTAGCCGACAAGGGTAGAACCCGGTCTCTACACCCAACTCAACCATCTTAACAGTGTGTACTGGGCTTATTTGACTTGAAGGTAAGGATTCAGCAAGATATTATACCAAATTGAAAATCAGCACAAATTCCAGATGAACCCTAATAATCTTTGTGGTTCGAATTCGTTTATTCCGAAGTTTGTATGCCCTTGAAATGATAGGCTTTAATCCTCGTTGAATCACGAGTCTAATGGTATAAAGGTTTACCTGTTTTGAGTTAGAATGAGGAGAGATCGAGTGAGTGAGTAAGGTTTCGGCCGTCCTTGGTCTTGAATCACACTCAAGAGTGTTCAGGGATGCTCGATTCTTGCTCAGAACAACTTTCATGTGATCAGAAGGAACGAAATGAGTTGTTTATTTAGCTATTTATGCTGGTTTTATTGATTTGATTTCCGTCGATTAGTTCAATATTTAGGTAATGAATCCACGCTTTATGCGTTTAATCGCTATAATTGTTGATTGACAACGAATTTTGTCACACCCCACGCCGGCGGGAACGGATCGTGTTTCCCGTCGGGCGGAAGGTTCCCGGGGCGCGATATCATGAGTGATAATCAAATGATCAGATTGTTTACATAGCACATGATAAATAAATGAGAATTTCTAACACATCCATGATATAGAATACAAGATTAAATTAACAGTATCGTTCATAATTTAATAGTAAATCTACAAAAAGAATCAATGTAACTATATCTTTATATGTACAAGATATACAAAAGATGATTCATGTTCTTGTCCCCAAAAAGCATGCAACCACAAATAAAGCTAGTTCTTCTAAAAGTCCACTAGCTAAATCCTTGCATGAAAGTATCCCACCTGTTCATCACCTGAGAAACATGTATTTAAACAAGTCAACACTAGGTTGGTGAGTTCATAATTAAGTTAATGTAAAACCCTGATTCATTCACATGCACATTCACAATGATAATATGTTACTTGTATGATTGTCTGATTCCCTTGTTCATCCAATGGCTCCTCAATAGTTATAGTCACAAGTACTATATCATCCTAGTAGTGTTTGCTTATATATAGGGCATATGTAAGGGAACTAAGCCCTAGCCAACATCCACCACAACACCACTAGAACTCCACACTACTTGCAATACAACTATTTGATTTCCACTCTTAATTCACATGTTTATTCTCTTCTTGATCACCTGTGTTCTCATGTATAGAATAATAATATGATAACGTTGTAATTATCAAACCAAACCGAAGTATTGATAACAATATATGTGTTAAGGATTTAGATTTTCAATCTGTTCCTTGAATTATTCTATAGTTTGTGGGGTTAACTGATGTTTCACTTTTGAATATTAAAAGTGTTTAGTTAACTGTTTGCAATGTAATCAATGCAACGTATAGAGCCCAAATGAAATCCATTGTAATCCTCACGTAATCAGATTACAATGCATTCCATTCACCTCTATCCGCGCCGTGTGATCCCCAAAGTCTCCATGTGGGATTGTCC